>JAVJGG010000040.1:2908051-2921331 GCA_035590195.1 Aviceda cuculoides
AAAAGTCCTTGATTTTAGACTAAACACTACTTAGCAACAACTGAAAACATCAGGGTGTTATCAACATTCTTCACATATTGAACTCAAAACACAGCACAGTACCAGCTACTGGGGAGACAATTAACTCTATCCCAGCTGAAACCAGAACATTGAGCAACACTTTTCCAGCACTCTAGATATGCAGCATTTGCAGATTTTAAACAATGTTCATTAGACATACAGTTCCCCAAAGTGTTCTTGTTTTCAGGCAGACTAACACTTCAGCTGCCCCGCAAAACCTTCTCTTTCAGGATTTCCAGTTGAAATATTTCCTTTCCTTTCACAATGATGTCACAGATTAGTGAGGGAGGCTACTTCCTTCACACCCCCGTTATCCAAGATTTTGTTGTATGTGGTTAGTTTCATTTTTCATCCTCTGCTTTCAAAATTAACTCAGCTGTGGATGAAGATATATATCCTATTAGCGCTATCCCTTTGGGGAATGCCTACAACAGCTGCAGCTGCCATTTCATTTCTCCTTAATACCCTTGTGTCCTAGAATACAAATAAAACAAATGTTGGTATCTTGTCCACTGCACACCCCACATCGCATTATTTTAAACATACTGTACAGCTACATAAAATGCCCCTGATAAGACATTGTTAGTCACTTGCAAAGAAGCCATTAGAATAAGAGTTTGTGCCTCCATAATCCACCCTGGAATAATGAAACTCCACATTGAATACTGATAAATGATCCAAGATCTCACAAGCCTTCTTAACTCTGAACAGTGAAATATTAAAATACTGCAGAAACCATGACAGCTGACAGGCAGAGTCATTAGAAAAATATATGCAAATGCAGCAGCAAATGACGCTGCATAAAGTAAAGGGGTTTACAGCTAATGACTTGTAATGATGCGCAGTCCCATATTCCGAAAGAAAATGTCTAACATTTATATTGATGACAAGTAAAACAGTAATATATTTAAATTTAGATATCTTTTGTCCTGCACTGAACTCAAACTTGGGAGATAGACTTAAAAACCTAATAATAGAGATCTCGGATCTTGCTTATACTTACATTTTAACATGTCAGCTTATGTATTTAAAATTCAGCTAAGGATAAGAACCCAACATATCATCAGCACTGAATTTCCATCTGCAAGTAAAGATACTGTTACTGACTAAAACAAGACTGTGTCTTGTTCCTGTGTAGTCAAGTAGCAAAGAAAAAGAATTTTAGAATCTTTGGCGATATTGTCTCATATATTTGCTACTTCCCTCCCCCAGTAGTGGTACAATATACCAAAAGAGGAGCTGATGATAACCAGTAGATTGTCAAGGAATGTAAAGGCACACTCATTTAAGTAGTTTAGACTACACGACTGCAGGGATAGGATTCATGATGCTACATTTCCTCTGCTGAATGGGGATACAGTCTGGGACCAAAGACTGGGATTCACAACCAAGCACTCTCGAAGGGAAAGGATGAGGAGGAAGAAGAGCCAAGCCCAGCTGAGAGGATAGGTCTTGAACCACAGCCTGCCTAAGGCTGCACAAAACCCATCATGTACAGTACCAAGTACCATCCAACCCTCAGCATCATTGTGGCAAGAGTTACATTTCTACAGCAGGTTCAGCCCAAGTGCAATGAATGTTAATGAATTTATCTTTGTAATATTGAAATAAAGGAATGTTATCATCCTCAACTGACAACTAAGGATACCCAGACAAGGAAAAGCACTGTTCTAAAGTGTGTCCTAAAGTGCGCATATTTAGCTTCTGACAAAACCAGGAGTGGGGAGCAGTTGTCTGAATTCCCGGTTTTAAAACTTCAGCAAATATATTGTGGCTATTCCAAAGTATAGCACAGCGGCTTAAAAAGAAGAGAGAAGCAGAGGTCTATTCAATTATCATCCTACTAGAAGTGAGTTATACTCGGATTATATGGGATTTCAGGATCAAATTAAAACTGATACAGAAACCTAGCCACTTTTAATTGCTTTGAAACTGTATTTTTAATTATAGTACTCTTCCTCCAAGTGTATCTACGTTTTCCTTGAACCTGATTTTAAAAGCATACAGGATAGTTTTAGTAGACAAGGATTATAAAGTCAATATTTTGATTAATATAAAGTCCATTCAAAACTGCAAAGACTCCATTACCATTTCTTTCATCCATTCAGCAACTTGTACCATGCAAACTGGCATCATCTGCAGCATGACTAACAATCTCAAACACAGGTACCTCCCCACACTCACCAAATCTGTACAAACGACCTAATAAGGAGAGTTTATTGTGAATTAAGATATCCAAATGCTAAAGAAAAAACATATCCAGGGAACATTTCTCTCTGAGATTCCACTGATGGTCTTCTCAAAAAAGAGAACATAATAAAGTAACTGTAATAATCACTTTTCTTTAGGGTTGTATGACTTGGGAAATTTTACTAGTCGTCTCAAACTAATCTGCAAACAGTGGTACCTGAAGCAGTGCTCGTTACTGCAAAGCTACACCTGCTCATCAGGAAATAAATACTGTGTATTTCCACAGGTCACTGTCAGCCCTTGGCAATGGCATTTGCTTATGGCTGACCAGGGACCTGAAGCTGTAATCAAGGACAGGAAGGCTGATGACTGAGAGGGGAAACCAGGACAGGGTGCTGTGCTCATGGCAGGGCCCTACAGAACATGGGAGAAGAGCCATACTGGATTCTTTTTGCCAGTCTTGCCACTGTGCCTCTGCAATTCTCAAAGCATAAAGCAGCTATGTAATCTCATGATAACTGGCATGTCTAACTACTCCTTATTCACATCCTTCTTCAGAGCTCTTCCTCCACTATACCTGTTAGCGACTATTCACAAAATTCAGACGACCAACTCCTTCACACAGAAAAAGAAGTAAAGGGAAAATGCAACACAGGGTGTATGCAACCATACTAATGATAGTTTGGGGTATTCCAGCTGTCTTAGTTTTATTTGTCTCTTTTAGAGTACAAGCTGTTCATGACAAAGATAATTATAAGTCAATAACACTGTTTCAGTCATTCCCCAGACTATCTGTACATCCGCAGTGAATTTGCTATATACTTTTGGCCAGATTTCTGTGGCTAGATCCACAGCACTGCTGGGAGGGCTATGCTGGTGATGATACAAGATTTTCTAGCCATGGAGCCAGATGCAGTGAGAATCACATTCTAGCCTGGAGAAAGCACCTCAAATCCCAGTTCTGGGAGCTCATTAATTGTTTATGCAAAGTGAAACAGGTCAGCCAGAAGTTTACCTGCACAGAGAGGAGGAAAACCAGAAAACATGGGATTAATCCTGCTGAGAAGGACAGAACTGAATCTGAGTTTCCTGTGCCCTGGGAGAAAATCCTTACCACACAGTTACTGGCTTAAGGGTTTCTTCTTCCGAGATTGCAACTCTAACTCACCACCTTTTTCAGTCTCACATACTCACAAAATGTATTTTACTGCAGATCCAATGGAACACACCATACAGAAATATAACTCTGATTTCAATGTGAAACCGTTCCATTTTAAAATGTCTTTGTCCTCATTACTATTCAGATAGTCCTATTTGTTTGGTCCATTTTCAAGGACTTATTTGGTGATTGAGAAGTAAATAATCACTTGTTCATTCATAATGCAATAAACCTACAAATAAAACAAAAAGGTTTCTTAAAGAGGAATATTGCAAGAGGAATAAATAGGCAGATAAAACAGAACTGTTATCTCCTTATACCTTATGGAAGATACCAGACACTTGCAAGTAGAGTCCAGAGAAAATTTTACACTTTTCAGTAACTGCTTTGAGAGTTATTCTTTTTAGTCTGCTAATGAAGGAGCTGTATTGTTCCTTGATTTTGCAGAGCTCCTCTAGGCATCATAATGACAGATCAATCTCACAAATATAACCTTCAATTTTACATGAAATGAGGATATGGCATCATTTCCGCTCTTGGTTGTGCTGATAGTATCCATAATCAGCAAAGTGATTTACAAAGAGAACAGAAGGCAGAGGGCTTGTAATGAGAAACATGCGGAATCCACAGATAAAAACAAGAAACGGATGGGCAATGTGTGTGGTAAAATATGCTCGGGTCTCAAGCAATGATGTATCATGTACTTGAGAAATGACATATGGCATTTGCCTACAACCCTGGCTGGCTAAATGCCCAGTGCAATGTGGATTATACATATTGCTTCACACCAGTGAAAAGACCCTTCTGCATATTATAAACATATTCATATTGACTCCTTACTGATGCGACAGGAGACAGTGACAAGGAAAAATAATTTTAGAGAGGAGAACAGTGGGTTGCAACATTTTATGCAATATATTGCATTGTCTATCTACATAGCGTATCTTGAGACGTCCAAATATTAACAGTTTCTAATGTCATGCTCTCCATATAAATATGTATTATCAAATAAACAAAACTCCCTTCTATATATTGTGCAGGAGTCATTGATTGTTAAAATATTTCTTATTGGATACAAGACGAGACCTCATAGCACCTGGGCAGGGCCACAGACCAGACTTCCTCAAATTTTCTGCAGTGGGAAAAGAAAATAATAGCCCAGTATAGCTATCATTGATTTAAACCAGAGCTGCTGCAGCAAAAAAAGAAAAACCCTGTTGCTCCTTGCTTCTTCCTGATGTTTATTTCATTTTCAAAAGTAATCTATTCAGAGCTATCTACATGGCTGCAGCCATATGCCAGCCTTCACCTCAGATCAGAGGACTCCTGTCTGTATCTCCAAAGCTGATTATGGGCCAAGCACACTTGAACTCCATTTTATACTACATGCTTTTGTTTAGGATATGCTCATTGTATGTTTTGTTTTGAAGATCTCCTTTGGTAACTTCTGGGGACATTGTGGTGCTTCAGCAGCAGAAGGATACAAGCTCCCAGCTCTGGTTGTTTGCTGAAAAACCCTTCCATCATCTCCTCCCAACACCACCACTTCCTTACCTATAATTATGCCATTTGATTCTTACTACCAAGTGCTAGAATTACAGAAATAGCTCATTTGAAATGTGCAGACTGCTTGCTCGTAAAACATTTGGCTCTGCCCTTGCAGGAATAAAGCTGTTTTATACTGTAAATAAGGAGTAAGTTGCAATGCCACACGGCTGCTCATTATCACTACATGAAACCAGCTACAAAAAAAATCACGTGCCCCATGAGTTCACTCCTAAATGGATTGGGCTCAGTTTCCCTGACTCTTCCATTTCCGCAGCTCAACATGTGGGATTGTGAGACACCCAGCAAGATAGCAGGACAGATGTCTGCCACTTGTCAACAGGAACAAATATCAGGAAGGTCACTGGATTTTCATCCAAATTTCTTCAACTGCTTTCATGAATCGTATCCTCTGACTTTCATTACATGTGCACTTGCAGCCTTTGCTGCTTGTCTGCTGCTCCTGGTATACATCTGGGTGTTGTCAGGGTCCATAAATCTGTCTGAGTACTGCCAACTGTTACCCATATGAATTCCAAAACACCACATCATTAGATTTAGATGTATCAGAAAAAGAATCTGATCCTGTTTCCAGAAAAGCCTACCTAATTTCTGTCATGGATATCAACGGAAACAGATCACCTGGAGAAGGCAATAATCTTTTTGTAAACATGCATTTGAAGTCACTTTTTTTTTTTTTTTTTTTTTTTTTTAAGTAAGTCTCAGTTGCTTAGTTGTACCTTATTGTGGCTTTAAGAAAAACCAAAGCAATGATTAGCAATTTACATCTTTGATGCACTGGGTAGCTATGATTGATCTGAGTTCTCACTGGTTTTTTTGGGAGGCTGTTAATTTCCTTAATACCATTCTGCAGACAGAGAAACCGAGGCACAAAATGGGTCACTTTTATCATGTGTATTCAATTCGTTAAATTTCTCAAGATTTGTTCATTCATTGCATTCTTGAGACTTCAGTCCTTTGTTAAATCTTACATTATTTTTTTCTTTCAGCATCTTCAGAAATATTTTGAGGTTTTCTAATTAGTTCTTGAACTGAAATAATCTCACAAATGCACCAGTGCATCTGCATCTGATGAATCTATTTCCAAAATGCCCATGAGCAGTAGGCACTGAACAAGAGATGATAAATAAACCTTTCCATTGATGGAGAAAATTTAGTTGATGTCTTAAAACACTTTACAAATATGGACACATGAAATGTTCCTCTTCTTAGAGATGGGGAAACCAAGGCACAAGCAGGTTAAAAAAATTCAACAAACAAGCAGCAAAATGTGGAAGAAAGCCCAGATTTCCTGATTTTCATCCCATTAGTCATTCAATGCACTAAATCAGAACAGCCAGACTGAATTCTGATCTGGCTCTTAAATGCTTATGCATATGCAGAAGCATTTGAAATTTCCAGGCCTTTTTAATAAATTTGAATAAACAAGTAGCATATAAAAAGCCACCTTTTATAGTGATACAGCTAATACTGCTCTCTATCACAGATCACATTTGAGAATTCCTATCAGTATTATTTCAAATGAACAAACAGTAAGACCACTTGAAGCAGTGCATGCTATGCTGTGAAGCTTTTAAACCATGATTCACCTCTTTCTTCTTCATGGTCCCAAATTAATAATCTCAGTATTGAGATCAAGAAAATGCTTGATCATCTGTATGTATAACATATTGCAGATTCAATGCACACACATACACACACACACACACATGCAAAAATGAGAACCATGCCAGTTTCCAGATGAAGAACTATCAGTTCAATGAAGACTCACACTAATACAAAAGCTGCACGTTTCTTGGATGCTTTCAGATACCTGAGTTCAATCAATGTATTAACCAGGTCTTTTACAATGCCATTTTATTTTTCCTTTCCCACTGAATGGAGAACAGAACAGATGGTTCAGGCAAGTGACTGCTGCTGATTCTAGCCTCACTTGTCATTGAAAAACCCAGCTATCTGAACTTTATGCAAGGACTGTGAGAAACATGCATGGCTGCTTCCTTGTGTGATGGACTTACTGGTCCCAGTTCGTATCAGACGAACGGATGTTTGCTCTTTGATTGCTTTCTTTTTATTAATTCTGTGAAACTCTGTTGTTTTGAGAAACACAACATAATACACAAGACAATATTGAGAGATTTTAATCACAGACACTACAGATGCCCAGCTTTCAAATGGATTAATGATAAACACAAAACCCACTTATTGTATCTTGCACACAGGCACTGCATATTCTAAAACTTTTAGCCAAATGGTAATAAATATAGGAAATATAAGAAGCCTTTTTTCAAGCCTGCCAGTTGTGCAAGTGCATATAAAATTTTATTTCTTTATGGCCAATTAAAGTTTACTATGCAAACAGCAGCTGAATGTAGGCCCTGTTCATCCTTTCTAACACTAGATTTGTTTTTATTGCTGTATGAAAAACATTTAACTGCTGTATTTTTTAAATTCTGTTAACACAACTCTGGAACATTGTGACAAATTCTAGGAAAAAGACAAATTGCAACAAATTGCAATAATAATATGTGATAAAATGCTACAAAAAATTTTGTCAAAAAAAAATGTCAGTTTTGGGAGAAGGGGTCTTCCAAAATCAAATCATGAAATCTGAAGCCATAACAGAAATATCTGGAAATTCGTGACTTTCAGTCCAAATAAGCAAATTAGAAGCAAATTCTTTTTTTTTTTTTTTTTTTTTTAAACTTGAATATTGCTGACCTATTTTATACCCAATTACCATGGTATAATAGTTGTGTTCATTCGGGATGTGACAGGAAGTCCTCATGGAAACAGATCCTGGGCTATTACATTTATGTCAACAAAGTTAGTGTGACTTGGGATAGAGGAGGGAGTGACACACACTGCGCAAAGTGAGGCAGTCATCTGGAGTACCATCTTAGCTGCATGAACCATTCAGGCCATCTTGGGAAGAGTGAAAGGACCTAGAAAATCCACACAACAGTTTCATCTCCACCTCTGCATTGACCAGAAATATGATATACAACCTGAAGTGACTGTCAGTCACATCCAACCTTTTCTTCACTGTCACTTATGAAAAAATGACTTTCCTGCTAGTTCCGAGTAACTCTTGACATTGCCAAAGCTCTTGGTTGAATCTGTTGGTGCTTGCAGAAAAGCAGAAGGAAGAAAAGTTGTTCCTGGTCCACAAACGGCACCAGAGATACGATCCTGTGTTTAAGCTGTTTGTTCCTCACCTTAAGTTTAGTGCCATTTCTAGCTGTGTGTATGAAATTGTGCTAGATTTACCCAAATAAAAAAACCCGTACTTTAAGTATTAGGGGGTAGGATGTTAGATTATATATGTATGTATATAAAAATACCCACCGTTGTTTGTGTCTAAGCATCACTGAAAATTAGTAGAGAAAATTCGGCCAAATCAGGTGACTTTTTTCCTCTATGTCCTTGTGATTACAGGAGTATGACTATTTGAGTAGGAGGTGTCTTCTGACTACTGATGTTTTTACACTTAGAGCTGAATACCATCAAAATGCAGAATCCAAACTGAAATATCATTGCTGTACTTTAGCCCAAAAGACTTTTGGGGTGTTCAAGACCAAGACTCAGATATTGTGAATGCAGATTCACCTGTGTAAGAGGCTTGAACCTGCCTAGTAGGAGAGCTGCATTCACAGAAGCAGAAAAATCTCATTAGAAGTTTTCTATGCAGCAAAATCTGCTCTCCTCTGTCAACTTGACAGCTATCTAGCAGGCATGGATGTCCTCCCAAATGACCAGCCAAAGATCAAGACAGTCAGTAACTCCAGCTGTTTCCTCACTGTCAGCAACAGCCTGTTGTGTCTCACTCCAGGATGTCCCTTAGGCATTAAAAGCTCAAACTTTTGTGGATGGCATAAATTAAAGAAAAACTCGGCATAAATTAAAGAAAAACTCAGCATAAATTAAAGAGCACTGAAGTGAAAACTTCAGTGAAAACCATGGTACTCTGTAACATGGTCTAGTGGGCAGGGATGATGGTTGGACTCGATGATCTTGTAGGTCCTTTCCAACCTAAATGATTCTATGATTCTACGATTCTATGAAAAGTACGTGGAGGAACAAGCTGAGCTGGGGTGTCAGCATGTGGATGAACTGAGAATGAATTTTGAAATGAGCCATTGATACATTTTATGCAGATATGCAAGTTAAGACTGAGCCCAGTCCTGCAGGACAAACAGTTTTTCTGTCCTACAGGGAAATCTCTCTGCCTACAAGGCATGAAAGAGCATTCCCAAATGGACTTTCTGTTGAAGTTTCTGGCAAAAAGAAATACCAGGTTGCATTCCACATTTTATTCAGAAAACCCAATCTGGTGTGAGTTGGAAATGGGACTGAAAGGAAGCAGCAGGGCGCACCAATGGCCGGCAGCTCCCTGTGGTGTGGGCTGCCCCAGGGTGGCAGGGCAGGGCCCGGCAGCCCGGGGTCTGTCCCACCGCCCCAGCCAGGAGCAGGGCACCGGGGGCACCAGGGCCAGCCCCAGGCATCGGGCACCACCCTGGGCAGTGGGGACAGGCCAAGGCTAGGCCAGGCAGGGCAGGGCCCATGGCTGGGCAGGGCAGGGCAGTGGGGAGCTGGAGACCGGCCCTGCTGCGGCATCACTGGGGCAGGGGCTGATGGCCCTGGGAGGCTGACATGGGCTGTGGGTAGGGTGGGGGAGACCCCAAATTGGGCAGGGTGGGGCCCGTAAGGCCTATTAGTGCCCTGACGAAGGGCTCGTCATCCGTGTCTGCCTGTTGCTAAATCCAGCTAAATCCAGGAAATGCGGAGCACTGTGTGTTTAACTGAGGAGTTCAGACATCAGGACCCCCGATCTGGGTTGTTCAGAGCTTCATCCAACCAATTCCTCTATCAGGCAAACATGCAGTTCAAGTTCAAATCATGGCAATGATGAAAGCAACTGAGTTGGGATGTCAAAAAGGCCACTAAACTATCCAGAACAACATTTAAGGAGTGGATACTAAATATGTAGTTATTATGTAATGTCTATCATATGCTTTCTTCCTCACGGCAAGGAGATTTCCACCTCGCCGTTACCCTTGTCCGAGGCCAGGACAAACCTACCATGCTGTAGCTAGTGGATAATTTCAAATTCCTTGACTTTAAAATTTAATGAACCACCTACTCTTTCACAAAGATAATTGTTTTCCACTTATTGCTTATTCATAAAATATGTATCTAATCCCAACTCTTCACTTCCTATTTACTCCAGTAGATAGATCCTCTGTTCTGCACAGGCAGCTCTGTCACCATGCTTTAAGTCTGGGGACATGTGCAGAAACCTTTGTACAATAATTATGGAAAGTTAGTGGGGTAGAAGGAAATGTTATCAGCCATTATCTCTTGCTCCAGAGGATGTGAGGAGAATATAAATAAATCCAGACACTGCAAATGCTTTGCTGCAAGCTAGGCGATTAAAGTATTTCAGATTCCTACAAGTCTATTTAAAGCAACTTAAATCTTTTTGATGGCCAGTAGTTCACTACAGCCTAGCTGCTTGCACAGGCTAAGCTTCCCTAACACACTGCACAAAGTCTGCAGGAAAATGGCTTCAGCTCCTGACGAATATTAATATAGATGAGACATCAGGTTATACATAGGTCTTCAGAAAATGTTTTCGGCTACTTTTATTTACTTTAGAGATACACAAGCTCCCTTAAAAGGCTTAGTATTGTTTCTTAGGCTCATATACTTCAACCTTCATTCACATTGGTAAGACATCCACGTTCAGAGCAGTGGCAGGTCAGAAGCTGGTTTTGCAACAGCTTGTAGAGCTGGGGAACAATTTAACTCTCTCTCTCTCAGTCAAGAAGTACTGCCCAGCATTTGCTGACAATATTGAAAATACTGGTGCTACCACAGCTTGATCGGCCAGTGTATGTGCAGGCTATTTGGAAGACTATGCAGTGCTTTCACTGTCTAAATGCCTGAAGCTGCTAAGAAGTGAACACAGCTTACATGCTGCCAAGGAAGAAGCCTAGTGTTAGTAAGGGAGGGGAGAGGAAAGGGAATGGGAGTGGATGGAAGGGAAGAATATTGCTTGCTTACACCAGTTTAGCCACATCTAAGAAACCAGTAGAGAAAAAATTAATACCTTGCATTTTACGGCACATTTATCCTCCCTCTGCCCTGGGATAGAGTACAGAGTCATCCACCACTTGGGATAAATCTAAGGAAAAAACTATTATCTCAAAACCAAAACACCAGACACATCATTGCCTAAAGAAGTCTGGTCAGTAATTGGAGTTATGCAGGAGAACAGCTTCTGCATACTGCTTTAGCAGAGGCTGGAGAAGTAGAAGAATCCAAGAGGGGGAATGACAACGGTGCTAGAGAATGCAGCAGAGGAACAAACCGATGAGATATCACCCTGGGAAAAGCCTAGAAAGTCTAGAAATAAAGTTCTGGGGCAAAACGCTATTTGAATAACTTGGAACAAGAGCAAAGACTAATTCAGAGAAACACTGTGTTGTAGATATCTTTTGTAAATAAACATAATTGCATCAAAGATGTCAGACTCCAGTAAGCAGCAAAAATATTGATAATGCTTGAAAGCTTTACAATCCCAAATGATTCCAGTGCACTTTAGAAATTCAGAAGTAACTTCATCTAACCAGCATGTTGCTCCCACAGAGATGGAAGGCAACAGCCCATTTAACAGCTCACAGTGCCACTCCACAAGGCATTGCATGGTAGGGAAAACCACAGTTTGTTCCATTGAAATAGTGGGAAGTGGAGATAAGCACGGCAGAATTACACAAATTAGAAATGGGCCCACACATCAAGGTAATGGCCCTTTTCTTAGGGAAAGAGAGGTAAAGTCTTTGTGCTCATCAGGAGCCTGCCATTACTGACCTCACCTACCTTGTATCAGTATTCTGGAGAATTGGTACTACACTGGTTAGAGAAAAAGCTATGACATTAGTTTTAGCAGTATCCTACATTTTGTTTAAGTACATCTTAATCAAATGCTAAACATCAAATGCTGACCCTGTTTACCTAGAGCTATCTAACAAGAATCAAGGCCCAGCAAGCATACCTCAGTCCACTTAATGCATGTTAAAAGAGGGCAGGAAAAGCCAGGTAAGTAGTTGTAATTTTGATATGGATAGTGCAGGCTTTTTATACCGATTTCCAAAGAGAAAAAATTTATTTAATTCCTTTTTAAAATATGTAAATAAAGCATGAAAGACAGAATACTGGGGGTAACATTTTCCCACAACAAAAATAAATAAGGTATTAGATATTATTACCACCTTGAACATATCAAGATGACAGGTACTATCTGTCCCCACTGGGGGAGGTTTTTCAGCATTTCCTTCCTGGGAAAGAATGTTGGGCCTTTAACAGTAAAAACAATGATTAGACCTTTTCCCCAAACTACCTGTTTATGTGTTTGAGAGGATATGTTGCAACAACAGGCAACCCCAAAATTGCAGTGTTTTAAAACAGGACAAGCAAGTCCTCCCCTTTCAGTTGCCCAGCATTATTTTCTTGATATTTTTTATTAAAAACCAGGAAAAGCATAATAGAAAAAAACCCTGAATTTCTAACCTATAAACAAGTTTCCTTCCTTGTTTTTGCATTTGTGTCAAAAAGAACTTGAGGACAAAATATTTTCCACATTCCTATTTCATGTCTCTTTAAATGCTCTGTCAAAATTATTTCAGCTTGTGCTGCAAAGAGAATCTGAAGAACAATTTTTTATTCTACACTCATCATTTACCTTCCTTTCAACTGAAGTTCTTATCAGCTTGTGTTATACATAAAAAAGAACCAAAAACTTGAAGACGTTCTCTGTGGTGAAAAATCTCACACTGCTTCCTGACCTGTTCAAGGCTAATCGGCTAATAACAGCTACGAAATAAAAAAATCAACTCTAGAAGTTCTAAAGCAAGGGGAAAACAACAAAGTCAGATAATCCAAAGAGGTTTGGTTCTTTTCAAGTAACAAAATCCATTTAAAGCCTTTTTTTTTTTTTTAAACCTTTTCCTGGGAAATTTAGTGATAACTAAGGAGATACAGGGTATATATACAAAGGATATTTTGGTTGCTATTTAATGTTCCCTTCTCTTAGTATGTGAGAACTATGAATCCAGCACCAAGTTGAGTGGCACCAATGGCATCAGATTTAAAACATTAAACGTACTTTTTTAAGTGCAAGTAGACTTTGAAATTTGTGAGCAAGGAAGTAGTACATTTCAGTTACAAAATTAAGAATCTGTATGCTTAATAGAACTGTTATGGTTTCATTACATACTACTTGCACAGCCTTGGGGACTTTATT
>JAVJGG010000040.1:2921431-2935698 GCA_035590195.1 Aviceda cuculoides
ACATACCACTTGTACAGCCTTGGTGACTTTATTTTGAGGAGCTCTATCCATGATGAACAATATAGATCTATGGAGAACTGATGGGCTCCAGTCAGGAAGAGACCAAATGCACATTGTTCATGTTTTCTGCAGCCGATTTTCAATAGCCAGTGGAGACCCATACTCCAATGTTTTCATTAGAAATATTATTACATAGCATATTTTGCCCATTGTATTTAATCTAACCATGTCCAAAACCCTTGCCTTCATTTGGCTAGTCTCCAGCCACAGCCCAGGGATATCACAGAGTACTACCACAATTAGCTGAAAGTGCGTGGCCACTGGAGACTGGAGACTGTTTGGAGCCTGGGAAGAGCATTTCAGTGTCAGCACAAGGCAGTTTTGACAGAGGCACACACATAATTTGACAGCATTTCACTAAGCAGTATTAGCAGCCATAGCTAAACTCCTGGAAAATAAGCAAGCATAACTACAAGAAAAGTCCACAATCTACAAAAGCAGAAATTTATCAAGAGCAGTGAGACCTTATATTACTTAAATCAAGACAGCATTACTCACAGAGCCAGATGACTCTGATCAGCTTCAGCATAAGCTCTAGATATTGAGCTAAAACAAAACTCAGGCACAATGAATCTTTTCAGTAATGTACTGTTTTCAAAGTTCTTGTAAACATCCTTTTCCTTTCCTTCAGTACCTTACTCTTTATGTCCACACTTCTCCCATGTTAACTCCCAACTTAGCTTTGCTTCCACAACATGTAACCCTGGCAATCAGACTGAATCTTTCAGCATGCAACCTTGGTATTTGTCTTAATCCCTTACAGTGCAGTAACTTTTAAATCTTCTGCACTAGCTAAACATTTTAACGCATAGTAGGGTTGGGGTGCAGTATAATAAAAAAGGCCAAACAATCTGAGGTAGCTCAGAAAAGCAAATACACTGCAATCAGAGAAATGCAAAAGGCTTCAGATTTCTTCCTGTATTTATATTTTAATTTGATCTTTCAAGCTTTTTATGATTAGCTGCAAGAATTACTTCAATTGAGGTGCCAGCTGTTCTAAGAAACTCAGCTGAGTCCCATCTGGCCTAAACTATAGGGCAGTCTTATATTATCAGCTGCTTTGAGCAGTGAGCTAAGACACAGCTGGTTTGAAATTCAGGGCTAGGACACACCAGACGATGAGCTGTGTTGAATGTCAGTCTGTCTCACAAGGCAAAGCTGAGTGTCTGAACAAAAAAAAAATGCCCTCAGAAGTGACAATATCTATCATAACATGAGTCCTGGAGTGCTTTTTTATACTTGCAAGAAGCTATGTAGCGATCACCACATCAATGCAATTTGCTATGTACCAATCACCACATCAGGCCAAGAACTTCTTTTCTCTACTACTTCTGTTTTTTCAGAGGTAGCAGCCACAACACATACACTCATCTAAGAATTAGCAGTATTGGACATCATTAACACTTACTGCTCACATCTCAGTCATACAAGTATTTTCAGTTGCTAGGAAAGGTTCACTCTAAATAATGCTAGCAACATAATATATTCCTTGTGAGGTGTATTGTGCAGTCTGGAAGTATTTATTTTTTATCAAACAACTGATTCTTCACAAAAAAAAAATCCTTTGCTTTCTGTCAGTCATACAGCGTTCCCCTGACAGCCTGAGCTATCTGTATAAACCAATATACTCAGTCTGACTTTATCAGCTGTCCATATGGCTATAACCTTACTTCTGTTTGTTACTCTATACTTCCGATTACATCAAAAGAGCTCAGCCTTTGGCTCATGGACTGTGTACAGCCTGTAAGGAGAACGAACCAAACCGAGTCTTCTCTCCATTGCCATAGCTTTCCAGAGTGCCCTGTCCAGGGCCCTTGACACCATCCTGTCCTGCCAAGCTGCACAGCACAAGCGCACATATATATTCCACTTCCTTCTGTCACCTCCAGGACTGAGATAGTGTCAGCAGAGTGAGGCGGTGGCATTCGCCTCTCCCCAGCCACCAGAATAAGCCACAGGGTCTGCTCTTCCAAGATTCTTGACTGGATCCAGCTGGATCAAGAAATTCATTTAGAAGAGCTGAACACTGTGCCTCAGTGTCTGCTGTGAAATCTGAGAAGGCTGATGGACTATTGACAACAGCATAACTCTGCATTAGCAGGAGAATGAAGACAGCCTGCCAAACACTTCTGATTTGCCAATGCTTATCTGCTGTAACCATCAGGGAGAACTGGCAGTGGCAGAGTGGAGAGAAGAAAAACCTCAGGGAAATCAGTTTGAAACAAACTTCTAGATTTGGCCAAAGGAATAGGAAGGCTCTGATTTGTGGAAGTCTTTTATTTTTGTTACAATCAGAAGTTCTCTCAAGTAAGACACCAAAACTTAGAGGTGATTTTGCAGGTCTTGGCCATGGGCTGTCTTTAGAGCTGTACATCTCATGCACTGTATCTACTAGCAAAACGGCTTGAATTTAAAAGAGCTTTTACAAAGATGTGCAAAACTTAATGAAACTTTTCTAGTCTTTGAAAGATGCAATTATTAATCAGAGATAATTATTATTTATGAGATGGTTATTAATTATCTATGAGGGTGGGGATGGAGGTGGTCTGTGGGAGTATGTCCTTAACCTAGCTGGGGAGCCAGCACAGCTCTTGGGGCTGAGGACCTCTGGACTGTGGGGCTCCACACACCCAGAGGAAAGCAAATGAGCAAACGCTCTGCCGTGCCAAAATAAGACACAGAGTTCATTCTGGGTCAGATCCTGTGACTGCTTCATCGCTGAGGTTGAGTTCAGCAGCAGAGTGAACCTCCAGAATAGGAATCTAACACAGATTATAACAAGTTATAGTTACCGTCTATTCAAGTTAAGAAATAACAAATTGCAGGACAAATTTCCAAAGATAATTCATACGTAAAAATCAGAATATACATCTATTGGGCCTAAGCTCCATTGTTTCCAACAAAGCATTTTCCGCTATTTTGACAGTTCTCACGGATTGATTTGGACTTTCTTCACCTGAGAAAATTCACCACTTACTTAGCTAGAAACAAAACCCCCAAGTTGTCCAGGAAAAGTGAACACGGTTTACCTATAAAACAGGCCTGACAGATTATCAGGGATAACTAGGGCATATAGGAAAAGTTTTACAGTTCTGCCATCTGGTACTGCAGTCCTAGTGATCTGCATTCCCCATGGACATGGCCTTAGGGCAGCATGCTTGTTCCTTGATATGGATCTCGCACATGCACTTTTGTCCTGCAGAAGGCTAGAAGGGCTTTTTTTGCCAGATCTCTATTGCCAATGTGTCTTCAATAACATTGCTGTAATGGAGCATTATCTGATGTTCTTGCCATGTTAGATGTATTCAGACCGGTTTTCATCTCCTCTTTCTTTTCTCCTGTTCCCGTGGATGTTGTCCATTTTTTAAATGTTATTATTAAAGTAGCAGTTGGCTGCAAAAAAATTGGTGAAATCTTATTTTAGAGTAATATGCAGTCTGTCAAAATCCACATTCTTCTGAAATGAAATTGATTTGCTACGATTTCTTTTTTATAGAATAAAACTGGAAAAAAGATCAGCCAGTGTTGAAATATCCTTTTGACATTTTTTGAGTAGAATACAGCAGTGTTCTATATTGAAACAATACCAGGTTATCCCTCTGCAGAGGAGAGATAAAAAGCATTGTAAATGCTCAGTATCAAGAACATCAAAAGCTTGCTAATGACCTAAAAATCAAAAACTAATTGTTTAAAAATGGAAACACAGACACTCACTGAACATAACTTAAAGTGATTTGCAGATAATGTCAGAAAATCTCAGGCATAAAGTGAGCTGCAACCAGCAAAGAACATAAAAGGCAGTGAGAAAAGCTTTTATAAATACATTCAGGATAAAAGATGGAGAGCATTGCACTGGTCTTAAGCAGGAATGGTGAAAAATGTATGAAGGGATATAAAAGCATAAAGTGTTCAGTGCCTGAGCCTTCATAAAAAGAGTAGCTGTGACCAGATTCTTAACACATTTCAGTGGTCTGGAACACTGGCTAGAATTAGGAGAGAACAGATAGCAAATATTTAGCTGGGACACGTATGCATGATAATGGAGCCTGCTGAAATTCACCTTAGAAGATTAAGAAGTAACTGAAACAATCTGAACTACTTTGAGGACACAGAGAGGACTGACGAGAACAACTATAGTGCTCTTCCACAGAAGGGGAAAAGGAGAAGCTGGAAAAGTGTGGGCTAGTCACCTTAAGTTTAATAGCTGGAAAGATATCACAACAAAATGTGAAACAATAGGTATCTACAGACATAAACATGATAAGAAACAGCCAGCTTGTATTTATCAAAATAAAGTGTGTTAAACCAAGCTAGTTTCTTTCCAATTGAATAACTTGACTTTTCAGAATAACTTGCCTTTTTGGATGGAGGAAGGTAGTAGAGGAAACAGATGTTCAGTTTAGTGAAGTTGTTGCAGTCTCAGACAACTTTCTCCACAAGCAAACTCAGGGAATGTGGCCTCTATTATATCACCACAAAATAAGCCTGTCAGCTGTGGAAAAGGCCTGCTCAAAGAATAGTCAATAGTATTCTCATTCCAGTTTGAGATTGCGCCAGCTTTTGATGTACTGAAATCCTTCACAGTGTGGAGCTTCTGTTCTCAACACACCTGAAATGGGAAGGGGTGATTTCTGGCCAGCAGCGAGAGCAGCCCTGTGCAGAGGAGGTGTGTCAGACAATACCTGCGCTTATCACAGGACAAGCTGATGGAACTCGAGGCAGTCAGTCTGGAAGGACTAAAACACCTCTGTGGGAGAGCCGCCGCTAAACCAGTTCTCTGCCTATGCAGGGTGACTGTTGCTTTCAGGGCAGAGGGAAGTAGCCACAACTGATTTCCAGTGACCCTGATTGTCAGTGACTGTCAATGCAATTAGCAGTTTTATCTCCATCTATAAACCAAAGTATCCCTAGGAAACAGTGGTTAGTATTGCACTACATCACTGTGGCATCTGGCAATGCTTGAGTTTCTTTTCCCTGGTCCCCTTTGGCCTGAAGATCCTATGACATTGGCAGGTGGAAAAAATGCCTGTCTCAGAGGGCACCTCAAAAAAGCACCTTGTTCAGCATGTCAGTAGAAAAGAAGGAGACAAATACCTGTCTCATATCCTTGATGTACAGCAAACAAATTCAATCTGGTTGTACTGGCCCCATGATGAATGTCTCCTAACACTTAATCCCAGATGGGAAAGGCACATGCACATATAAATTCATCCAGCTGGTCTTTACTGTTTGTAATTTAAAGTATCTACAACTTTATCAAAATATTCACCAATTCACAGATTGTACAATAATATATTTATAATAATTCACAGTGACTGAACTGATACTTTCAGGTCATTAACTACAAGTCCTAAATTTTGATATATATGAAATTCCTGTAGAACAGGTAATTTGGGAACAATGAAGGGATTTTTTTGAATACACAACACGCATTATTTTGCACATGTACATTTGTTTACAAGGCGTATCAACAAGTTACTTCTTATTATATTCCTAAGTTACTGGTCTTCATCAACTGAGATACATGAACTGAGCAATGAACTGAGCAACTGAGGCATACATGCAGTCCCCTATAGTAACTTCAGCTGACAGACTGCCATAGTTAATTGGATCACAGGATTGGATCACATGTTCCTAAGCCCTGTGTTACATCTGGATGTAGTCCACTGTATTATTATACATCTTTCCTAAACTTTTCTAGGCTTCTTTATTAATATATAATAATAGTCCTTTACTAATAGAAGCAGTTAAGATTGTTCCTTTTCTTGTCTTTAAAATCAGAAGATCAAGTAATGGGCTCTATTCTTACCACAAAGTAAAAATACATCTTTAATAATAAATATTCTGTGACTAAAATGCTTTTTTTTTCTATCAGCTTTCCTACGGGTCATTTTCTTTCATTAAGCAAGGTCAGGGACAGCTACTAGACCATGCAAGACTAATCTCTCCCTCAGGAGGGTTTTAAATTATAACTTACCTTATCTGATTTAAGTTCAAGTAGAAACTGATCTATAGGTTCTGCTTGCAGCCTTTGGGGTGTCACAGAAATGAGGTTATTAGCAAGAGTCACCTAAGGGCTTGTCTACAGGGGACACTCAAAAAAAGGAGTAAGGTTTCATCCAAAGGCAAACAGTACAAAGGCAGAATGCCTGTAATTAACCACCAGTTAAGACAAAGGTTTAATGTCAGATGACTGCCCCATGTCAAACAGCAAGTGTTATGACATCTTTGGCTTCTTAGATTCCTGCTCTCATCTTGATGAGGGTGGAGAGCAGGGAAGGGAGGAATCTTCATCACAGGTTCAAACTACAGCCCATATTCATTACCTTTGAGTCAACAGCATGGTGTTTTACCAAATTTACCTCTATATCCCCCATCAAAGTAGTGCCACCTACATTAGCAAAACAACTTTACATGAAGTATCATTTGTTCTGTGGGGCTTGCAGGGGAAGAAGAGTAATGACAGGAGTCTAAAATTGCCATGCCAAGTTATCATCCAGCCAAAGTCATTCTTAGCTAGAGAGGAACTCCAGTAGAAGAGGCAGTAGCTCAGCAGAAAGATATTAGAAAGCAGTCAGGAGGTCAAGGGGAAAGGGAAAAAGAAGCCTCTGGTTTTGTCCACTTCCAGCATTCTGAAAAAATCTTCTCTGGTATCTCCTCCCTCATTCATTGGTAGCAATGACAGAAATGCTAATGTAAAAAGAGTTTGTGAGTGTTTGTACTCCAGTTTAAGTTGATAAAGTTGAGTAGCTTTTTTCCACCATGCTGTGTACTGACTGCATGTCAAGGTAATAGAGAGATGCAGCCCCTAAGGCACTACAGAGTTCACTATTGTAGATACTACTGCTGAGACCTCATTAGGGATTACTTGCTGCTCAGAAATTTGCTAGTGTGGATGTGTGCCTGATCTCTGGATTCAACAGACTCATCAGTCATTCCCCTGCAGCACTTACTTCTCTTTGTCCACCCAGCCTCAGCTGCCTTTAGTGACTGACTGAAATTTCAATTAATTCTTTCATCGACTTTAAGACAAGAGGGACTCTGGTCTACTCTACAGTATTGCAAGGTCCTGGCATTTGCCAATTTGTGTGGAGCAAGCTACACTAGAATTTATCTTTTAAATATATGCTATTTATATTAGGAATTTAATTATAATAATCTCAAGGACAGTGTTTTGAATAGTTCTCCTGAACTAACTAGTTGACTGGCTTTCTAAAGCATAATAATTTTATTGTCACAGTAATAATTTGGAATGCAACTATCAATCAGTGTAATAATATCCTTCACTCAATTTTCAATAGGTAAGCCTTATCAAGATAATAGGTCTGATCATCCTTTGCATTAGCTGCCATGTTGCATTGTTATTGTGCTTTGGAAGCTTCAGGAAAAAGCAAAACCTGGTTTGGTCAAACATCTCTCAGTGTCTGCAAGGTTTCCTCTTCCCTGTTTTCTTACCATCACTCTTTGCTGTCACAAAAGTCTTTGGTGCTAGCTCAAATATATCACAAACCTTCTCATGCTTCTTTCAGGACAAAAACTACCAGGTATCATTAGAAAATACAATTTCACACTGAAGGATCAGAAAAGGGAGGGAAAGAAATGTTCTGAGGGATTTGGGGGCAGGGGGGTCTGAACACACCTAAAAATTAGAGAAAGTTGAGAGGCAATATTAAGTGAAGCAGGAATGATTGTGCATGGGAGCATAATATATTAATTAAGAATAATACAATAACCTTGATTTACCCAGAAAACAATAGTTTAACTGATTAAATAATTTTTATTTGAGATCTTTAGGAACCCAATCAATTTTAGAAGTTGTCTGCAGCAGGTGGGCAACTGTATTTACAAGTTTGGGGATTGCTGCTAGCAGAAGAATATAGTTGGTTCAGGGAGGTTTATTAAAAAGCAGCCTTGGTAAATCATTCAGCAGAGCATTGAGGATTAAGCAAACTACTCGGCCTGAATCCACATCATCTCCAAATCTGATGTTTATAGAGGTCTCTGTATTGCCCAGACCTTTAGCAAACTATTTTTAGTGGCTAATTGTCCAGCTGCATTACATCTTCACCTAGATTTGCTTTCTTAGCCAAAAGGAAATTGAAGCCCTGAGAGAGCTGAAAAACCAAGCTGAATATTAAGTGACATTGGAAATGCTGGAGTAGTGGGATATAAATGTCTTGCAAAAAAATGAAAATGAAAAATCATGACAGGAAAATCTATTTTTAGGGGGACTTTTTTTTTAAAAAAAGATTGAACTTGTCTGTGAGAGCATGTTGAAAAAGCGTATCTAAGGGCTTTTGTGGTGGGATAAAGCAACAAAGAGATATAAATTAAAGACCGGCTTTTTAAAAGCAGATTAGAACAGTAAGAGATAAATGCAAATGAAGGGTCGAAGCAGCATGAATCCAAGAGAGCAAGGATGTGTGGAAAGCCCAGGGGAGGATGGAGGAATGGATAAAAGACATGCTGGATCAGAGGCTTGAGCTGTTACAGCAGCACCACCGAGGGCTGGATGAGATACGGGCTCCTGTCAGTGGTGGTTTAGGAGTATTAGGTTTGCCTGAACCAGCCTGACATTTCCTCGGAAGTGTTTATCAACTCTGTTTGAGGGCAGCTGGCCCCTGGCACTTTGCAGCTCTGAGGGGAGGAGCAAGAATCGATTCTTTGTGATTGATGTGGCTGTGCTTGAACGCAGTCACTAATTCCACTGCACAGCTGCACAGTTCCCCTCACCCCTGAAGCACAGCTGGAGCACAGCCCGTCTGCGCTATATGGGGCTGTATACTGCAACAGCGCCAGTTTATGAGGGACACCGGTAACACTTCAGCGGTCTGCTTTTTCATCGGCTGGCTGGAGGGAAACTAAGCAGACATGCTATCGTGCTAAGCAAGCTATGCAGAATGGGGCAGAGAGATGAAAATCACAGTGGAAGCTAGGCATTAAAAATCCCTGATTCTAATGTCAAGGGTTTATCTGCACAGTTTCTATCGGGTCCAGACTCGGCCCTGTGTTGAGATTTCTTCTCTGCTGCTCAGAACTTGGAATGCAGGCTGTTTGTGTTAGTGATTTAATTATAATAACCTCACAGGCAATGTTTTGAAAAGCTTCACTGAACTCATTGGCTGAATGACATTTTTAAGCTAAACAAACAGCAGTGGTGTTGCAGCGTGTCACAGCTAGCACACTGTCTCCAGTTACATCTCTGTTGCTGTGCTCGCTCAGGACTCAAGTTCTCCATCAAACACTAACTCTTTTATCATTCACAAGGCCCACATTTTGGGTTTCACCTTGGCTACAATCTGCAACAAGCAAGGCATTTCACCAAGTGGGAAGCATGAGCCCAGAAGGACCAGCTCGGGCTCACAGGCTGTACGTTGCAGCTGGTGAGCTCAAGCTTCCAAAAACCAGCCACAAGGCACAGTTGGAGCAAAGCATCAGAGGCTCAGTTTGGGCTGAAAAAGCCAGCCCATGGTGCTGGACACTGACTTGGATGTCAATCTCCTGAACTCCAGATTGCTGCATTTCCCTAAATAGAGTTACAGCTCACTCAGGTATTTCACGACTTCTGAGAATCACATTGATGGCCACACAGAAGTTGCCACAGAGCCTTTGAAATATGATCTGATTTTTGAAAAACACACTCTCAGGCCAGCACCCAGTAGAAATGCTTTCAAGGGGGCAACCAGATGATTTTAGAACAGTCATGACAGCACTTTCCAATTTTGTTCCCGCTGTTCTGGTAAGGAGCCTGCAGTTTATTAGACAGTTAATTATAACAACTGAACAAGCTTTTTTTGCCCAGTAAATCCACCCTGGCTAGTTCAAAAAATCTAGTAGACTCAAACAGCCCTTCTTTGCAAGGTGAAGTGAACACTCCGCTGGCACACACCCATCCGATTGCCCTGGAGATCTGCTGCATATGCACTGTGATTGTCATTTTTGAAGTTTTACGCTGAATAATGGCTGATATTATTCACTGAAAGAGGACCCAAATATAACAGCATTTCCACCAGCCTCAGGGGAGAACAGATCTGCAGAACCAAGGAAACTCATTAAATATAAGGAAAAATATAAAAATCATAGGGAAAAAAAGCATTCTGTTCAAAACATAAAAGAAGCAGGGAGAGCTTTCTCATACCTCTTCTTAGTAGCCTGCCGACTGGAGGGATATATGACCAAAGGCAAGGCTCTCTGCACTAGAAAGCAAAATTCTTTCTGGTTCACTAAAAACATTTACAGTTTAACTGAGTAATAATCAAAAAGCAATGAACAATCTATAATACAAATAACACCCAAAATGATAGCTGGATGCAAATACTGTTGTTTCTTTGCAAATCCAAGATTTAAAAAAACCTTACATAGTGAAGATCATCTGGTTTTACTCTTCCAACTATCAGTAGTCTTCATGGAAGCCCACTTCTGCAAATATGGTAGATATTCTTAACGTAGTCAGTTCCTGGGGATTTTTTTCATATAGCTTCTAGAATAAAACAAATTACAAGTAGTAACTGCAAGTACCTTGCTGCAAATTAAACATGCACATCCCAAGTTCTTACACAGATAATTCTAAAATGACAAGCCCAAACAAAATGTGATACTCACATCACTCAGTGCTTCAAAAGTTATAAATAGCTGAGGAATTTCTAATCTACAAGGAAGGCCTCTAACGGATTACACTTCAATGTCTAAAATTTCAGCTTTCTCATGTTATTTACTTTTCTTTAAAAAACACACAGTGCTTCAATGTAAATTAAGCATAGAAACTCTACATCCTTGCCTTGAGGAAGCCTCTACGGAAGAACGTGGTCACGTTTAAATTATAGTCTCTTTATTGCATAGTTCAACTGTATGGCTTTTCAATGCCGTGTTTTATCAATCTAAAAAAATATTAGCATGTTGATAGAGACAGCTGTCCCTATACAGCTGCTACACGCAGTGAGAAATACTTATCCTTGTGGGTTTGCTCTTTATTAATTTCTATTACAAATGGCTTTTGGTATGGATTAAAGTTCTTGCTGTGGCGATGCGATCAACAGTACCAGTCCTCTGAAGGCAATAAGCAGGCATACTTGTAGCCTCTTGTCAGGAGGGAACGCATCATTTTCAGATTTGAGACTGCTTACACGTACAGGCACCATGATCATTAGCAAGTCTCACAGATACAGCAAGGGGATTGCAAGCAACAGTGTTCTTGTCCAAAAATAGTCTGTAACTTGGTGACCAAAAGGAACAACTCCTCTGTTTATCTTCAGAAGGAATTAATGTGTTTTACTTGTGAGAAGCACACGCACAGGGTCTGTCTGAGAGGTAATCAGATATATGCAGATGGGCAGTCAGATACATCCAGCATTAGGCAGTGTTCTGCTGGCTCTGTTGTCAGCAGAGCAGCCTCTCTGCTTTGAGCAGAGGTTGGCACAGTTGATAACAGACTTATTTTATCATAAAAGTTCTCCATTTGCAGTCTCTGGATTAATTTATGTTCATATTAAGGCAAGCTGGAACTGGATAAATTCAGAGAACTAGTCCTAGAGAAGCAGGCAAGAAAGTTGAATTACTTTTTTATTTTTCCTAATACTTTAGAATTGTATTTCTAAATTCTGTTTAAGCTTCAGCTTGCCCCTGAGACTACTTCTACTTGCATACTGATTTTTGGTCACCTGAAAGCCAGAAATATTGTAATAATCTGAAGAGTCCATTGCATTTAGTGATGTCAGCAGGGATCTTTTTTTCGTCTATACATAAGATACATAGATTCTAAACGAACAGTGCTTCATCCTTTCTAAACTCAAGCTCTCTTGCTCTTTTTCATCCACTCAAGTCATAATAAATTACACACACAAACAAGATTTTTAAAGGACCCTTCCCTCTGCTGCTCTATGCATTTTAGTATATTCAAAGCTCCTGTATTGTGCCTAGATTCTGTGCTGCCAGGACCTGCTGTTCCCATCATTAGATTATAAACTGCATGGAAAAAAAGGCCATGTTTTACCTTAGGCAACATCTCTCTACTGAAGTGCACCATCAAAACCTATAGACGGACCGCGATATTAAAACATAAGCAGGCTAGTATCACATATTGCCCAGTTAGTTAGTTAAATATCTTGCAGAGTTTTAATAAAAGACATTTATGTTTGCTCTCCTTCTATTCTTCAAGTGTTAGGAAAGATTCCCTGAAACTATAGAAAATGTTGTTTTTCTTTAAAACACAACAATCATTCTCCTGGTGAATGCTGAAGGATTTAATTCATCCACACTTTCTCATTAACAAAGAGGCCCCTGTTGTTTTAAGCATCCTTATTCATATGCTAACATCACAGTAAATAACATCCATACTAGAAGCCAAATGGGTTCATTAGTTGTCCCTCCATCCATAGCTAACTGGCTCAGAAATATGGTCTTTTGCCAAGAATACCAGTAAGCACAGATTTTTCTACTGTTACTCTCCTGTGAAGATTGCCTTGCACCATCATTCAAAGTCCTAACGCATTGAGCTCCTACTTCATCTGGGGATGCATTTGGCCTGCACCTGGTCTTGAACAGCGGTATTTTAATTACTTTCTTTTAAGAGGGAGAGATTTCTTGACAGAGGAGGAGGAAAAGGGGCAAGGAGACAGCTTGGTCTGGAGGTCAGGATATACCGGACTGGATCAGTGTTATAGCTGGTGATTGTGGTGTTCAGACTTCTTTCTACCCACCTTCAAACAACTCTTGCAAATTTGTTAATGACACCCTACAAAAGGAACTCTACACAAAGTAACAGGACAATTAAACTTGTAAACATAAGTGTTCAGGCATCAAGGTGTGGAACATCCTGGAAGAGTCTGACTAGGAGCATGATATCTCGTCATGCACAAGGAATTTTGTGTTGTTTTAGGAACCAGAACAGAATTAAAAGAGCAATGTCTGACTAAAAATGGTATCTTTAGAAGACAAACACATTTTTCTTTTTGGTGTTACTGTTAACACCTGAGGTTATTACAAGTAAATATTTTCACTGTTCATTGAAGACTTTCTTGATGGCTGTATTTGCATAAGGTGAGGACAAAAAAAGTCTCAAATTTCACTTTTTGGCTTTACCTCACTGGCACAAATCCAAAGTCATCAAACTTGAAGTTCTTGCAGAAAGTCCATAAACACAAGTCAGAATTGCTTTATTTCTTTTCTGACTAAACAAATGGAAGCATTCTTTATTAATCTTAAGATTCTGAAAGTGCTTGGAGTTTGGTGAGAGAGAGGTTGTTTGGGGTTTTTAGAAATTTATGCTGTTTTGGCAGCATCTATACAATACTGAAGCATGTGGAATATTGAAAGTTTGTATTTCATTTTTCCTCTGTTGGCTGGACCAGTTTCACAGTCGTTGACTTTGACTCCCTATTCCCATTGTCAAAAATGATATCACACTGCAGTAAGCTATGCTTAGATATGTCAAGTTTTGTTATGTATCTGGAAAGAAAAATAGTAGACTCTTGAAGAAAACAGTCTCTTCTTGTGTAAGGCCTCCTGCTGTTGAGCTGAGCAAGATGGGCGTACAATTCCTGGAAAAAACATAACAAGAAGAAATATCTCCGAGACGAGCTCAGAATGCCTTGCAGTGATGGCAAGGTATTTGTCTTTGCAGACACTGTGGTAATTCTAAGGGGCTGTGCTAGTGGTCCAAAATGAAAACATACTTAGTACTGCCTGGGGCCCTCACCACAGTTTGGAGAAACAAACCATAAAGACATTTTCTGATGATATCACCAATGACTATATCACTGGACCTAGTGAAGGCCACCTGAGCTTTTCTTAGCAAGGCTTTGACACGTTTCTCACCTTCAGTAACAACAGCTACTAATAAATCTTCCTCTGTAGCACGAAACCGTGTGTGGATGGCACCACTTGTAGAGTATGGAGGAGATTTTGGGGTCACCTGTTGGCTGTGATCGGGGAATGGAATACAGGTGTCCCATGGGAGATGGAGGAGGCAGGGAAAATCAGCTCGGAAGAGGCCTGGGCGCACCTCCTGCTTCCCGCTCACGCCGGCGCATGAACGCACCGGGGGCAGGGGCGGTGGTGCCGGGGCAGGCCCGGTGGTGCCGATCGCTCTTGCCACAGGCAAGGTCCCAGAGAAAGGCACGGAGCGGGGCCAGCCAGAGTGAGCACCGCCGCCGGGCCCCGGGCGCAGCGCAGCCACCTTCACGGCGGGGCCGGCCCGCCCCGCCCCCCCC
>JAVJGG010000040.1:2947492-2991609 GCA_035590195.1 Aviceda cuculoides
ATTTTATTAGTGTTATCATTATCATTATTAGTTTCTTCTTTTCTGTTCTATTAAACTGTTCTTATCTCAACCCACGAATTTTACTTTTCCCGATTTCCTCCCCCATCCCACTGGGGGGAGAAGTGAGTGAGCGGCTGCGTGGCGCTTAGTTGCTGGCTGGGGTTAAACCATGACACACCTGCACGGGCTCCATCTGACGAAGTGTTGCTTTTCTCAACTTGTGCCAACAGAGCATTTAAGTGCTTACTTAACAGGGAAGGGTAGTGGTTCTGCTGAATGTGATGGGATTGCTCACATGCATAAGCGTTAACCATATGTTTATGCACCGGTAAAAATCAATGGAGCAGTGTCGAGTACAAGCACAGAATTCCAGCTCCAGCAGCAGTAAGCCTTCAGTCCCTCTGCTTATGCATCGTTACTTACTAATGCGTCTTTACTTGCTGATAAGGAACAGAGCATCTGAAGAGATATCATCCTCTCATGATAATGCATTCTCCTTTTAGGTCACAGAAATCATTCTGCAGCTACAAAGAAGTGCTTATGAATGCAGGATCCTCTTGTGCAACATTTCTTCCTTTGCATTTATTCATTTGCCTGTTCCTTATCTCGGTAAGGCATGATCAGAGCCAGAAAGTCCCTTCTCCTAAATCATGTACACAAATGACTAAAATCTGAACTCATAAATTAAGGCTGGAAAAAAATCCCATGGTTTAATGCACTTAGGCTTTTACATCTGTCTTGCCTAGATTCCATTTCTCCAAATGTATAGGGGTTTTGCAGACATCTTTGCATCTCAGACACAAATGCCATCTTGTGATTTATAGAACTCTACCTAAATATCTCAAACTCTCTGCCAGCAACTTGGTACCATTCATACCGTCAGCTTTTATTTTTGCAGTGTTTCATATTACCTTCTTTTTGCTGTGTTACCTTCTATGCCACTTCATCACTACATCAAAGCAAAACAAGTGGATTAAAGCAGTTTAATGCATTATGGTTAAATATTTCTTTCTTAGGGAAAGCAGACAATTCAGAACACCATTAAGACAGAATCCCAATTGAATGTAGTGCAGCCATAAACTATCTTAAATGAATGTTAATAGAGAAGGACAATTATTGTTGACTTCAGAATGCAAACAAGAACTTCAGTCACTGATTCCTATCAGCCCATTAGAGCTGGCTGAATTCTGCACACTGTTTTAACAGTTGCTTAGCAATGGCAAATAAGCTGTTCTGTGTCTTATCACTAGAGGTATAGTTAGAACAATACCTATTATTGAACTGAATAGGTATGAAATTAGTTTATATTGTTCTTCTTTTTGAGATGGCACTTCGCAGCAAAGTGAGTTGTTTAGGCTGCGGGCAGAAGCAGTGATTTTTTAATTTTTTTTTCCTGAAGCTTTCTATGGAGATAAAATGAGACTGAGGCTTTGCTGTGGCTGTTTATCTGAAAGCATCATCAAAAAAAACTTTGCTTGTGTTCATTTGTGTGTGCAGGAGGAAAGACGTTCTCCTTCAGATTTCCCGTTTGAGTGAATTTCCAGCAATGTGACAACACTAATGACTAGAGCCTATTCAAAAAGCAAATACAGCAATACTGCACTGTGATGCCACCTCCTCCCTCCTTCCCACCATGGGCACCTCTGATGAAGTACCTCAGCTCTGATCTGGGGAAACATACTGGAGATTAAGCCACCAAAGCCAAGATCCAGAAGGATATTTAGGCACACGTCAGTTACTGTTTCAACTCCTATCTTTTAAGCGTGCACCTTTCAAAATGGAGTCCACACAGCTGCAGAATTCAACATCTGCAGCAACATTCACACCTAGCACGCAGGGTGCGCAGTTGCCACAATAGGGAATGCTTAGCAGAGTAGTGTGGTTTAATTCCTGGCTCTGCAAGGTCTTAATTATGTCTTTCTAGTTAGGATTTATACTCACAGCTCCTGCCTCCCACAGGAATACCCCAATAACATGGCTGTAGGCTACTTTGAGGTAGATGCTTTACAAGACAAACTGAGCTTAGATAAGGGCTGTATACCCAAGCAAAAATTACAGATTTTTAGGCCAGCTTGTCATCCTCCAAGTCTGGTGCAATAAAGGATGAATTATTTTAAGTACAGTTGAGTAATTTCAACAGAAAAACTGAAGAATGCTTCTACTTTGCAATAGACTAGTTTTGTAGCTCGTACTTTGGGGCAGCAAAAGGTCTGGGTTTGAATGTTTCAGGCTGAGGAAATAATTTCACTTACATCTTTGTGGATTCTCTAACAGAGAGAATCACTAAGCTACTGCAGAGATAACATACCACTGCTTACTCTTTCTCCAGGAAGCTAAGAGACTCTCAAGTTGTTGGAGGCAGACTCACACAGGAAGACAGGGCATGTACCAGCTGAATTTGAGCAGCACCTGAATGTGGGGTTTGAATCATGGAATCACATAATGGTTGAAGTCTGAAGGGACTTCTTGAGAACATCTAGCCCAACCCATCTACTCAAGCAGGGTCACCTGGAGCTGGTTGCCTGTGTCTTGTTGCCTGTTGACTGTGTCTGGTCAGGTTTTGAATATCTCCATCGATGGAGACTCATAACCTTTCTGGGCAACCTGTGCCAGTGTTTGACCACCCTCACAGTAAAAAAAAAAAAAAGTCTTCTTGTGTTCAGTTTGAATTTCATGTGGTTTAACTTGTGCCCATTGTCTCTTGTCCTATCACTGGGCACTCCTAAGAAGAGTCTGGCTCCCTGGTCTTCATTCCTTCCCATCAGGTATTTATACACATTGGTAAGATTCCCTCTGAGCCTTCTCTTCTCCAGGCTTAACAGTCCCAGCTGTCCCAGCCTCTCCTCATATGAAAGGTGCTCCAATCCCTTAGTCATCTTCACAGTCCTTGGCTGGACTGGATCTGTTAAGTCCATGTCTGTCTTGTACAGGGGAGCCCAGAACTGGACACAGTTCTGATGCAGAACTGAACCCATCATGCAGGCAACTCTAGTTCCTCCTTGGATCTGAGCCTTTGTCTTCACACTCATTTACTTTTTCAGTCCTCAGCCCTTTGAGCAAGTGTGCAAAGTGTAGCAGTGATGTTTTATGGTTTGCACACCATTCCATCAGAAGTAGGCTTGAAGCTCTTGGATTCTTTATGCCAACAAGCACCCACAATCTGAGAATGATTTAGGGATTCCTGTGATGCAAATTGCTCTCATGTTCTGTGAAAGGAGCTTCATTACCAACCTCACTGCCTTCCAAAAGGTACCAAATGCTCCCTATTTCATTAGTAATCCATGTAACTTTCCAGTGTACTTCATGGAAAAAAAATACTCATTTTTTTTGCTTGAGCTACTGGGTTCTTATAATGCCTACAGTATTAATCAGTCATTTACACTGATTCAAATTAGCCCAGTTAATATTTTTACTAATAATTTGATTGCAATAACCAGACACAGCAAGAGCAGTTTAACCCGAGCTTAAAGCTGGAGTCACAGATGAAAGGTTTGATCAGTCATTCTTACCTGAATTCCTGTCCTGCAGCTAAATAACTACTTTCAGATAACTAAATGAAAAAAATTAAATTCTCAAGTAGAAATATAAAATGGAGTGGAACTACAAAATTTCCCATTAAAGGTGTAAAGGACTCCTCATGGGAGAACCACAGCCAGGAAGATGGGCAGGCTGAAAAATGGCTTTGGCTGCCCAGTCACTAAGCAGTCAGTTACTGGAGGGAGCAGTCCAGGGACCAGGCAACAGCAGAGCCATCTCCCCACTTCTCTGGATGTTGAGGGGGAGCTGGAAGCAGGACTGCCTGTTAGGGGTGTGGGGGGTGTTCCCAGGAACTTGGAACACAGGTAGGGTTGCCAGGGATGTGAAAGCTGGGATGGCCAGAAATGAGCTACAGTCTTGGTGGAGGGTGAGAAAGGACAGAGCGCCTGCCAGTCAGACCTTCTTGAAACAAGAACATCATAAGCATTTCCACCCCAGCTTGATGCACAAAACCTCAGCTGACCCATACACAGTTTCAGTGGTATTAACATGCTTTCCAAACTTCTACAGCACCGGTTTGTGCAACCTGCAGTTGGAAGAATAATGAGAACTGAAATGATCAGGAGAACAGTCAACAAAGTATTTCAAAATAAATGCTATAGCAAAGTAGATAAACAAGATTGTCCTGATCACATTTAAATCATTAACAAACTTTTTCCTTTTTTTATTTTGTTTTTGTTTTAAAAGAATGCCACTGCAGAAATCCCAATGTACCACAGAATTTGTCATAGTGCATTGTAGAAGCCAGGTAGGGCTAGCCCAGATTTGATTCTGGTTATGAATATAATTAGAAAAAAAGCCAGTGCCAGCAGTCTGATATTCATGAGAAACTCTGTAAGAACAAATCTCTGGAACAAGATAAAAACACACATCAGTGGGTTTTTTCAGGCGTACACAAGGTTTTAAGTTATAGTGCACTGGTTCTAACACCATGATTGCAGCATACAGAGACACTTGGACAGACACAGTCCTTGCCACATAGTACTTATAGGCTACACTTCGAAAATCCTGAAATGGTATATGTGAACCCGATAGCAAACTCTCATTTGCAATTGCCTCAGAACAGCTCTCAGAAGGGCCAGGCAGAGTTGGCACATCCAGCTGGTGTGAAAGGGCTGCAGAAAGATCCCAGTTTTCTCTCATGGGGAAGCCTGTGTGTCCTATAAAATGAGGTGTGGGGTTCCCAGGGGTGAAGAGTGGTGGAGTAGATGATATTTGTGATGGATTAAATAAAGAGACAATATTTCAGGGTGTTTGAGCATGACCGTAACTAAATGGTGGGGGTTTGACCCCTCACATAATCCTGTGCCCTGAATAATACCAAGGAAATCACCTAAGGCTACAAATGTATCTGCCCCTAAATGCCAATAGACTCTCCAACTCCACCTCTTGCCTTCTGTTGTGAAAACTCTTCACCAAAACTGTAATCTCACTAATACTCACTCTTGAGGCTTGCAAACTAGATTATGGCTTTAAAATACCAGGCTTCCTGGTATCTCTCTCAAATCCTACACCATCTCTGTTGTTGCCTCGCATCCCTGAAGAGATTAACAACATTTCCAAGGTTTCAAATATAGATATTTCTTTCCAGAGCTGTCTGCTTTGCCTAGCATGAGCAATGTTGTTTTCATTTTAACAGCTCTACCCACATGACTGTTTTTAAAGCTATGACAATTGTTGTCATACCACAACCATCTAATGGCAGGATCTAGAGTTCTGGGCCTAATAGCTGTCATCTACTGCAACCAGCTGAAAATTTTGATGAGGTCCCCTCACTTACAGCAGCCAAGTCCCCAGCACACGGAAACTGTGTGTCTCAAACCCAGTATAGGACCCTATTTATATTCAAGTATATTCAATATAGGAAATAGAATTTAAAAACAAAACAAAACAAAAAACCAGCATGCAGTCCTGCCCATGCTGAAGTCAGTAACAATTTTGCACTCCATTTTCCTGGACTGGGGTTTCACACTGAGGATTTTGCTGCATACTTTCACCTCTAAAATTGTCTGATAATCTTTCACATTTTATAATAGCTTTTTACTAACTTTTCAAATATTACCTTCTGTTTCATGAGCTCTTAAACAAAAATTTCTGAAGGAGGAGGAGGGTTTGCATCACCCACCAGTGCAGAGCAAATAGGAATCGCATGCAACTTTCAATAGAGAATCAGCTCCAAGAGTTTACAATATTTTTGCCATGGAGTAGCTCTAGCTCTGCTTTCCCATCTCCTGCATTATGCTACTGCTGGCTGCTGGAATTTGATGTTAAAAAAACAGACAGGAAAAAAGATGTCTGTACGCAAACTACTGTCAATTCCACAAAGAGATCTTTTTCTCCTTTAAAGTGTTATGTATAGTTCTCTCAGGTGTTAATTAAAACAGCAGCTTGAGCTTCCAGTAAGTTTTGCAGGGATTTAAAAGATTATTTTTTTAAAAGATAAACGTGTCTCTTTGAATCAGTCCTGCTATTACAATGCACTGTTAGCAGGAAGTTTTTTCCTCATTACAAGAGAAATATTACACACAACATACTCTGCAGTTTGAATTCCTATTGGAAGGCAAAAATGAATACCAAAATTTCCTAACAGCTAAGTACCACATATACCACGATTACAAGCTATATTACAGTTTCCCATACGCTGGCATCTAAGCTTGGCCTTATCCAACTTCCCCATCAATCACTGTACACTACTCTTTGGTATCATGTCATCATATTTCCATAATCATTAATCATGTTACCCAATAAATCTTTGAGCAATTATTTAAGCTGCTCTCTTAACAGCTGTCCACTTCGCATATTGGCACCTTGGCTGCTCATTTACCAGCGTGCCTTTGATCTGGGAACTGTTCAATCAGATCAATAACATGTAAGGAAAATGCAAATGGTTTGAAACAAGAGAAATTCTTTCATGTGAAATATTCACATTTGGAACAAGCCTTTCAACTCTGCAGCCAAAGCTTCTCTTTATAGTGATAAAGTTCTTTATAACAATTTAACAAATTACAGCTAGGTAATGGCAAAGCATATTGCATTTAGCAGCAGAGTGAGTGGTGGGTGTGAGGAGGCGCTGGGAGCTCCCAGTCACACACGCATTGGCAAGCCCCCTCCTTCCCGGTGACCCAGGAGATGAGATGCCAGACTTTTCCCTGTGGGAGACAGATGTAGCGAGAGACAAAGGCCATTTGCACGTTCAGGTCTGTGGGAAACTGCCTCATTTATCCCTGTGCCTCCCCAGTGGTCTCAGACATGCCTTCCCCATCCCTTTGCAGGTCCTGGTCCACCCCACAGACTCTTTCCCATCAGGCTCTCCCACTCCCTTTCCCACCCTTTCCTGCTCTCCTGTGCATTGCTATCACAGGACCATTGACTTTGAGGGATCATTGCTGTTGTTCTGGTTTTGATGATAGGTTTTGTCATGTGTGAGAGGACCTCTTTGGCTTCAGGCAGATGTACAGCTTCTGTCTGTCTGTCAAGAAGATGCATGAGGAATAAGCAAGATTACTAAATACAGTTTACTATCTGCAATGACTAAATGCCAAACGCAGGTATAAATTGTAGTGCACTTGGAAAACTGATTAATTAAAAAACCCTAACACCACAGACAAATGCTCAAGTTTTGAATGTTACTTTATCAGCATCATCTTACTCTTCCTAGACTGAGGGCAGATTATCATCAAGTATTTTTCAGCCTCCTTTAGTGAAGCTTTCTTAAGCATTTCAGTATTTTGAAACAATACTTTTTCTGCAGCCCTGTTTTCTAAGGGTACCAACTCTCTTACTCACAATTTACCATGGTGTTGTATAAATTTCCCCCCTAAAGAAGACAAAAAGGGAGGAAGAAAAAGTAATATACATCTTTATAAATTATTATATTCCATGCTTTGTTTGTTGAAGTGAAGGCTGTGTGATAAATGATGCTGCATGGCTGTACGGTTCATCATTTTACTGCAAACCTGCACAGCTAACATTTGTATTGCAATACCACCCCTGGGCCTCCAGCGGGGCAGCCCCCCTGTGCGAAATGATGTACACATATAATGAGTGACAGACCATTCCTCAAAGACCTTACAAGCTAGAGACAAGAGATTCCTACTAATCAAAGATGTCTCCTTTCTCCAAACTGAAGAACAGCACATTTTGTTTCCGTGCCACTTGTAGCCACAGATAGGCTGGCAGGGAGGCAGGGGGGCAATTTTTATGATGCTGTAGGTAGGGGCTGAATAAAGACGTCTGCCTTCACGACAGATGGAAAGGATGCAGTGGAGAGTACTGGAAGAACCTGGAAATATCCAAAAGCAATCTTCCTGTGGTATATGTGGAGTACAGACTTCTGTGGTGCAGCAGTATGGTTTCACTGGCCTTCATTTAGGGTAAATGATTTGCCTCTTGCCTGTCTACCACTTATCAATAATTTAGTCCCCAAGCTTCTGCTGATAAATACATGATATATAGAGACAGGTACAGGATCGAATGCATAACATATGAACAAGTGTTTGAGTACAACTCATTCTTTTAATATGAATAGTTACTTGGCTATCATAATTTATGCAAGAGTTATGAAAATATATATCTGTGTAACATCTGCATTGACTATTTAACATAAGGATAGAATATTTGATCTCAACTGCAACATTTTATTGGAAAAGTTTGGCCAAATATGATGCAGTTTGGTACTTTCCTGTCAAAAAGGTGCTTCATAACCTACTCTGGAAAGAATGGAAGAGTTTGGAAGATTGTCAAAAGGTTCTTGCTACACATAATTTATACATCCAGTTGAAATCCAGGCCACCTTTTGTTCAAGGCAATTTGAACACTGTCATTGAGTTCAAAATGGGTAATATAACCTCCAAACAGAATATTACAGAATGGTTAAACAAGTGACAGAGACAAATAAGTGAGCTGAAAATTAACTAGTATAATTGGACAGTTCTTTGGGGGATATACTTCAGATTTTCTGTTATACCTTGAAGTACAGCTCTGTGCTGAGAAAATCATCCTTATTCCAAGGATTTTGCTCTTAAGACAAGCACAAGAAATCTGCAGGCATAAGAAGATGCACACATTACAACAGCAGGTCATGTCATGAGCTGTCATAATAAATGGCATAATTCCTTTGGCTTTGGCAGCTTCCATGAAGCTTCCATGACTTCATGTGAGCTATGAGAATTTCTGCCACTAAGATACTGTCCCTTGCATGTTTGTGAACAGTACTGGGTACGGCCAAGTTATGAGATCTGATAACAAATGATAACGTGGAATTTTGGAGAAAGAAGCTGGCTGACCACAATTGGAGAGCCGTTCAGGTGTTTAAACATGGGTGTCTAGTGCCACTTTAAAATCCTTTAGGATTTCACAAGATGATGACCAATATGACTCAGGTGATCCATATCCTTTCCAAAAAGATGCAAAGGGAGGACGGGTGATAGCTCATCTGACTACAAGAGCACTCAATAGCTGCTAGTAGGAACCCGAAACCCACTGCTGACCCCCCATGCAGGAGAAAGAAAAATGTTTGCAAGTGCTAAGAAGCAGCAGCTCAGCAAAAGCCTACAAACATGAGTGGTGGAAATTATATATAGGACGAATATTTAAGTTGAAAGAACAAAGATTGGGAGTAGGAGGAAATAAGAGAGGGGGAGGAAGGAATAGCATGGAGCAGATGTTCCTTTTGTGGTATACATAATACTACCACTACAAAATCTGCTTCAGAGAGGGACGTGGTCGGTCACGGACAGGGAGCTGCTGCTGTTGCTGCTGCTGATAGCAGTGGCTAGCAAATAAAGTGTGGTAAGGGGGACAGTACAAGGAAATGAAGCAGCGGCAGAGAATGAGATATGGCTGGAGAATGAGAAATAAGAGGTTTAAGTCCATCCCATTTTGTACAGATTGCAGTGGGAGCATGGTGTTTTCTGATGATATGAGCCAGTACTCAACAGTCTTGCCTGACAGACACCAGCTCATGCTCCTGTGGAAAAAAACAGCCTGACCTCCTCCCTGTGTTTATTCCTGTGATTCATATTCACTTGTATCCATTCTTTTCATTACTTTCCAGGCAGATGACAGTAAAATGAAGGTGGCTGACACTCTTTTAAATAGTCGTTAAACTGAGATCTCCTGCTTTAATTTTGTTGTTTTAAGGAATGGGATTTACATATTGATTTAGAGAGAGATGCTTCAATACCGTACTACAGGACCTCAGTGGTTCGTACGAATGGCTTACAGACTCACTAAGAAGGAAGGCAACCAAACATGCTAATAACAGCAAGCATCAAGTACCACAAAATATTACCTGAGACTTGTAGCTTAATTCCAACTATATCATCACTAAGCTCTTTAAAGGCTACTGCAATATCCAAAATGCCATAAAAACATTTTGACTCTGTTTTGCTTAAAAATAGTGAATCCTTTGTACTAATGTGACAGCTGCCTATGAGCTAGAAAATTGTAAGTCAGTTTAGCACAGGGTGATCAGATGCAATAATTAACAATTTTACTAGAGTATGTCAGAGACTGAGAAATGAGAGTGAAATCCTGATCCTAGTGAAACCAATATTCTCAAGGACTTAAGGGGTCAGCTCTTCACTCTCCAAGTTCTTTATCATCTGGGTAAATAATTTGTATTATGATTACATAAATCATATAACTTTATTGGTGTCTTGGCAAAAAGTACTTGTTTATATGAATAGCTGTTATAAGAGTATGTCAAGAGTAAATGTTCCAAAGAACACGCACAACTGTTCTGCAACAAAAACCCCTATTATAGTGTCCCATTTTCTATTAAGCAACTGTAAAATATTTCACTCCCTTTCTGGTTTTTGTTTGTTTGTTTTGCAATTCATTTGGTCTCCAAAACTTATTTGAAACCAATCCCAGGACTTCAACAATGTACAGACAGTTAGTTGCTGTGACTGGATCTTATTTAACCCAGTGAGAAGCTTTCAAAGAGCTGGTCCCTACCAGTGATCCCAGTAGTATGGGCATCCCTGTTGATACCCTGCAGTCTAGGATGATATAGGCTAGCGTTTGTACTCCTGGCTCAGATTTTCCCCAATGGCTCATCCTCTTAAGTTCTTCTGAGGTGTAGCTCACCCAGATGCTCAGTTTCCACTTGTGGTTCACAGTTGCTGCTAATGAAAAGAGTTTATTCTTAAAAACTGGCTTGCACTGCGGGATTCTAATGTCTCTTCTTCTGGCGTTGCTGGTTCTAAGCAATAAACAAAGGCTGCCGCCCAAAGCCAGAGTAGAAGTAGTGGGGAAGTGAAAGGGTAGGGCTATGAGAAACTAGCCAGAATGAATCCTTCTGGAAATGTCCTAGTAACAGTAGCTCCCCATTCACAGACATATCTCATCCCACCAGGAAAAAAGTTAAAGTGGGCAGCAAAGCGCTCTTAGGGTTCAAATGCAAGCAGATAGATGGGGCTGCAGTATAAATACAGACAAACTGGCACTTAAAAGTGCTTTAGAAATAACTTCCAGCAGCAAAAGTCTACCAGCAGGGAAAGGTCATTTGTAAGGTTTGTTTAGAACAAGACAAGACTAAACATTGTTTGCAGTCCCGCAGCTTTCTGAGACAAAAGAGGTTTTCCACAGGCCACCGACTCCTCCTTCGGGAAGGTATTTCAGAAATCCTGTCTAAACACATGCAGTGAAGGATGTAGAAAGTAATACAGTAATGTATTGAGTCAAAGGTGGATGGTAACAAGGAAGTTTAATCATCTTCCTTGTCAATGATATACATAAATAAGTAAATAAAAGGGATCTGGGAGACATCACGCACGCAGAGAACTGCAAAAGCAAACTGGCTTCTTTAGCTTATCTCTGCCAAGTAAGTGGATGGGGCTCTACTTCTACTGCTTTGCTTCCTATTCTGCTACCAGTTCTCACGGAATTAGAAACCCTCTTCTTCAACAGCCATCTCCTTTGGAAAAGAGTTTCCCTTCCTTCCCCCCCCAGTTTCTGCATGCCCACGGGCAAAACCTCCCCACATCAATCTGCTGTGTCAGGGTACTGCTTGGAAAAAGATGACCTTGGGCGCCTGAACACAAGCGACTACCAGGCTTTGCCTCATACCGCTAACCCGGAAGCTGTGTCTGTCACGAGTCAGCAGAAGGAAGCTTTCGTGGCCCTTCCGTGGCTGTGCCTCTGTATTTGTAAGAGCAATGGGCTCTGCCGTAGAACTCCACCTCCAGCCGCGGGCTGCCAGCTCTCCCAAGTACCGGCGACAACTCAGAGGGGCCGCAGGCGTCAGGGCCCCCCTCGTGCCGCACACCAGGGCACGGAGGGAGCGGGAGCCCTTTGGCACACGTAGGAGTTCAGTCTGAGGGACAAAGCTGGCGTTTGGGTTTGATGTAGTAGCTACTACCTTACACTCATACCTCCTGCCATCCTTTTGTGTTGCAGAAGATGTACTTAAATCACAGATAAAGCGGGACGTCTATCTGCTAGGTGCCAACACTCAAATAACACACAGCCATGGCCTTAATTTTTTAATCCCTCATCTGCAGTCTCTAGTACCCAAGATATGTAACACAGATCATTACTTTTTCCATTCAGTGCTCAGCCAATTTCACCTCATTTTTGTTCCTGGATATCTCTAGTGTGCATCTTATATGTTTAAAATAAATACACCATCCGTAATTGGATCCTAACCAGACAACACTAAACAATCATACCTTTCATTGATACTCAAGATTAATTTCTAGTATGAGTGGAAGGCTCTTCTCTATGCTTCAGCTGATATTAATAGAAGACGTAGGACTATTCAGGGTCTCATTCCATAGACCCCACTTTCTGTGTGAATTGTAGACATATTATAAATATGTAACAAAACTTACCAAGAAAAATAACTTTAATTTACACCATAACCCAACTGGAGAAGCTACGCATAAGCCATGCCAAGAAAATATTCAGAAAAAATAGCTATTCAATAATTTCCCATTTATCATTTGCTTAGTCACATTAAAAAAAGAAATTGAAATCTGTAATATCTTTTCCTTTAGTTGAAGTGATGAATTTTTCTGAAAGGCTGCATTTTTGTTCAGGATGGCAAAACTATTGTATTATTGGTCATTTGCTTTACAGTGGCCTCATGTTTCAGGCTATAAATTCAAATATGAAAAAAAAAAAACAATTACCTGGGCTGAGACGTAGATGATTTGCAAACCATTCTCACTGACTATTTCTACTCTCTCATTGACTGATGAAAATGGACCAACCAGCTTTAGGCTCTGCTTATTTGCACCAATGCAAAGCTACACAAGTTGCATTCACAAATTTTCTGAGCACGCTGTGAGTGATACAATACCCTTTAACCTGTTTTTCCCTTTCTTCTTCACAGCCAGCTTACTGCATTCATTTAAAAAACAAAACAAAACCGGAATTATGTTTCTGGTCATTATCATGACATTTCATGAAATTAATATTCTCTGTTATACAAGAATAAGAAGACATTACGTACTGTGCTATTTAATTAGCCATCTAATAGCTCTTCTGACCTGCTGTACTTCTTCTTTCCAGTCTGTTTTTCATGTTTTGCCCTTGCATGAATTTTTCTCTATTCTTGCTTTCTATTTCTTTCACATATGGACAGGCTTCGTTGCACAGGAGCCTGCCAACCTTCTCGTTGGATAGTACCATGCCACCTTCATGTACTTCTACAGGAAAAGAGATGGGGCTGGGTTGCATCAAGAATACCTTGTGCCTAGGTATCCCCTAAGTAATTCAGACTGTCCTGCTTACTAGACGCTCTTCTGTGGAATAAAAGTCTTTTCATTTCCCTACCTGGACACAGGCTTTGGTTAATCCCTCCTGTATGCATATTAACTCTGTTGAGAGAAAGAGGGCTAAGGGAGACTGGGGAAATAAAAACTTGAGAAATAGTCTGAGAAAAGCATCTGAGCTGGAGCAGTGCAGAGAGGTGGTGGTTGGCACAGGGACCGCTAGGACATACCCCATAGAGGGTACCCACCTTCAGCCAGAATCCAGCACGTAGTCTTCAGTGCTAGAGGAAGAGGCTGAGGCTCCCTTTTCCATGCGTGGTCACCTCGGAGGACCAAACTAACAATTTTTTGGCAATTTCTCCTTTAGCTCTGTACACTTGCACTCCCGGTGTTCTTCCTACAGAAATCCACTCTGCAGCGGATGAAAAGGGACCTAGTCGCGTACTATCTGCGGGCTGTGCGGTGTGGTATAGGGGAGGAATCCTTTCCCTCCTGTTCATGTCTCAGACCCCTTTGAGGACCATACTCCAGCACGGAGGCCAGCAGAAAAATCTGCCATCTCTCGTGACAAAAAGAGAGGAAACACTTTCCCAACACATGGGCCAGTCATGCCATCACCAAACAAATACAGATACGTGGGATGGGGGAGAATATGTTACATTTTCTGTTTGGGTTTGGAAACTTGCCAGCATAACTATTTAATTCTGTTTCCCGACACTTTTATCCCTCCCTTTTAAGTAAGTTTCATTAGAAGACAGACTAATTTCAAGTGACCTTTCCTCTTGTTTTGTTTGCTTGTTTCTAAGTGTTAGAACTTTTGGATGAAAGCAGATGGCCAAAAGGCAAAAAAAGCAATAGATTAGCATGCCATTTACCCTCCAAACAACTTTAAAAAATTCCCTTGTGCAAAGTTAAGAAGAAGGGGGAACGAGACAAGTAGAAAGACTTCAGGATTTTTCTTTTCCTTTTCCCACTGCATAGTCAGAGGAATAAAAGAGGATATTTATGAAAAGCCACCATGGACTGAGCCTGCAGTCTGATAAACAACAATAACCTTTTTCTTGACACTAATTCCTTTATTATATTTTTAGAAGAATTTAAAAGCCACTTATTTTTGAAAACTATGATTTCAAGAAAAAGTATAATTTTCACATTTCCTCTGATGTGTTGTATACCCTGCTGTGTTATGACATTTCAAGTTTCATCAAGTCACATTAATTTACATTCTCACATGTTTTCTCAGTGGAACCTGCTCTTTGGGTCAATTTTCATTCATTGCTTGATCACTTTAATGTATTTGTATTACTGAATACTTGGGCCATATTAACTGATCTTTCCATACCCCATGCTTGCAATTCATTAGCAATCATTTCTCTTCTCTGCACGAAGAAAGGAAAAAAGAAATGAGAGAGAGAGCAAATGAGAGAAAGACAAAGACTTGGAAAGAGAGTGAACAGCAATTTAGCACACAGCCTGGGACGCAGCCTGCTCTGTCACTCGGGATTTGGTTACATTAGGAAGTTTTCTCTGGTGTGACCAACATAGAGATTGGTGACCCAGTAGAAACCTGTACAGTAAATGCAGTTAAATGGTTGTAAGCCATCCTTTATTTCAACCTTCTCAACTTTGGTGAGGGTGTTCAAAGCAGTGTAACTAAGTCTGTGTTAGAGATTTGTGTTGGCGTTAGGTAAAGCAGTTTGTTGGATCCCATCTGTGCAGAAAGCCGATGAATTTTCCAGGCTCGTGCAATGCTGATGTGAGGGAGAGCTGGGCACCAAGTGCCATTTGTGGGCTTGTTCCTTATAGCACCATTTTGGTTGCCCATGCCTCAGCTTGAGCTTGAGAAGTCGCCCAAATTCACAATTTAGCCTGCAAAATTCAGTTTGTTCAGAGTGGCCAGCACAGCAGACATACAATATCGCCACTCTTCATCTCCTGACATAGATAAAGGTCAAATGATAAAACATTAAGCGAAGGAAACAGCCAATTTTGTCTACCCTTTCTCTATATTTATTAAATTAATGACTGAATGAACCATGGTGTTTCCCCACGTCTTGCCACCCCCTGCTTGAAAGCAGCACATGAATACAAAATGAGCAATCAGGCACTCGGAAAGCTTTGCAACCTCTCAGTAAACTCCCATTCTGTCCTCAATATAAGGATGCTTGATCTTCTCTGGTACCACTTTGAAGCCCTTACTGCATGCCACGGTGAAAATCAGGTAAAATGGGCTCTGACGCACTGTGTAGGCAGCTGTTAATCACCCAGTAGAGAAACCTGCAGCAAGGGTTTCAATGACTGTGCAAAATGTGAGTCTTTTTCAGTCGTGGTGTAGACAAAGATGGTGAGGCTTGGACACCTCAGGCTTTGGGTGGAAGGGAGCAACCTGCACTTAAAAAAATCATCTTGCTTGCAGCTTTCCGTCAGTGAGGAGTCACATGTATGTCTGATATGATCATGCATCCTAATCAGTCCCCTCTGCTGTTAACGGATTCCCTTGACTTGACCTACCCCATATTGAGATCTTGCCTGTAACCCCCTCTTTCTCACTTTCCAGCCAAACCGTGGTATCTACAGGAAAGTGGAGCCTGCAGCAACATAGAAGGTTGCAGCTTGTATTCCCCCACCTATATCCGTGTGGATGCACATCTACCCCTAGCAGTGAGGACACTGCATAGAGTCCAGCTGTTGTCTAACCTCAAGCTATATAATTCCATCTCCTGTCCTAAAAGCAGCTCTGCCAGTGGAAGAGACAAGGCTGGGGTGGGGAATTGTCCAAGACAAACATTCCTGGCATTTTGCTTGCACTGTCATTAAGCTGTTTGGAGCAATCAGGGCACACAGTACTTTAGTGATAGCTGGATTTAAATTCAAACCTCTTCTCCAAACTCTGACAACTCTGGGGGAGCTGCCATGAAGGTCAAAGACTGGAAAACTCTAAGGGCAGAGGGGAGACTCTCATATGTGACCACAGCCAGACAGCCCAGCCTGCCCGTTGTGATGTCCTCCTGTTCATGAATGAGTAGGAGAATGATGCTAAAGCTTCCTACAGAGGGTCGAATGGAGCAGCCTGATGTATCAAAGCCTTGGGAAATGGGGGGGCAAGGAAGGCTTATCCTGGCCTGTGTATCACTGATGGCAAGTGATCCGGTGCCACGTGCTCAGTAGGAGAGTGATCAGTGCAGCCCAGAGGAAGCAGCACAGATATGACAGCACGTCTGTTATCCACTGAACACTGGTGACAGAATGGAATGTAATCTGCGTGTTTACGTTCAGAGATTAAAGACAACAACTGGCTCCAACAGAACGTGCTGTCCTGCAATGGAGAACAGAAGAAGATGCTTACGTAAAATGGCCTGGCAGCAGTGCACAGAAGGTACAAGCGGACTCATTTTCTCCTGCAGGCAGCACAGAAAGGGATTACTATTCGGGGGGGGGGGGGGGGGGGGGCACCCCCCGCCCCCCCCCCCCCAAGCAGGAACAGGGAGAAAGAAATTGGGAGTCCAGATGTCTACTCTCTATATACAGCTTCCAAGGGCTTTGCAAATAAAATAGAAAAAACCATACTGTGCCACAAAGTCAGGCATGTGTGCAAGGAGTCCACATTTATTCAGGACTGAGGTTGTGTTACGTGACTTTAAGCAAAACTAATCAGCTGGACTGAGTCTCCTTGGTCTTCTCCAGCACCTGTGAACCTGAGAGGCAGATTTTGCAGACCTAAAAGTCAGTCCCTCCCTTCCACTGGGATGCAGCTGTCTAAATGTCTTGGTCTCTCTTAAGAGATCTTGGAGGATAGGGTGGGTGAACTGTAAAGGAAGTGGGGCCTGGTGCGATCCCCTCATTCACGGCTTTGGCAGCTACAGTCTACATTAAATTAGTGGCCATGAAATAATTTAACCCATTCTGGAACCTAAGTGCAAAAAGGGGCAAGCTTAGGTTTGCCATGATACAGTCAATCAGAATTTAAATAGTATTGTAAATAGTATTCAAGCTTAATTAGGGCTGAGAGAAGGAATGCCAAAGTGCCAGAGGCTGCCTTACCTTACCCCTTGGAGGAATACAATTCCTGACACTAGCAGACTAGAAGAAAGAAATATAGCTTAGAAGCCCTGATGCCTTCCAAACACCAGGTGCAACACGATCAATATCTTGCCTAGACCTAGACTGACCTTTTAGCTCCTTTTTGTGTCTTTTCTCATGGGAGGTACCAGTCATCTCTGCCATGATGAAAATAGAAAAGCTGCCATCTGCATGCACCCAAAGGTTTATGAAATAAGAGAAGAGTATAAGAAACAAAACCAAGTGGCACTCTTCTTGCTATCGCTTCCCTGCTCCCTTCTTGCAGCTACTTTCTGTATGCTTAAAGATGCTGTCCTACTGGTGGTAAACAGCCAGGTGGGAGCCCGTCACAGGAAAATGTGCCAAAGTTTCCTATTTTACTCACTGCCAGTTGACAGCAGGACAGAAAATCATCCCTGGCTAGTTAGCATAGGAAAGTTACTTTTTAACTGATGTGCGCTGCACAGTATATGGAGACTGAGATCAATGGAGGACAATAGAAATCTAAATTGACAGTACACTAATAATTGTTGGCATTTACTAATCAGATGGGATTTTAAAGTTCACACTGTGAACATTGATATTTTCTGTGTGATGGGAAGACAGTTTGAACTGATATTTTTTTCTATTAATAAGTGTTTGAAAGGCTGTTAGAAGAAATTATTGCTGTAGTAATCAGAGCTCTCTGTGTGAAATCGCTTCATAGGCTTTGAGTTTCATAAAGCAGGAGATATTCTGTATTGAAAATAGTGTGAGCCTTTACCTGGCTGCAAGAACAATGTAGAAGTTAGCTTTGCTTTAAATCATCTTTTAATTCATTCACCAATATGCTGTTCTCATGATAATCTCTGGAAGACAGGCAGGGCACAGGGCAAGGCCACTGAAGAACTTTTGGGAGTTACCTGGGGAGGGGGTTCTGCCACCCTCCACTGATGGACAACAACCCTGCCCTACTCCCTAGCCCCTCTGCAGACTTCACCAGGCAGCACTCTGGCAGGACGGAGCTGCCCGTGTAGGCTACCCCAGGTCTCCGCCAAGGGGAACAGGATCAAAGGACGCCAGCCCTGTGTGTTTGGGATAAAACTGCTAGCTGCCACTGGCTTATATGCCTGCAGCCCTGAGAGACCCTGCATCAACACTGGAGCGGGTGCAGTTATGTTTGTTTAAGCAAACACTGTCATGTTTCTCTTCTCACTAATGAAGGTCAAACCATATCAGATTTAATGGCATCTTTAGACTACAGTGCACATCGGTTTAGACATTTCCCTGTGCTTGCACAGGTGTTCAGTGCATCAACGGAAGAGCCTGGCTGGTTCTTGCAAATATAAATATGTCGGTTTGTAAAGATGAGAATGTTCTTAGAATTGTAGAATCATACAATCATTTAGGTTGGAAAAGACCCTTAAGATCATTGAGTCCAACCGTTAACCTAACACTACCAGGTCTGTTTCTTGAGCATGCATTGGTTGTGTGATTAGTGCACATAATTTAGCACCAGGTGACTACACACAATGGCTTTTAGCTCTCGCTTTGACTGGGGAAAATGTTATTCCCATTTCCCAGAGCAGAGCTGAGACTAATACTATAGCTTGTACTGATGTTCAACAATGCCGCGCTAGCTACTGCATGTGAAATCCAAACGAACCTTCCTTTTGCCAAAGAATTATATTTATGACATAATACACCTACAATATTACGCAAGAAGGAGTCTGGAAATGAGCGTTTGACACTCTGTCCATATCAGAATAGATCTTCAGTCCAGAAAAAAACAACTCTTAACACCTTCTGATACTCCTTCCCAGCAGCCTGCTACAGGGATGAACAGATTCACACCCACTTCAGATAAAATCCTTTTGTTTTCACCTTGTGTTCCCCACTCTCGTTTCTGCCTTTACCTTATGATCAATACAGTCTAAACTTAGGGAATATTATCAGAGCCATGATTTCAACCTCTAACATTATAATCCATAGGGTTGCTGGGAGCATTAGAACATCCAGGATAAATTAATTCAGTGTAAGTAAAAGCTTTGAAGCTGGGAGCATCACCAGGCTTTTGAAGCTTAAGCCCTGTTTAGATTACTTGATTAAAGTAGGTCCAAAGCTTCACCAATCAATATATTTTGCTTAGGAGCAGTGTTGATACAGAAGCATATTTAATTGGATCTGCAGTACCCCGCCCAGAAGATGGTCCTTTAGAGCAAAATGAGATAACGTGCATGGGGGGGAGAGGGGCAAAATCATTGCCATGTTTTTGTGCGTGCCTGCAGAGATTACTTGCAGCAGTTGTACAGAAAAGCCTGTGTAAAGGAAAAAGGAGCAGGGAAATGACAAGAAAGTTATAGGCTTGGAAAAGAAGTAACTGAATCTTCTATTAGTCTAAAATTGTAAAAAAATGACCAAATGTAAATAGATGTACCTACAGATGTGCATTATTAAAGGGACAGACCTGCTATTTGGCCAATTTAACTTTTGCTGCCAGCTTCGGTGGAAGCAGGACTGATGGTCTGGTTACCTGGATGGCAGCATCTCTGACAAGATTACCAGCATTGTACCCGTGGGCCACTATTGACAAAAAGAATGTTGGAGTGAGTCCAGAGGAGGGCTGCAAAGACGGTCAGAGGGCTGGAGCACCTCTGCTATGAGGACAGGCTGAAAGAGTTGGGGTTGTTCAGCCTGGAGAAGGGAAGGCTCCAGGGAGACCTTATAGCAGCCTTCCAGTACCTAAGGGGGCCTACAAGAAAGCCAGAGAGAGACTTTTTACAAGGGCATGTAGTGATAGGACAAGGGGTAATGGCTTTAAACTGAAAGAAGGTAGATTTAGATTACATGTAAGGAAGAAGTCCTTCATTGTGAGGGTGGTGAGGTGCTGGAAGAGGTTGCCCAGAGATGCTGTGCATGCCCCATCCCTGGAAGTGTTCAAGGCCATGTTGGAAGGGGCTCTGAGCAACCTGGTCTAGTGGAATGTGTCCCTGCCCATGGCAGGGGGCTTGGAACTAGATGATCTTTAAGGTCCCTTCCGACCCAAACCATTCTATGATTCTATGAACTGGCACCTAATGGTAAACTGCTCCTGTCCTGCCCAATGACCTCCGAGGATGCTTTTTCCAGCCAAAATGATCCACAACCGTTAACTGTGAATCCTGATTAACTTCAGCCAGTTTTGTGGCTGGTGTTGTGGCTATAACATCTTGCAAAACAATCAAAATCTATCAATAACCTAACCCTTCATTATCAACTTTTAAATGGATTCATCCATCAGAAGGACCTCAGCAAGAGGGCTGGTCAAAAGACTGACTGGAATTGGTGGTAACAGCCATAAACTGTACAGACCCTTCCTGCAGGGACATAGAAACTTCAAGACCTCCCAGCAATCTGCTTTGAGCTTCCTTCCAGGCAGCATTGTTGTGGACACCACCTCCCCTGTAAATTAAAAAATTGTTTGTGTTGTTTTTTTGTTGTGTTTTATTTTCTACTCCCAAAGGGCTTTATAAATGCTGGCTGGACATAGCTGGAGGTGTGCTACAGGTTAGAGGAAAAATTATTTCCATGTTGCAGAAATGCTGCTTGCAATATTGGGGTCACACTGTCCTAACATGATCCTACCACAGAGACGAATAGAGATTCTGATGCATTTTATTGTGCTATGTCGTCCTCAATTAACTGAAGGCGGTTTGCCCCAGGGCCTGCCGATTCATCTGTTCTTTGGAGCTCACACCGAATTAACATACAACAAAATCGAAAGATTCTTCCACGACAAACAGCTTGCTCTTTCATCTGTTGTTTCGTTGTGGTGCTGTTCCCATTACTGCATTTGATTTAATCTGTACATGTGCTAGTCATGAAAAAAGTAGTCATACCCTTGTTTTGGAGCAGGAAAGGTCAATAAAGCAAATAGCTGCCACCTTTGGGGGCAATCAAAATACACCATGTAAGATAAAATTTGAATGGCATGTTAGGGAGCTAAAAAGGTTTTAATCCTTATTTAGAACTTTGTGTGTGGGGTGCGATTTTTTTATAATTAATTTGCACAACCATCTTGTGTAAAGGATTCCTTACCATACATGAGCATTCTCCCTTTCACTCTCCACACATCCCCCAATATTAAAAGAATAATCATGTCAGGTCTATGTTCTAAGGAGCACTGTTTGCTAAAAAGAAGAGTTAATCAGATCATTAACTTGAGCAGTGATCACATTAAGTGGGATCTTATAAGCACCTATGAGGAATTATTGAGCTGCCACACTGGATTAAAAACTGAAATTGTATTACTAGTTTCTGTTCCAGTTAATGTAGAAATAACCTTACTATGCAATTTTAAAAATACTTTGAGTTAATAATATGACATTCAAAAATTCTCAACAGTTGTGTTTAAACTGCTAAGACAAACATTTTCTTTTCTGGTAGCTTCCTAGTTTTAGCACTGTGAACTGGAAAGATGTTAAGTACAGTAGATCAAAGGACAGAACTTCCCTATAAATTCTTCGTTTTTAGCAGAAAGTACAATCTTATTTAGGTAATGAAAATTATTGATAACTAAGGTTCTCTTTTAATTAGTTTGTGACTAGTTTCTGACAATATAAAGGTCAATGTGGAAAAAATAAAACTTCCATTAAATATGCTGTATCTATTCAGCCAATAATGCTTTTCCATTTTACAACATGATGTGACACCAGTTAATGATAGTGTTTCTGTCACCTACACACTGCTCCGTGGGGAAGCCTGTGAGTACACTTCTCTAAGTTCCCCAGCATCTGCCTTCACCAGCTGCAACAGTCATAAAAGGTGAGGGTACGGAAGTAACAAATAGTAAGAAGGAAGACGTAATATTCATAAGCATGTTTAGGGTTGCTCCCTAAGCCAAGATAACCCCTTAATATATCAGACAAACATGAAAAGATTTTAAAGTCCTGTTTCAGGACATGCCATTTCAGAATGCCTTAACATCCCACATTTCTTAAAGGTCTTTTAAAAAGGTAGAGTTGAGAAATCATGCAAATTTATCCGTTTTAGTTAGTACACAAAGATATATGACAGAGAGAAAGCCTGTGTTTGTTGCTATTAGTACTATTCTTGTAGTTAGGATAGTCCAAATATTTATTTAGCAACAGTGTTTATGTGGTAGCACAGGTAACCACCTGGCTCAAAGTCTTGTTCTCAATTACTAGTACTTAACTCTGCAAGCTTCTAAATATCCTTTTCCCTCACTGAGATCAATAAACTCTCCCCTTGGTAGAGAGGAACACACATATTTATGCTATTTTGTACCAATTCTGTGGAGTCCTTCAGATACTGGGCCCCTCACTACAGGAAAGACATGGAGGTGCTGGAGCGTGTCCAGAGAAGGGCAACCAAGCTGGTGAGGGGCCTGGAGCACAAGTCTTGTGAGGAGCAGCTGAGGGAGCTGGGGCTGTTTAGTCTAGAGAAAAGGAGTCTGAGGGGAGACCTCATAACTCTCTACAACTGCCTGAAGGGGGGTTGTAGTGAGGTGAGTGCTGGTCTTTTCTGTTGAGTGGCTGGAGATAGGACAAGAGGAAATGGCCTCAATTTGCGGCAAGGGAGGTTTGGGCTGGATATTTGGAAAAATTTCTTTACTGAGAGGGCTGTCAGGCACTGGAACAAGCTGCCCAGGGAAGTGGTGGTGTCACCATCCCTGGAGGTGTTAAAAAAACGCATAGACAAGGCACTTTAGGACATGGTTTAGTGGGCATGGTTGACGGCTGGACTCGATGATCTTAAAGGTCTTTTCCAATCTAAACAATTCTATGATACTAAGATCGCCGTCTCTAATTTTCATGGCAATAAGGATGTAATTTTAACTTACATAAACAAACGATACAAATCATACAAAATGGAATTTATTGAATTCATACTGTACAACAAGGAATATAAGGAATTCTGCTTTACATACGTATTTTAAATTCTTTTTAGGTATTTTAGTTTTAAAACTTAACATTCAGTAAGAAAGTATACTATCAAAAGCCAAGCTCGAAGACCAGTTAGGAAGTACTCTTACTCTGCATTACTTGACAGATTGTCACACAGAAATATTTAAAAACACTTTTTTTATCCACAAAAGTCAGAAAAAAATCCTTTAAAATGTTCATTAATATTAAATAGAGACTTACTTGCTCATGTATTAGACAAATGTTTCAAAGTTGTCATACTGGCAGTATCCTTCCATTCCTGTAATCTCTCATGTATGTAGTTGCAATGTGGTTTAGCAGCATTTTAGTAACTGATATGTTTTATGATGACAGAAACTAACTGGGACTCTTAAACCTTTCCTGCTACTGAAAGTAACACAGGAATGCATTAACTATAGTTTGTCTACTTTGATCTAGCATTTTCAAAAAGATGTATTGGACGTTCGCTCTGGCTAACTGTTTTTACACAACAAAAACATCATCAGAGCATAGCAAAATGCTGTTTTAACTGTTTGATGAGCTCTTGTGTATCAACATGGCCTGGAAATGCTTCTTCTGACTTCTGAGCAGCTGTGTAACTCCTCTGAAGATCTCCAACCTGTAAGAAACACATAAACTAATTTTGTAAATCCAAGCACTGCAGTATTTGCATCATGTATTCTTTGCAGTACATTTCTGATGCTAACAAATGTTTAAACATAGATGATCCTGAGAGTGAACAAATAAAACAAGACTCAGTATGGAGGCTTTTGAACTCAGGGTTATGTCCCACTTACAACAAGGGATGAGAATAAAAAGACAGAAATGTGATTTTAATGGGAGGGATGCTTCAAGACAGTAACTTTATGTCCCATTCCACCTGACTTCTTGGAGAATGGACAACAAGGTACACCATGCCTAGTGCTTGAAATGAAAGATTTGTTTTTAAATTCCATAGAAGTGCTGTTGTATATTCAGGCAAAATGCTACCAATCAGGCCTCTGTAAAAGCCTCCACTCGATGTGATTCCCTGCTTCCTCACAGAGAGGCACAACAGTGTTGGAGAGCTGATGTTGTCCTCTGCTGCTTTTAGAATTACGTTTCCACGTTGTTCCCTACTTAGGGAACTTTATTTTTTCCTAAATAGCCATCATTTTTTGGAAGGAGGAAGTGTACGTAAGGAGAGCATCTCAAAAGTGGTTCAGCAAAGAAGAACCCAAATGTTTGGGAACACATGTAGTAAAAGCGATAGCTCCTGGGTGAAAAGGAAGAAGCTATGGAAAGTGTCAGTAGGAGGCCTCTGTTGCCTGTGCATCAGCCAACACAGAGCTTCAGTGCAGCAAGAATTCTCTGAAGGGGAAGAAACCAGGGTCGTGGCCAGAGAAGCTATGTTTTGTAAACCATGGCCTTACACCTAATCTAAAGATTGCATTATCACCCTGCATCAACAGCTAGCTGATCTGGCCATCTGTCTTCTCCCACAACCTATGCATGTTCTTTGTGCAAAAGCTACGTAACAAGACATTTGTAGACTAGGATTTACTCCTTAATCAGTAAGTACAGATTGTAAATATTCAAAACCATCTTATGTTCCGCAATGGAGAGGATACGCTTACAAATTAATGGGTTGTTCTCTCCTTGACACATGTACTTTAGTATCTGTAGGAGTTGAGCTGCCCACACAATACAGACTCATAACAGAATCTTGAAGGTGTAGGCACAAGCAAAGGAGCAATTTTTCTTGTGAAAATGTAAGGACTTGTACAAGTTTCTCCTTATTAACAGTAATGTTGGACACACTATTAATTCAGTGTCTGAGACACTCCATATGAAAGGAATCATTAACACACAAAATTCAAAGGTTGTAAAACTGAAGAACAGACTTTCCTTCTGAGATCAGTAAGATCATGGGATGAATAATTACTGATATATCATGATACCATTTCACTTCACATTCTGAAAAAGCCAATGACTGTAAAGACTGTAGATGTAATTGTTAATGGATTGTCCATCTTCTGGGCATTTGGAAAATTACAAAGTTACTTTATAGCTAGTTGGCCTCACTTATTCTCAAAAGCAAACATTTGAGTAACTACTTTTACACACAAAGCTTCTGGGTTTTAAAATGAAAATGTAACTTTAGTTTTCCTTCAGTTTATGCACTCTGTATTCTTCTGTCTTACCTATTTGGAATTCTCAGTAATAACAGTAAAAACCCAACTGCCCCACCAAGGCTCAATTTTTAGATTACAAGAACAGTATAGTGTATTACCTTCTCTGAAAGTATTGCAAAATTGAAATGGGGCTCATACATATGAGGTGCTAAAGATGAAGCAGTCTGCAGCAAAGCTCCTGCCTATGTAGAGAAAGAAAAAAAAAAAAAGTGAAATCTGAGAGGGAAGGAGAATAACAAGAATCTAATGCAATTTTCATCATTCTTAAAAGAAATCATTCTGTCTTTTCTTTACTAGGCCTTTACTAAGAAAGCCATCTTCAACTATGCATGATTTACACCAATAGTACATTTAGGCAAAATACAGTTTAATAGCATTGAAATGAATAAGACTCTTGGTTGAGTCAGAAAAACATGTTGGAACTTATTCAATTAAGCAATTTAGTTCTAAACACTGAACATAATATATTAATTTAAAAAAAAAAGTATTTAAAGTCCCACCCCATTGTATTTATCTGTTCTCTAACAGCACTGTCTTAAGCATCCCTGAAAACCTAAATTTTATCATAAAAATGACAGTTTTCACACTCAGAAATTGTAATAAAATTAACTATTTTTTCTGACTACTAAATACTAGCATTAAAACCTAATGAAAAATTAAGTATCACAGTCTGCATTTTCATGCTGTATATCCAACACAAAATTAAGCTCAACTTGTGAATGCTTTTACTAAAAAACAGAGAATTTGGGGGGAAAAACCCTAATCTTTTAAAAACAAAAGTATCTGTAAACTGTCTGGGAAGGCAGAGTAAAGAACTTACTAAAACTCCCTAAATCTGACAACTTTGAATACATGCAACAGTACTTATGAAAGACTGATGTGAAATAAAATAAGATTCAAGATAAGCAAAATATCTTCATATCTTTTATTCTTCTATGCATAATTTTATTGCCATGATGAACCTGTTTTAATTATACATGTGATACAAGAAGAAAATAGAAAATTTCAAGCTAAAAGCTAAAATAGACAGGAAACGATTGTAATGGAAAGGCTCTGCAGTGCTAGTTATTAGCAATCACAACCTCCACAACTGGACATAAGTTCCACCTGGGAATTAAATGTCTGTAAATTTACTGATTATGAAACTGAAACTAAACACAAAGTTTATTTGTCACTGGAAACATCCAGTGCTGGGTTCATTTCAGTGTCTCCATGATAATTGCTAGGTTATCTGAATAAAGTTAACTTTGAGAATTTTCTCTTAAAAAAGGTATTTACAAGTCTTTATATCGTATTGTAGCTCTTGATGTATATATGAATCAATCAAAACAGGCTTGCTCCCATAAGGATTAGAACAAGCCCACAGTAGTTCAAACTGTCCAACAAACGCATATTAATTTTCCCTGCATGTGTATAAAAAATGAATGCATTTAATCCACTGGGCATGTCAACCATACATCTAAGCGCCATACAACTCAGTATACTCACATTAGGTAACCATCAAGCTTACTGATGCAAAAGTATTTATCAAGAACCTGCTGCTTTGGGACAAAACTCTAAAGCAATCTCCTTGTTGAAAAAATCTTTTAAGAGCTGACCTGATTGCTGTCTTCTGCCACCCAGCAAGAGTATATTATCCACATTTATAAACTGAATATATAGTCACAGTTGTAATGTAAGTGACGATTACAGAGTGATGGGTTTTATTTGGGGTATCAATTTAGAAAAAAGTTCTCAACAACTCCAAAGCCACTGTAAACCTTGTTTGTCTTTGGTGAACCATGTGGATATGCCTAAGAATTAGCAGTTGAATGGGAGATGGCATGACAACGTGGAGGTTACACTGAAACACACATAAAAGTTATCTATGTTTTCTGCCTGTAATAGTGAGCTAGACGTTCAAATGATGCCTCCACATCAGAGAAATTACACGTTTCTTAAGTACCAAAGGGCCAAAGGAAGCATTCTGCTTAGGCTGAGATGCAACACTAACCTGTTCAATGTGACCTTTTCGCATTTCCAGCACTGCCAAGTTGTTGTAAGCTTCTGCATAGTTGTTATCGTTGACTAATGTTAGCCTGAAACATTGATAAGCCAGATTCAGGTCTCCTATCCCCTAAAAGCAAGATTGTATTTTAATTTGTGAAAAGATTGGAAACAACATGCATCTGTTTTGTTGTCTGGAGTATCTTTTCACCCATAGGTACTACCATGGAATACAAATTACAGTAAAAACATGCTGATCAGAACCATATGTGCTTTCTTCCCAGACCCTCTCATTTGCTTCTTATTCTTCCTCCACACAGAATCATTTCTGTCCAGCACACACTTCCATGCTCCAGGTGATATTCCCTTCATCTAATTTAACTCTTAGATAACTAAAGTGTCATCTAAAGACTACGCTATCTGCTACCGTCTATGGTACGGCAAGAAAAACAGAGATGTCTCCAGAGAGGAAGTCATCTTGCCTCTCTGTCTCTACACAGATTTTAAAAAAATCACATATAAGCCTAGTTTTTAGAAGATAAAAATTAAGGGAGGTGAATTTCTTTGTATGGAGCAACTGACTACTCTTTAGTGTTACGACCAACACTAATACAGCATCAGGTTAAACATTAAAAGTGACAAATGCTGAAAAATATAGGCACATCAGTTCAAATGTCAATGTTTTAAGCAGTATAAATTATGTGTTTATCCATTTGCAGTACAATCAAGATAAACAGCTGAGTTTCTGACCTAAGTTAAATCATAATCAGCAGTTGAAGACAAAGCGTATTAGAAAGCTGTCAAAAACTTTATTCAGTAACCTTATTCTGGGCACACAGCTAAACAGAAGTCTAACACAAATTCTAGAAGAACATCTGAAAAAATGGCCAATGAATGCAAATTAGTGTAGAAATTTAACAAACTTTATCACAATTACACAATATTTCTACAGCTGCCTATAAGACAGAGGAACATGCCTTCTCAACTACAACATACATAGTGCCTCAGTGTCTGCTACAAGCTGCTGAGTATGTTATTTTCATGACAACAGACTTGGTCTAATGCTCCATGTAACACAAATAACAGCTCAAAGAAAAAAATCTTGAATTCAGTTTTTTCATCAGATTAGCTTGTGTTGCTGCAAAGGCCTTCAAGGGCTGGTACATGTTGCAATTTTTTTAGAAAGAAGGGAAGGTTAAAGACGATGGGGAGGGAGCATCTTTTAGCAGGAGTAAGCCACATTCTGTGAAGATGTACAGAACTTTTTTCTTTTGTCTCTTCCTCTCTATTGAAGTGCAAATAAACCTTTAATCTGTACTGCACTTTATCCTGTACACTATCAGGTTTCATATTTCAACATCGGGCAATGACTCCTTCCTAGTTACTCTTTATCCAGTTTTTGTAAAATTATATTTATTCAGAAAGGTTGTTAATATTTTTCATACCACAGCCACGTGTCCCAAGTTGTACCACACATCTGCTGTCTCCTCCTCATTTTCAGCCAAAAACAGTGCACGTTCAAACGAAGATAGTGTCATATCATATTGCTGAGCATAGAAGCAACAGAGGCCAAGATTGTTAAAAAGTTGGCAGTTATAAACACCCATCTGCAGGAGCCGCCTAGATTGAAAGAAAATATTTGTTTAATTTATTTTTTAAGATTAATTTCAAATAAGAATTCTATTCTAAGTTACAAAGTTCTCTCCTCCTTTCACCCTATTCTGAGAGGCCAAGTGTTATAGTCTTATACTTGGTTAAGTTTTCACGAACGGCAGTGCAGGACATTTTTGATTAGTAGAATCAAAGCTGTGCAAAACAGTCTTCATGCAAATTAGATAACTTCTGTCTTTTTGACTGTGCCACATGATGCGACTTTAGTGTAAGACAGAGCTGTGTGCAGCCTTTCTTCATTTCCTCTTTCCAATCCCTCAACCTCAATCAAGATGTAATTTGTTGCAGTTACTTTTTATAACTCTTCAGACTTCAATTTTTAGCTTGATTCCTGCCCTTCAGCACTGCTACAACCAGTACTAGTACATCCAGTATGTGAAACTACATTAATCCTACATTTGAAGAGTAACTCAGATTTTGATTCAAATTTATGTTGTTTCCTGTGTCTTTTAGAATGGAGATGTTTTATAAAAATTATGCTTATCAATATTTATATGAGAAACAGATATGCTAAGAGGGACAGGGAAAAAGAGGGCTGTTGTCTGCAGCGTGACTGTGAGTTTCAGAACCTGAAGCATAAAAGAGCTCAGGTCCAACTGAAGTGAGATGGTAGTGCTTATATTGACTTAAAATGCTCTTAGACTTAAGAACATGAATAAGGCTCCTTTGCACTCTGACTGTATTGAAATGAAAAGCAAACAGCATCATTTAACACTATCTTTTTATTGCTTTCAGTAAAACATGGGGGAACCCCAGCCCATGTTCAAGTAAGGGATTTTGTGGTCAGAACTGCTTGTGACTTCAGGTGGAGTTTTTCAAAGACTACTCTTTTTCAAAGGGCTAAATAGTAAGTCCATGTGCCTTCTGAATGCAACTGAAGATGAGAGTAAGGTCCAGTGTTCGCAGACTGCCTCATGCTGTGAAAGATTATTTCTTGTTTATTAATCAAATAATAACTGTTTGGATAATCTTTGTTGATACTTTTACATACTCCACATGTAATGGTGACAAGTTCTTGAGAGAGAGATGTAATTATCACTGGCCCAAAAGATATGTAAGTTGGTATGCTGGTTTTGTGGTGATATTTGTCCAAATGCTCAATCATTCTCTCATGACAATCTCCTAATCTTTTTTTTTTGCTATCAGCATTACAAAAGTCAACCCTTTATATTACCCTCCCACATGTTCAGTTCCCCCTCCCTCCCCACAAGTGTAGATACCTATAAAACCGCAGAGCTATCTCAGGCTGGTCTGAATAAAAATGGTTACTGCCAATGCATGCAATGGCTTCCACATGAGTGTTGTCTTGTTTTAAGACATCTTTATAGTACTCTGCAGCTGAGGAGATATTGTTCATTTCCTATACAATTGGAAAAAAATCAGATTAATTTGACTTTTTATCACCAATTTTTATCATAAAACTTATTAAAATGTCAATCTACTGAGTGCTTTATCCATACCCTGTACAGTACTTAACTGAGATTAATGATGTATGCTCTTATAGTTCTCTGATCACACAATGCAACATCACCAATTGGCATCTTCACAAGCGACACACACATCCACAAAAAGAATGCACGTTAATTTATCAGCACTCGCTGTACCTCTCATTAACTCTATGCCATAGTTACTGTCCTGGTTTCAGCTGGAACAAACTTAATTTTCTTCTTAGTAGCTGGTATAGTGCTGTGTTTTGGATTTAGGATGAGAATAACATTGATAACACACTGTTTTAGTTGTTGCTAAGCAGAGTTTATACTAAGTCAAGGGCTTTTCAGCTTTTCATACTACCCTGCCAGCAGTCTGGGAGTGCACAAGAAACTGGGAAGGGATACAGCAAGGACAGCTGACCCAAACGAGCCAAAGGGGTATTCCATACCATAGTACGTCATGCCCAGTACATACACTGGGGGGGGTTGGCTGGGGTGCACCACGATTCAGGGATTGGCTGGGCATCGGTGAGCGGGTGGTGAGCAACTGTATTGTGCATCACTTGTTTTGTATATTCTATTATTATTATTAGTAGTAGCATTTCCCCTTCCTTTTCTGTCCTATTAAACTGTCTTTATCTCGACCTAAGAGTTTCACTTTTTCTTTTCACGATTCTCTCCCCCATCCCACAGGGGGCAGGGGGAGTGAGCAAGTGGCTGTGTGGTGCTTAGCTGCTGGCTGGGGTTAGAGGATTAGAGCTACAAAAAGAGAATATTTGGGTTTTATTTTTTAGAGAAAGAGATTGGTCAGAAGCTTAGCATGTGCAATGGGCACTTGCTACTTTTTGCACAATGCCTTGTGATCCACAGTACTGTGCAGTCAGTTTCCCAGTATGGTAACATACAGTCCTTATTTCCCCAGTCAATGTCTCAATTATTTTCAATGCTTTGTAAGTCAACTCATTAATTGCTCTGAACAAAAATGAGAATATAATTGCACATGAAGAATTACATGCCTTTGAAAACAGGAATCATGGATTTATTACCAAAACTTATATTAGCTAGGATATGCCAGTTAGGAGAACTATATTGTAAAAAATATATGCTTGGATGTATGCTTCTTGGAACATGAATTAGGGTGAACTCATTGCTGTAAACAACACCACATTGTTTCTGAGGAGTTCAAGTCACCAGAGGACTCTATCCCATATCAGAAGAAAATAAATCAAAATATCAAAACACATTTCTGTGTTTAGAGAGGAATAATTTGTACCTGTGTGCTGTAGATACACTGTACTCTCAACATGACTAAAGAATAAGCTTTTATTTAACCTCAGCAGCATATTTAGCTATGAAAAAATTTATTTCCTGTGATTAAAGGAAATAGTACTAAAGCAGTCCCTTTAAAAGTAATGGTTTTTTTTTTTAAACCAAAAAAGGTCTACAACTCTTCCTACTGTGAAAAGGTAGTGACAGAAAAGAAAAGCTCTGATTAAAATGCCTGATGCATATATTCAACTTATGAGTCTATGTAATGAGAACCACCTTGTGCTGCAGTAAAAATCTTTGCTAATGAAGCTATAACCCTGCACTCAGGTGTCAGTGCAAAACTAGATCCTGTCAACTATATGCTGCTCTTTAACAATTCCTTAAAGGGTTATGCAATGTGACGTATGGGTCTGCAAAATAATATCCATATTAAAAACTGTTTAACAATTCAGAAAGAAAAGCCTCCAAAAATTATGCAGCTGTTTTCTTCCTTGCTGAAGGACAAAAAGGATTTAATATGAAAATGGATTAATGCTTAGGGGTTAGATGAGAATAATGAGAACAGGAAAGAATGCCAAGTATGCATGTAGACCAAAAAAAAAGTAATTCATGACTTTGTTTAAATCATTTTTTCTGGAATAGCATCATTACCAACTTTCAGTGAAAAACAATACTAAGTCCACTGTTTGACATGAAAATATTCACTTTTAAAATACAAAATACATGGTTACCAAGGTAAAATGACACTGCTTTAAAACTAATCCTACTTAAAATAACATCTACTTCCTAGACTAAGAAACATTCACATTCCAACTGTTCTCACTGGCTTAAGAAACTAACAGTAACACATAGTGCTAATAAAGATAATATTGACGATTAGACTATTTTGCTGTTTAATCCTGCTAACAGGCTGTTGGTGACTTGAGCAGTTTTAGTACAATGAAACATACAAACTAGACCTAGGTACACGGACAACATCTGGAGCACTTGCCTTAACTTGGACTTGCTTCTGTGTGTCAAGGGTAAATAGGATCTCACTAGTGTGATTAACTATTTAAACAAATAAGCCTGCAAGGCTCCCCTGATATTAGTTTTGTATATTTGTGTAATGTTACCTGTTTTGCAGTAGTGATACTAAAAATCAGCATGGTTAATTTTTTATGACCTTACAGTTATATTCAACCATTGGCTCTTTTTTCTTGCTCAGGCAGCTAACCTTGGCCACAGGAAGGATTGCATAGTGGGTGCATACCTCATAGATTCTGGCAATTCCACAAATAAGAGTCACTTCTCCAGGAAATCGATCTAACCCTTGCTTGAAAACATTCAAAGCTGTTACAGGCTGATCCAAGCGCAAATACACCTAAGCAAATAAAAAGGGTATATAAATGTCAGATGTCTGACTTTTATACTTGTACTGCTGTTTAACAAGGGAGATAAATAAAAGGGATGACACCTCCCTTTATGCAGTAAACCATTAGCTGAGATAGTGAATAACGCTGGGAAAATAATGGAGTGAATACTGAATAAATCTCTGTAATGAAGACAAAATAGGCTAATTAAGATAATTAAATTTGCATGCATGTCATCTAGACATTATTAATTCATCTGGACATTACTGACAAACCAAAAAAGTATCTTGTTATTTATTATCATATCAAAATATACTTTGACACTGAGGTGAAGGTATCACCTTGAATATTTTCCTGTTTAATATTTTTTTTATAACCTGAATATTTTCCTGTTTAATATTTTTTTTATAACCTATGTTTAGGCTTGAAAGAACTGGATCTTCAGGTTGATAGTGCTGGAATACCAAAATATTTTAGTTAGTCAAATAAGACTGCATTGCACAGAGCAGTGACACTCAAGTTTCCTTACTGCTCTGCCAACCTCCCCTGTCACAAACAACAAAATCCCATAACAGAAAGAGGGCAGTTTGGTCTCTGTGATTTTGGCTTCTGTGTTGATTATGACAATGTGTGATGTGGATAACGTTGTGTGAGAATTGGATAGAAGACATCACTGTGTTGATGAAGACCACCTCTGCAGCTGTCTGAGAGTACAACTGTAAAGCCCTCCTGTTGTGGGGTATGGCAAATACAGCTACAGCAAAGGAAAAAAAAACCCCGCACACATACTTTGGGAAACCAGATGGCTAGAGTGATTAATCTCTCTCCCACTGAGTGGAAAAGTGTTTTGAGTGCTCCTGTTATGAGAAATATTACATTAAACAGTGCTTATACTTGATATGACTAAAAAAGGGAAAGAATCTGTGACTAGCATATTGACACAAACATTTTGTGATGCAATGTAAGAAAAGTATCAGTGTTAACTGAATACCTGAGAAACCTCCAAACACATTTCCTGCTTCTGCCCTTGAGCTTCATAGACTTTTGAGTGCCAACAATCAAAATACTAGTTAAAGTCATAAGTTCTCTATTTGCATCCCTATAGATACATACTGCTGTAGACATTTGCAAAGAATTCTTTCCTATGACCACTCAAGTGACGTTCTTAGTTGTCAAAGACCTGTTGACTGTGAGTACCTTCCTAGTAAAGGGACTGCCATTTCAAGTTGATCCTTGGCAAAAAGAAAAAAAATTTTTCCAGTCATTCTGCTAATGTCACTTACATTTCCTGTATTAAGCCATAAAACTAAGTCCTTCTTGTGAAAAGCAATAAAAGAACAAGGGGTTTGGTTTTTTTGAGGGATGTGGTACTTGGTAGACTAGGACTGCACTAATGATGCCATCAGTGTATATGCTTTAAATCAACAATTTATTCCTAATGCACTCTATTTGGGCATGTTGCTATATCTAAACCAGACTTCAAGTCATTTGCTATAGTTTTTCATTTATAAACCATGGAGAAGTTTCTGATGAATTTTATGTCTACATTAAATTTTAAACTTTAAATAATTGTCTCTGTTGTGACTGTCACGCTCCTTATTTTCTTCTAGCAACAGTTCTCTACAACTAAATTACTCTGTAATGAGTTTCAGTGGAAAGTACACAGATGAAAGAGAGGCTGGTTATAACTTAATTAAGAAGAACCTTGGCTGGTTGTTTTACTCCTAAGTATCACCTATGTGAGTGACTTGTATAATTTATCCTGAATATATGTAGTAAGCCACTGCACACTGCCATACCTACAAGTAATTTCATACTTTGAACTGAGATAAAATTTTAATTAGCTGGTTTTTTGTTTTGTTTGCTTGCTTGTTTTTTGACCTGATCTAGCTATGAAGCACAGCTATCTTCATATTCTTAGGACAAAAAAAAGTGAAAAAAGGAGGAGGGGAAACTCCACTAGACCTGCTCCTTTTTTATTTTGTTATGTTTGTTTATGAAGTACGTCTTCTAAGCATTATGAGTCAGGTCTGCTCTATTGCTTCATCTGGTTGTTCACTCCAAAGATGCGTTCACTACAGATCCTCTGTGCGAATATTACACTAAGGCAACACAGCCACAGTACTCTACTATGTAATTCCCATATCCAGTGGCATATCACACTGTCCAACATCTCTGCAGACTGTAGAGCTGCTGTCCAGATGAGTGGCAAAAGAAATTAAAAGATAGGCAGGACAACTTCCACCTACTCGCAGCTGCTTTGGGGAGACCTGCTCTTTAAGAGTACTACAGCTTTAGTCATTAAGTTTTAGATGCTAAATGCAGAATGGCTCCATTTTCTTTTTGTTATCTCTCTTATCTCAGGTAAAACTATCCCATTTCCAGCTCTTCTGGGTCATGAAATACTTTTTAACTTCTCAGCAGCCCCGACTTCTTTAAAGACCCTTTTTTTTTGTTTTCTTTTGGCCTTTTATCTTTTCATAAATTACATTTCAAGGGAGAGTTAGCTCTCCAGAAAAGATTTTTAAAAACCCAGATAGCTGTTGCAATAATGAGTATAAACAGAAAACTAACTGGTACCATAGTATCAGTCTGTTTGCACAGAACTTGATGCAATCCTATTATTTTTTGTAATGGCTGCTTAACTCAAGTCTTATCTTTTCAGTACTGTCAGATTGAGCTGTATTTCAGTGCCCTACTCTATTGCCTGTCCACCCACAGTCACTAAATCATGTGTGATGCTTTATACTTGAGCGAGCTGGTCTGTGGAGTGGGAGGTGGAAGTTCAAATGTAGCTCCTTGAGCTAGTAATGACGGGGGGGAGGGGGGAGTAGGGCAGATGCATATCTCCCATAACGAATCACTGTTTGTTAATCCAACCACTCTGCCAATTTAATCACTCTGTTAGCTTGTGTTTTGCAGAATGGCTTCTGGTAGTGACAGAAATATAAAATTACTAAGCTCAATTGAGTAAACTAACTCTAACTGCTGTATTGAGGACAAGTCTCCAGATAGCAGTGATGATCATTTAAATACAAAACATAAATTGCTCAAGAAATGTAAAGGTAAAGCAAGTATCATAATATGAACATCTGAATTATCCACTAGTAGCGATGACTTTTGGATAGGCCTGTGACAACTGGCTTAAAGGGAGCTGACAAAGAGCAATGGATTTCATCTCTTTCTAGGACAAGAGGAAGAAAAACGCACTTTTAGTTTCTCACAGGCCACCTTTTCTTGAATGTCTTGGAAAACATTTAGAACCTGATGTGTACCCTAGTAAACAAGTAATTCTGAGGCTTAGCTTGCCACTTGTTCTTTTAAAGCTTTTAATGCCTTTATTTTGACAGAACATTCTCTGTTTCAAGTCTCTGATTGCATCCTTTAAGATCACTTTGTTCTGATTTTGCTTGTTAAACTAGGATTTGAGCTTCACTCTTCACTTACTGATTTATTGCATTAGTTTCCTAGGAGACCATATATAGTTACATTGTTCTTCATACTGGAACTCCAATAATTCTTTAGCTATATAATCCCCACTGGAGTTTAGAGCAAAGAATACAGTATCGTAGGAGATTATTTTTCTTGTGTGAGTAAAATCTGGAAGCTCCAAAATATTTTTGTAAACTATAGGCTTCAATTTCAGCTGTTAGCATGTATTGCCTCAGGTCTATATGGAGATCACACACTATTAAACTTAAGGGTGTATCAAGCTCAATACTCAGCTATTGTGGTGTATGGACCTCTCAGGGATAGTCTGGAATTTCACTTCATTCTTAAACAAGCAAATCTATGACTTACCTTTGCCAAATACAAGATTGTATCAACCATGTCCTGTTGCTTGAGAGCTGACTTAAACTGTTTTTCGGCTTCACGATATAATCCTAACCTAAAGAGACAACAGATAGATATAGAAGGGTTTGGAGGGGGTTTTTTTGTTTGCTTGTTTTTTTCTTTTTTTAAACTTATTAAATAATGAAGCAGTGCACACTACACCAAACATGAACTGCCCAAAAGCATACTTCAAGGTCATATATTTGTGTGCATGTTAACAAAACCCATGCTGTTAAATATATTAAGGTTACAAAGACAAACATTCAAAATTATGAAAAAGGCAACTTAATGAAATTTGGCCCCCTTCTGTACGTGCAGCCTTCTGGTGCTAACTGAATAATGATGTACTCATTTTCATAGGACTCCTTCCAGCTCTTTGTAAAGAATGGACAGTAGAAAATGAGCAATTAAAGTCATGTCTCAACCTCCACCCACACGGTTTTGGAGCAGAATTTCCTCACTCATAGCAAAGATCACATAGATACTCTCCATTGTAAAGTTTAGGGAATGCTTAATATCTATAAAACACTTTCTCCTAGCCTTGTATAGGAAATGGTGAAACTTCTTTTCCTGATACTAAAAATCTTTAACTCTGCGTTGAAAGCATTCTGTATTGTAAATGGCACCACAGCTTAAGACCACCTAAGCAGATCACTTGGGAGGAGGCAGTATAAGACGCATGAACCTCACAGAAGTCTCAAAAGCATTTGTTTTGCCGTATTACTGTAGAATATTTTGCAGTCATCTATAAATGCTATATAGACTACAAAATTAAGAGGATTGTACTGTTTCAACAACAGCAAAAAGGTACACTTTCTCATATGCAAATTGCCTTTTCTTTCCTTCAGCCAAAGAACACATATACTTGGTGAAGAAACACAAACCACAGCTGGAACAAGCCAGCCAAAACAAAGAAACACAGCCAAAGGGGACATAAGGTAAATTTGGATCCTGGAAGCACATGTGCCTGCTTGGATCCTTTAGTCTCTCTAACACTATTCATAAAAATCCTGAAAGTAATGAATGACCTCTAACCTCATGCATTTGGTTTGTGTGGCAAGGTTTTGGTAGCTGGGGGGGCTACAGGGGTGGCTTCTGTGAGAAGCTGCTGGAAGCTTCCCCCATGTCCAACAGAGCCAATACCAGCTGGCTCCAAGACAGACCCGCTGCTGGCCAAGGCCAAGCCCATCAGCAACAGTGGTAGCGCCCCTGGGAGAACAGATTTAAGAAGGCAGAAAAATACTGTGCAACTGCAGCCAAAGAGAGGAGTGAGAACATGTAAGAGAAACAACCCTGCAGAACCCCAGGTCAGTGAAGAAGGAGGGGGAGGAGATGCTCCAGCTGCCGGAGCAGAGATTCCCCTCCAGCCCATGGGGAAGACCATGGTGAGGCAGGCTGTCCTCCTGCAGCCCAGGGAGGTCCATGGTGGAGCAGATCTCCACCTGCAGCCCACAGAGGACTCCACACTGGAGCAGTCTGTTCCTGAAGGACTGCACCCTGTAGAAAGGACCCACGTTGGAGCAGTTCATGAAGGACTGCAGCCTGTGGGAAGGACTCATGTTGGAGAAGTTCATGGAGGACTGTCTCCTGTGGGAGGGATCCCATGCTGGAGCAGGGGAAGAGCGAGGAGTCCTCCTCCCCCTGAGGAGGAAGGAGTGGCAGAAATGCCTGATGAACTGATGGCAACCCCCATTCCCCATCCCCCTGCACTGCTGCGAGGGACTAGGGAGAGAAAATCAGGAGTGAAGTTGTGCCTGGGAAGAAGGGAGGGGTGGGGGGGAGGTGTTTTTAAGATTTGGTTTTATTTGTCATTAACCTGCTCTGATTTGATTGGTAATAAATTAAATTAAATTTTCCCCAAGTCGAGTCTGTTTTGCCAGTGATGGTAATTGGTGAGTGATCTCTCCCTGTCCTTATCTTGACCCACAAGCCTTTCGTTCTATTTTCTCTCCCCTGTCCAGCTGAGGAGGGCAGAGATAGAGCAGCTTTGGTGGGCACCTGGCATCCAGCCAGGGTCAACCCACCACAAGCAGCAAAGAGAAATACGTTCGAGAAAGACGTGGTTAAAAGTGGTAGTACTTATTGTAATCCATGAGCTAAACATAGACAAATTAAGTAGGGAATGACGTGACTTCCAATTTTTAAACCTGAGGAGATTCCACAGGAAACCTTATCATAAGTTTACAAAGAAGCTTTCTCCTGTCATTTATCACAAGAATCATTATGGTTATGTATTTCTGAAACATGATAAGGAGCCTTTGTAGACCATACAGTCATTTAATTAATACATGAAGTACCAGCTTTTTCCAGTCTGAGAACCAAAATTGTGTGATAAGATCAGAATGGCAGCAGTTCATCCAAGAGTCTGGGTTTATACCAGTATTTTCTGCATAGATTGTCTAACGTGTTTAGCTTCTATGAAGAATTTGTTAACATTAAATCAACATTGTCATTATTTAATAATATGGCTGTGTTCTATCCTGCTGAGTGGAAATAGTCAATTCTGACTTTCAAACTTCTCAATTTCAGAGGTCATTTTATTGGATGGGCAGCATTAAATAAAAAATTTGCCAAAATCAGAGCAAACATAAAAGTCTAACATAATTTTATTTGGCAAGAGAAATACACACTGACATTTCTTTTGTCATGCAAACGCGTGCTGAACACACAGGGTGAGAGAGAGTTGTGTTGTATCATGATTACCGTACACACACAGATTCCTATCACAGGCCTCGGAGGCAGAGCCACCCTGTAGAAGGGTGCTCTCCTGAAAGGTAGGTGAGGATGCCCTGCCGAGGCACCCCAGTGGTGCAGGGAAAATAGTGGCAAAAGGGCAGCAGGGATCAGCCAGCACTACAAGATAGAAGAGAAGCCATAGCTAGGCTGGGGCATGCCCCTTTTCGGGCAGGCGACACCCTCTATCACTGCAGTCTGGCAGGGTCCTGACCTAAGCGAGTGGCACTTACGAAACACAGCACGCTTAAGCTGCTGTAATTTGTCCCGTTAACACATCAGAGAAACTGTTAAGCCCCCTCCAAAGGCAAATAAGATAGTCCTGCATCCAAAACACCCTACTTGTATACTCAGACCAGCGTTTGACGCACGCAATGGGAAGCTGAATATGCCGGGTATTTGGTTGCGCACACAACTACTCTTCACCACCTCACTAGCAGAAATGGGGGCTGCGAAAATGCAGATCTTCCCCACATATCTTGGGTCGGCAGCAGGGGAGAGATTTCTTTTACCTGCCTCTTACCGCAGAAATAAAATGAGTAGCGTGTCTCTAGCAAAAACTCTCCAGGAGTGGTCTAGATCTAGCTAGCGCTTCACTCGTCAATTCTAAGGAAAGGACCCTGTTGCTACCTCCGCCTGCCAAGAGAAGGTGGAGAGGACACGACTGCTTCAGAGGCGGAACGTGGTTTCCTGGGAGATGCTGGAGCACAGATCGCTTCAGCGTCAATGACAAGAGCTCAGCACTCAGTTCTGACCCCAGTCAATCAGGGGCAACTTCTGCATTGCAATCTCACCATGCTCGCAGGCTTAACGGCATTATGCAGCTTTGCTGGATAGGGCTCAGATGCTCGGCTCTTTGCAGGATCAAATCTGTAGTGACTTAAAATTGAAATCAGGGTTACCAATAACTAAATGGAAATAGTGTTGTTTCCCAGAACACAGCAGATCTTTCACAATGTACTGGGGTGCATGTTTTTCGTCTCCACTGAGCTATGAACAATAGGCAACTCTCTGCTTTTATTAAAAACTTTGAGGGATTATTATTTTAGTTAAGCCTTTAAGAATTCATACCTATCTGGAAAGGGCAGCTTGTGTAATGAACTTCCTGTTTTCATCGTAGCTGGATACTGCTTTTTGCTGTTGCCTGTTATTACCCAGTTAATATGAACTGCATGGAGTTTATTTTTAGCTCACTTGAGCCTATTGTAAGGTCTGTTCAAGAACTTAACTTTCCAACCAGAAAATGTAATTACTGCATCTAATGCTGAGAATATATTCTTAAGTCCTTTTAAACAGCCAAGATATAAAGTGAAAATGGATAATGAATAGCCGTTGAATACAAGTAATCTGTTCAACCCGAAAATTACCTTTTATGTTCAAATTATACCCTTAATTTCTAAAATAAGTATTTCTCTGATAAAGAAGTCATACTCCATTCATTTAATTACCAATTAAAACAGGGACATGAATAAATATTTGCCAAAATGAGCAGGGGAGTATTTTTATTTGAGGAAAAATATGTAATTACCTAAATGTCTTGAGATCATAGAATCAAAAACTTTGAAGTCTTCTGTGTCAGACACAATTTGTTTTATATATATCGAATCACATTTAGCACAAGTGAAAAATGCTTAAGACTGAAATGAAACTGAATGTAAACTCTGGAAAGGACACTTTTTACAACAGTCTTTCAACCTGTTACAGAAAAGAAAGTAATAATAATAATAATAATAATAATAATAATAATAATAGCACGTGGAATCACAGGATAATTCAAGTTAGAGGGGATCTCAAGAGGTTACCTAGTTCAATGCGCTGCTTAAAGCAGGATGAGCCTTGTGGTTACTCAGGGCTTCACACAATCTGGCCTCAAAATCCTCCAAGGACAGAGAGCACATGACCTCCCCTGGATAATCTGTTCCAGTATCTGACTCTCCTCATGGTGAAAAGGTTTCTCCTCACACCCAGCGTGAACCTCTCAACTTCTGCTTGCTGCCTATTGCTCTCCCACACTGCGCCACTGAGAAGCGCCAGGCTCCATCTTCTTGATGCCCTTGCCACAGGTAGGGGGAACGCTGCTGCTAGGGCCCCCCAACACAGTCTCCCCCTGAGGCTGAAGAAGTCCTGCTCCCTCAGCCTCCCTCCACCGGGCAAGTGCTCCAGCCCCCCCGACTGTGGCCCTCCACTGAACTCACGCCAGTTTACCACTGTCTTCCTTGTTTTCAAGGGCCCAAAACTGAACGCAGTATCCAAATGTGGTCTAACAGGTGCTGAGTAAATGGGAATAATCACTTCTCTCCACCTACTGACTCCACTCCTGTTGCTACAGCCCAGGATGCCGTTGGCCTCCCTTGCTGCCAAGACACATCGCTGGATCCTGCCTAACCTGATGTCCATGAGCCCTCCAGGTCCCTTCCATGGAGCTGCTCACTCTGTCCCCAGCCTGTGCTCCTCCGTGGGGTCCCTCCTTCCCAGGCGCAGGGTTTGGCATTCGTCCTTGCCCAATTTCTATTATTATTAACTTCATTGCGATGAATAATTCCATGAAAGATTCTTAAACAGGAGCTTAACATTTTCCTCCTTTCTGTTTTGCTCTACTGTTGCAGACTCATTTTACTACAATTTATCTTAAAGAGGTGGATTACATAATTCAGTATACATTTAAAATCTGATTATATTAAAAAGAGAGATAAAGAAGTCTGTCCTATTTTTCATGCAGAATTTCTCTTTCACTGTTCCACTTGCCGTATATATTTTTACACTTGCTGCTGTAACTACTTTGGCTTTGATGGACCCAGAAGTATTTACAGAAGCTGTACACTAAAAAAATCAACTTTTTGTCTCTTGGGCTAGTCTGATAAACCGTGAGACACAGTACTTCCTATGTGTATACATTTTCAATGATTTCAACATTAAACCTTAGCTATGACAATCCTGAAAGTGTTTACTTTAAGTCAATTTGAAATTAATAGTAATAACTACTCTGCAGGAAAGGTGAACATTACTTGGAAATAGGTATGTTGAAAAGGATTTATAGTTAAGTGAGGGATGCAAGTTTGACAAGTTAATTAACAGTAGCTTCATTAAGTTTCAATTAATTGCATATATCAGTGAATCTTAAGGAATTTTTTGGTTTGTTGTAAAAATTATTTCAGGCCAACTGCTGCCTGTGAAATTTCACAGACAATATTGCAGTTATCAAAATAAGATGCTATAAATTACAAAACTGAACACATAGTACAAGCCCTAGAATGATACATTTCTCTGTCCTTTCAAGGAGACTGTGTGCAATCTGAAGTGGCCACAGTAATACTTACTTACAGTTTAAACTTTTTAAAAGGAAATGCAAAAGCTTCAGGATTGAAGTTTCAAAGCTAGCTGTTACAGGCTGTTGAACAAAGGAAACTTATTTTCATCTTTAAAGCTTTGATTGTTTTGCTACATGTCACTGGCATTTTTTTAACTGTTTATTGCCTTTTAATTAAAAAATTCACCCTGGAGATTTAAAAAAAAAATAAACAAATCAAGAAACATTGTCATTACAAACCTTTCAAGACAATTTTCAGTGAAAGCTACTTGTGCTTGGTTTGCCATTTGAGTATCCATTCAATATTAGGTATGTTTCCCTTCTCTTTACATCTCCCTTGAAAACAATCTGACATCAAAGAACCCATCACCAGGAATTGCATAGCAGGTATTTGGTTGAATTAGAACATTCATAATCCCCACATACAATAAAATGCATTTGTGGTGGTTTGACGTTGGCCAGCTGCCAGATGCCCACCCAGCCGCTCTCTTACTCCCCTTCCTCAGCAGGACAGGAGGAGAAAATAAGATGAGAAATCTCATGGGTTGAGATAAAGACAGGGAGACCACTCATCAATTACTGTCGCAGGCAAAACAGACTGAACTTGGGGAAAATTAATTTAATTTATTGCCCATTAAGAATAGAATAGGATGTTGAGAGATAAAGGCAAAAGTAAAAACACCTCCTCACCCCTCCCTTCTTCCCAGGCTTACCTTCACTCCCTCATCCCCAAGTCCTCTACCTCCTCCTCCTCCTCCGAGCAGTGCAGGGGATGGGGAATGGGGGCTGTGGTCAATCCATAACAGCTTCTCTCTGCTGCTCCTTCCTCCTCACGCTGCTCCCTGCTCCAGCCTGGGTCCTTTCATGGACTGCAGTCCTTCATGAACTGCTCCTGCTTGGGCCCTTCACCTGGGCTGCAGTTCCTTCAGGATAAGACTGCTGCAACGTGGGGTCCTCTGTGAGCTGCAGTGTGGACATCTGCTCCACCGTGGTTCCCCCGGGGCTGCAGGGGGACATAAGGACACGGACCTGTTGGAGTGAGTCCAGAGGAGAGTCACGAAGGTGATCAGAGGGCTGGAGCACCTCTCCTGTGAAGACAGGCTGAGAGAGTTGGGGTTGTTCAGCCTGGAGAAGAGAAGG
>JAVJGG010000040.1:3008713-3068796 GCA_035590195.1 Aviceda cuculoides
AAAAAAAAAAGGGAAAAAAAAAAGAAAGAAACCAAAAAAAAATAGAAAGAAAAACAAAAAGGAAAAAATTGCTGATATTGCCACAAATCATTAGAATTCACCTGACGTGCTGAAACAAAACTTTGTAAGTTCAAACAAATCATTGATTTGTTCTAATTTTTTGTGGTTTCCTTTTGCTCTTTCTGCCCCTTTGCCGTCCGATTGGTGATGTTGTTCAAACAGGATCGAATTCCTGCTAAATGCAGGAGTGATCCTGCTGCTTCTTTCATCTCCTCATCATCACTCTCAGGGGGCTTTTCTGTACGTCTCTTTTTAAGAGGCAGTGTGTCACTTGGTACTTTTTTCACCTTCATTAAATGTTGCCTTTTCTTGTGCTGGGATGCATACCCACTGTCAGCTAAAGAATCCTTGGTCTCCTTCCGATTTTGTTTTTTGTCCTCCTCTTCTGTTTCACTATGGCTCTCGTGGCTCTGGAAGCTAACTTCACTTCCTTCACTGCTGTCTTGGCTACCTTTAGTTGCAAATTCATACTGGTCGTCAGCAGAGGAAGAGGAAATGGAGTCACTAGCAGGTGATGTGCTCCTGTGGTTGGAAGATTTGGCACTGCTGTAGTTGTGATCCTCCTTTGGGTCACCGCTAACAACTGGAGAGCCACAGGACTGTTCGCTTTCTGTCCGCATCCGGCAGTTTGTTATTCCATTCCTGTAAAAACAAATCAAACAGTCTTAGAAGCCATAGAGATGTGATCCTGCTTCAGTGCAAAAGATGATAAGCCAACTGACAGATAATGTAAAATTATGACTATCAAAGTAATGTCCATGCAAGCTGGTTTCAAAGCCTGACTCAAATTGCTTGTGGATTGGACTCCACGCATAAAACAAGCCAAAAGACACGTAACAGCACAAGAGGCAGGAGCAAGTAGGGGATGATTACAAATAAATTATGTCTGAACAGTCCTGATTTACATTTCAAATAATAGTTTACACTTCCAAAAATAAAAAGAAAAAAACCCCATTCTTTTATCTACTATTAATCTATCTATCTATTAAATAAACTCTGATGAGTTGCATAAATATCCTCTCTCCTTTTCCATATAAAATGATACTACCAAAAACATGGGGAAGAGACACTAGCTTTCTAGAGTAATCCTTTGCCTCCTCTCAAAGAGCTCTAGTGTTCCAAGGGTAGCAGATGTTTCACCTGGAAGTAGCACAGCTTCCATTTAGGACTCTTTCCAACAGAAGGAGCAACTAAGTATAAAACCCAGGTCCAGTCACATTTCTGACTGTGATCAGTTTATGAATAATCTTAAAAGCAATACAATCTTAAGCCACTAGCTGCCAACAAAATATTACAATGTGTTTAAAAACAAACAGTAGGAAAAAAAAAAAAGCTGGTTTTGTTCTAGAAGTTGTCATTTTCCCCTCTGGTTTTATGGCACTCGGTGCTCTGGGAACTATTGCAGCATGATATATTTAAAAACTAACAGTGTTCCTTTCCGCACTGGAAAGTATTAGAGCATTGCCACTGACTTTACAGTACGGAATACAATGCTTCTAAGTCTGTTAAAGAAGGGACCAACCCTGTGCAGTGCTTAATTCCTGCTGAAAAAAGGAGAGGAGGATGTTCATCACTGAGTAAAGGCATCATCATTGCCACCTACCAGTCCACCAGCCTTGAACCCCTCTATCAGTTTAAAAAACCAACCAAACAAGCAAGAATGTTTAAACTACCACATGACACACTGCTTTAAATGCCACTCTTGCCATCTTCATGCTATCACTAGAGTGCTTTTGCACACTCACGGCAGCATTGAATTAAAACCTTTTCTTAAATGCATGCACTGAACACAGATATTTCTTAAGAGGAATGGCACAGTGGCAAGTCCAGAGTATTACTGCTCTTCTACTTAAAAAATGGGAAAGTGGACATTACGTCTGGTTTCTTTATAGAAGAAACAGCAGAGTATTACCCATTGCTGAGAGGTAAGGCTGAAAGGTGGAAAAAGTATATAGTATATAATTCCACAGTTCCTATTCATCTAAATGCTCTTGTCTGTAGAGCTTGCTGTAAGAAGAAACAGGCTTTTGTGAACCTGTGACAGGACAATGCTAGAAGGTAGCAAATTAGTCAGGCATTCCAAATGTTCTTATTCACAGTAATTTCAAAGAAATGTATATAATAGAAGGCCCAGTTATTAGCAAAGGAAGCCTCCTGCCAACCTCTTTTGCTCAACAAAATTATCTTCCCCTAGATTTTTGGGTAGGTTTATGATCCATAAATTATATACAGAACCCAGAAGGAATACACAAAGCTCCTTCAATTATTAATAACTAAATGCAATGTCATTCATGATTGTGCAGCAAGGCAGCTGCATTTACTCTGTGATGGTTTGCCACTGCAGGGGTTGTCATTAGAGGATGCCAAATGCTTAAAAGAAGAAATCATCCATACTAAACTAGTTGTAAGGTGAATTTATAACCAACTCCTTAAGATCAGTCATTACAAGGAAGCATGTGATGCATTTTAAGTGACAGATTCTTCATTTTTAGGGTAAATTTACATTTAAAGATGTTAAACATTATCATAAATTAGCATAAAATTAAAGTTACTTGATTTTACTAGGCAGCTAATAGTCAGAGCAATGTGGCTCAATAAAAATCACATGCTACTAATTTTCCATTTAAAAAATAGCAATAAATTCTTGCTCCAAGGAAACAAACACAGGACAGAATAGGTGGGAACTCAAATGGGATTCCTACTGACTAGGTTATTAGTGAACAAGGCTTCTTCAGATGGGATCAAGATGCCCATTTTCATGTTACTAGATCTACTCCTATTTCTTAAGTTTGTACTGAGAGACTATCAATAAAAGGAAAGCTACAGTTCCACGGAGCAGAGCAACCATGGGCCAAAAAGACATCCCTGATTCGCCCCACTCTTGAGTCTCTCATGTGTGCATTTACATAAAGGAGCTATAATTTGGAATGAAAAGCTCTGCCCATGGGACTGACTCCAGATCCCAACCCTTTCAAAAAAGCATAAAAACAGAATGAAAGGCCTGGGGATTACAGAAGCAATGTCCTGGGGGGAATGTGTACTACTGTGGGGTTAGCATCCCACAGGGAGTGACTGCAAATAGGGGTGATAACAAAGAAAAACAGAAGTCCACAGAAAGGTGCAAAAAAGAAATCACTTAAAAAAAATGGGAGGAAAGGAAATACCAACACACTTCAGAAGAAAGGCATCTATGGTGGAACTGGTCAGGAAATGGATAGCATTTGCATCTCAGAAAAATCTTTGGTTTTCACTTACATTTTGAAAGATTTCCAACCAGTTCTGCTTGGGGAAATAAAAAAGGAAGAGAAAGCAGATCAAGGAGAGAATTAGCAAAGGATATTCGCAGAAATGAAAAAGTTATACAGGCGGAGTGTTTTAGGATATTCACAAGATCAAAAGTCATGTACCTTGAAAAAAAATTTATCTGATTTGTATCTTGATACACAATAGCTCAAGCATAAGATATGAAGAATTACTTATAATTGATATTAGTAGATTAATAAGTTGAATAAAATAGTATCTAAACCATTCATATTCTGCACACGCTTCTGAGACATTCCAAACCTTTATATTGCTCTTATACAGTCACATTCCCACTAAGAAATGAATCTGTGATCTACTTAGTTCAATCTAGATCATCAGTGGACAGAACTCCCCTGGGTTTCAGGGGACAGATTTTGGCTAGCTGCATCTATTTTTGCTCACAGTTCTGGTTGTAACTCTAACTTTGTTACTAAAACACTAATAGATTTTTAAAACAAGTGCTTGCTCTGATGTTTGGATTATTTTTAAATTACAGAGGGGATGAAAAGATATTTAAGAATTCTGTGCTTACTATAACAGTGAGGGGAAATTTATTTCACGTAATACCTTATTTTTACCCTATTTTTCTATTCAGAACTTTATTTCAAAATTTCCAGAAACTGATGTATTTTTCACATGTTTTAAAGCAGTGGCTTGCCCTTTCAGGAGGCAGTCTCTAGAGCTTTTCATCCTACTGACATGGACCATTTGATTTGCTTGAGGGATCTTAACCATAGTTATAAAGATAAAAGTACCATGCACAGATTCTTCTTAAAATACTTCAGTTTGGCTGTAGTGCAATGACACAACCCTCAAGCACTGCAGAGGAAAGTTTGGACTTTTGGAAGCCTGACTCCATTCCCATTGTTAATGAACAGGAGTTCTCCTACTAATGCCATCAGGAGCCAGATGGGACTCGCAGCAGCTGGATTGCAAGTCAGTAGGGAAATAATGTCCTTTGCACAGTATTAGTGCCTCTGCCTTTCAAAGGGGTCTTCCTCAGATGAGATGAAAGTAAGTCTCTGTTGTTTTACCAAGGCTAGATATACCTTCCTTAAATTTCTCTACCAGCTTTAAAAAAAAGATAGGTAATCACATTCTGTTTGCAAAATGGCAAAAAGTTTTGCTGAAAAATACTTGCTGGATTCCACACCGGAGACAGGTATGGTCCTTTGATGAACAAAGCAAACCTACGTGGAGTTTAAATATCACCTTGTCTATCTCTGATCCTTCTGGATGATAGACACTGTATACCCACAGGTGACAGTTTTGGCATGTCATTGGAAAAGCTCAATTAAAGGATATGAAGAAAGCAGTACAGGTAAGTTGGGTTTGTGGATTTTGACAGGTTCTGGGTTTGCTAAAAAAAAAAAAACAACCAAAAACCCAACACTCTTTTTCACTGTATAGGTAACGTAATTTCAAAGGGAAATTCAGACAGTCAGAACTTTGAGCTACAGGATGTTGAACTGCTACTTAAAACCACTACATGCCAGCAAACAGGAGGATGAGCAAACGTATGAAAAGTGGTGCTCACTTGCTGTATGATGAGATTCTATCAGGGGTTATTGAGTTAAAAGTCAACAAGAACAAGTCGGTCACAATACTGATAGAAGCTCTTACAAAGGTACTTCACAGCATAATTGTATGCAAAGGACCACAGTAAATGTGAGTCATGAACTGCCAGCAGAAAGAGCACTCTGTCAGTATCAACAGCAGATCTGAAGTTAAGACAAATGCAGCCCTCTGGATTTTGCAAAAAAGAATAATCAAGTCAGCCAGTATTTTTGTCCTTTAGTTACTAAAGGATTCCTTCAGCTGCCAAGGATAACTCATCCTGCCTGTTACAGGTGGGAAGGGGAATGCAATGCAACAAGGATGATTTGGGGTTTGTTAAGCTGATCATGCCAGCAATAAGCAAGAACATTAAGAATATACGATGAAGAATTTGTAAAAGGAAGTACCTACCAGTTCCCTTACCTAAGCAAAAATAATCATTCACAGACAATGTAAGTATATAATTTTACTTATGCTTTGGCATCTATGCTGCACATGTTACTTATGTTTGGTTTATTTAATCACAGCTTGAATGGCTGCTTCAAGGGAGGAAAAAATAAGCAAAAATAAAGCCAGCATGAGAAATAAAGTCACTATAATGAAAGCTAGGCCTGAGGAATAATCTAGTAATTGCCCTATAAATTTGAAGTGAAAATAATCATAAATAACAATCTTCCATCTTCGAATAAAGTTAGGCACAAAATTCATTCTTGCCATACTCCAATGATCAGAAGCGGCACAAGGAACTGAGGCATTAATAGCAGGAGAACAGATATTTAAAAATCTATGCATGACGAAGTAGGTAAGGTTTGTTAGTGTTGCATTTTGGGGTGTTTTATTGGTTTTCTGTTGTTTTTTTAATTTTTTTTTTTTTTTTTAAATAAAGGAAGAGCAGTAGCTCTGCCAGTGAGGATGCACTTGTTTTCCCTAGGAAAAGGGAACATTTTGTCTTGGAAACTTGGATGGAAAATTTTTTACTTAGGGAAATTTCCTGGGAAGCCTGTGTTCGCAATTTACAGATAATTGTGAAATTCCTTGAGAAGCTACAAAAGTTTGGTGAGAAAGGAAAACTGAAAGAAAAGGGAAAAAACCCAAGTAATTTCCAATTAATTTTTATTTTTAACCTACAATAATTTAAAAAAACGAAGTACTTCCAACAAACACTACCAAAAGTAATTTAACCTATTACCTAAGTGTAAGTGGCATATAAAGAAGCTTTGCCCAAGTTTTCAGCTAGCCTGAAACAATAGCTTGGATTCATGCTAGGGAAATATGAGCTAACAAAGGCAGTTAAGCAATGAAGTCTACACTATCCTCCATCCTGACATTTCTGACGCATCGACAAACAAAGAGAATAGCAAATCCAGCCAAAGCATCTTTACTGGGACTGGCTTTGCTTAGCTCTTCACAAATCCTAAAGGTTTTACCCACTCCTTAAGGTTTCCCACCAAGGTGGCTGCAAACTCTTTCATCCCTTTTTCACCTCCATCTCACGTGCATTTCCTGGCTAGTGTTACGGGATGGGGTTTTCATTTGGCCTTCTCATCAGAACAGGCCACTGAACAGACCATTAAGCCCTGTTGGCTGGGTCTAACAGCACCTTAATCTGGCCAAAAAAATGGGGAAGCATGGCCTACACAGTACAAAGTGCACTGAAGACCAGAGCTTCATAAACCCTGGATTCCCTGGGAGCCCATCTGAACGCTGTTCAGTGGCCTCTGTAGCAGTGAACATTTGGGGCAGAGGAAAAGAAAAAAAGGCCTAATACATAAAAACTACCAAGGATATTTTGTAAAACATCTTTTGCAGAATAACCTGGACCAAATTACAAGGCCTATGCCACACAGCTGGTGAGATTCTCTGTGGGGTGAAATTCCACCAACCTCACCTCATTGGATTTGCCCACCTCAGGCAGAGGAGGCTTAGGCTCAGTAGGTCTACTGTAGTGTGGCAGGACGTGGACATAGACACAAACCACTCAGGCACTACGGATAACCGAAGAAAAGCACAAACGTCATGGTGGAGGCTGTCTGCTGAATGTACTGAAACCGTAGTTCAACAGCTCTAATTTTATATCAGCTTCCAAGCTTCTGCTCCTCCAAAGGCTTGGTGTAACTGGTAACACCTTACCCATGTGGAAGGTGATTACATACGATAGAGCTTCTTGCACCTTGCAAAGACGCACGTTGGCAGATGCATTGGCCATTTTGATAGAGACTATGCCTACTAAAGCAGACACAGAAGTCCTCCTAAGTAAACATTTAAAAGGTATTTTCCAATGGATGTACATAGTAAGAGCAAGAGCTCACCTTCAAAGCACAACCAACTCCTTGCTGCATGTAAGGCACTACTGGCTTTGCTTGCTTTCATTTAATACCTTTGTAAGTCAGTACTTTCTCTTCTACATATCCAGGCTATCACTGCATTTGCTTTTAGATTCTCTCAGGGAACTGTATGGGGATATGGTCTGCCAAAAATACTTATGATGGATCTCATGTTAGAGACATGCTACATGCTGTGCAGCTTTGAAGCGTTATTTTCCCCTGCTGTCTTTGGGTGGGTCTTAGACTTGTCAGCCGCAACATGGAAAATATGGATGGTAAACAAGCTAAAAGTGGTGTGAATAAAGTAAATAAAAAGCTACTGTCAAAACACATCCAATTATGCTCTGCTGTGGAGATTTAACACCAGGGGGTGATTTTCAAAGTAAAAATAGTGTGGGATGCCTTTTCCATTTGTAGATTAGTTTGGAATGAAAGGCCTATTTGTGCAATTTAAGCCAAATGCACTACAACGTAATGATGCTCTCCTCAATTGCTATTCTTTATTCACGGAAAATGGTAGATTTGTTGTGTTTGTTAAATACTTTTCAGTAGGGTTTTTTAATCCAAACTACTAAATTCAATCGTACTTTATTTTATATATAAAAAATAATTACATGTAATTACATGGGAACAGCAACACATTGATACCTTGTGCAGGAACAAAATATGCTAATACATTCAGTCACATTGTTGAAGAAGAATAGCACAGTAAACTTTCCAACTGATGGGAGCTAACACATCAGAAATCACAGATTTCAGCATCTTAGACTAGTGCTATGGTTTTGGCCTCCTTTCTGAATAACAGATAGTCAAAACACTCCACCTCATTACAACTGCAAATTTAACTCAAGACAAAATTTTGTGTTACTCTTTTGTGACACTACTGGTAGTCTGGACAACAGGAAGACACACTGCAAGTTATCCGCATGCAGTTTGGGGGACAACAAAACCAAAGACCATTAAGATATTGACAAAATAAACATGAAATGAAATAAAGAGCTCAGACAGCCAGGAAGTGCCAACAGAAGACCAGCACCTTACAGAAGAAGATGTAACTCCTATATATGGTAACTAAAGAAAACCAGGTAAGAGGTTTAATTTATTATGCAAGGATCCACTACCAAGAAAATACTAGGTTCCCTATATGAATGGTGAAAACCACCTTTTTTAGGCCTTTCACTTACAGCACCAAAGGAACTCTTCACAGGAAAATATACATTTGAGTAAAAACTTTTTGGGAAGAGCTGTCTGGCTTCTCAATATATAGGCAGAGGCACATTATTTCTCCAGATAACTGTAACAGGAGACTGCACCACCTCCCGTGGCTGCCCAGCAGATCTCCTTCCTGGTGAAAGCTGGAAAGGGAAATCCACCTTCCTGCACCTGAACAGGTCTAAAAACATCCCCTGCCAGCCTGACTGGAGCATCTCCTCTATGCAGGAATGACAGCTCTGTGTGAGCAGTACTCCTACTCTTAACTGCAACAGAAGAAGGCTGCACGGATGCCGTGGTAAATTCCCCCTGCTACACATGATAAGCAGAATTTATTCTCATGAGATGCCATGAAAGCTCGACACGACAGTTCCTATTTAGCCCTGTGTATCTGAGGAGAGGGGTAAGCACCAAGAAACAGGGTGTCATTTTTACAGTAACTGATAACAGAATTATCCAGTTTGGAGAGGACCAGATGATGTTCTAAGTAAGAGGCATCATGCATCCAGGCTGACCTTCCTCCTAAAGAAATTCTGAATCTTATTCTCCCTGAGAGAAACAAGACAAAACTGCCTGCTGAACTTGCTCTACTGCAGAGTCCCCTAACTTCTCAAAAGCTTTCAAAGCCTCTTCTTCCCCCACCCCCCCTTACGAGAATTAGAAGAGGGGATATTGCAGGAGCTCTTAAATATAAGCAGACATCTTGCAGACCAGGAATATATTCATAGCAAGCTATTTCTAATACTGCCTAAGGCTGGAGAAGAGAACAAAAAGCATTAGAAATGTCTGCATTAACTAATTATAAATGCTTTTCTCTGAGACAGAGTAAAAGGAACATAAGCAAGAGAGAGGTAAAATCCCTAATTTCCCAAATCTACATTAGCAAGTAGCTGGCAAAGATTCTGTTCTACCTGCTAGAAAAAAACATGAGAATTAGTCCTCAGAAAACATATAAAATTTAACTATAGACAGCCTTACGGCATAGCAATTTGAGGATGTCTACACAAAAGGAAGTTTTCAAGTGGCCTGGAAGAAAAAACAGTTCTATCTCCTCCTTGAGTCAACTCCAATGATGAAACAGGGTCTAAGCAGGAAATGCAGATAAACTCAAGAGAGAATATTCTGACCACTACATCCTCCATTTAGCTTTGACACCTCATAAAAATTATATATAATTAATGATCCAGTAGTCCCACAGCTCTGCAATCCCCACTGGAGCAGAATACAAGTCCTGGCTAAAGCCAGCAGCAAAGCTACTGAAGACAGTTGACCTCACTGCTAGGAAGGCCGTACTGTGGTAAAATGAGATGGAGAACAACTCTGCAGATTTCTGGAGGATGACCCTCAGGGTTGCATCCTTTCAGTGTAGCAAATGTGAAAACCAGCTGAAACAGCTGCCCATCAAAAAATATGGATTTTATTCCAATTAGTGTCTTCCCCTCTATGCATTTTAAGCATCAAGAGTATATGAATGTCACAGGTTCTCTCCCTCTCTCTCTCCATTTATTGGATGGAAATACTGCACGCCCAAAGGGCTAGACACCGATTCTGAAAAGAGATGAAAAAATAAAGAGCAAATGGGAAAAAAATCCCAAGTAAACAAAAATGGAGTAAGTAGCTATCAAGATACTTTATTTCACTGCCTTGCAGCCATTTACTGAGATCAGAGGTTGTAATTTCAACAGCCCAGCAAAGCAGGGTCAGCACTAATTATGAAACCCCACCCAGAATACCCAACTGCCTGAGCCGAAACAGCTTTTGCAGATACTGAGAGTTCTGAAAGAGAAGGGCACTGGCAGCACAGTTGACCAAATTAATCTCTGTTGTGACTGACTGAAAATGGAGCTACATCTGAGGCAAATTGTTCTTCCACCAATAAACCACCACTACTTTAAGTAAAGCAGACCACTGAACCACAGCTCTTATTGTCATCACTAGATGTCTCTTACTGCCCTGCTTTCTGGAAAAGTTGAGTATCTTCAAACAACATTTTACCCTTGAATGTTTCAGTATAACCTTGAAATAGAAACTGTAGTGAAACAAACTGCCTCACAAAGACCTAAGTTAATAACAAAATGACAGTGACATGTTTAGAGATCTTTCAGAATTTGCTTTAATATTACTGTTATTCTTCTCACTGGTATTTAATCCAGGAAAAGGTCTTTAGGAAAAGGGAGCGAGGAAGGAGCAGAAAAAAGCATTTGCACTTAGAAAAACAGGTCACTGTAGGATGTTCTCACCATAAACGGCCTGCAATTTGCTAGTGAAAATAAAAGTGCTTTTTACAAACCAGTGTGCAACAGACAGATACGCTATGACTATCTTGCAATGAATGATAACCCAAGAATTTTAGGTGGCAGAGTTTTATTTGATTTAGAACCTCAGAAACATTAACAAGCAGCAAAGTATCTGTTGACCAGAGATTACATATACATATACTTTTACAATCTCTGCAAAATACTGATTTATTTCACAAAGATCCCACAATGAGCCACACTTACCTTACTGCAACAGCCATGCTTCCGATAGGGTTGATTGGCAATGGCCTGGCTCCAGGAAATATTCCTCTACTCAGAACTCGAGCTCCATTTTGTATCACTCCCGGAGAAACTAAAAAAAACCAAACCAAAACAACAAAAAAAGAACATTTTTTCTTTTAAAGGAAAAGTTAGAAAAATGTAGGAGCAAAATGTGGAACTTAAGCTTTTCAATGAATTGAGAAAACATTAGAGAGGCTTGTGTAGTACACTGCTTACCTTGAACATCTCAGCCTCAACTCTTGTGAATGCCATGCTATTTCCAATGCTATTTTCATGGCAAAAATATTAACAGCAACTAATGATAACATAGCTTGTGGAAGCCACTGCCTGACATAGTTGCTGCAGATCATTCCTTGTACAACCGAATCACTTTTGTTTTGTAATCGTCGTGCTGCTGGGAATGCATGTGCTTAGAGTCAAGACCAGCTATAAGCGTAGATGTAACTATTTAATCTACAAGAAGAAAAAACAACCCTTTACAGATAAACAGAAAATAAACACTTTGCTGCAAGAACGTAGGTCATGGCTTTTTATCATCTCGGCTTACTTTCTGAGCAGCCTCTGTGTCCTGCAAAATATTAACTACAAATGTGGATTTACCAGGAAAGGGAAGAGAAGAGGCTAAAAAAGCATTAGCTCCATACCACTAATTAGCCCCTCTCTCTTGCCACCGATGACCTCTGTCACCCAGCCTGACAGCAGTCATGCACCTCCAGCACACGGCCGGGTCACAGCCGAACCTCCCTCATCCAACACGGCGCACTGATGCCCCTGACACCCAACTGCGTAGGTACTGGCCACTACAGATGAGAGATTTCACTGGGGCCTTTTAACTTGGCTGTATATCAACAACTGCGGCTCTGGCCGAAAAGATTTTAACCTACAACCGAGTACTTCTCTTCTATGCAGGCATGTTTCTGTGTGCTGCTCAGCCCAGGCCAGCCAACCCCCCAACAGAAGGAATAGCAGAGGAAGCACTACGAAGGCACCACCAAAGGAGGAGTCTGTCCTTAGCAGGTCCTTGGCATTTTCCTCCTCCACTGTGGGATGCAGGACTACAGAACACAGTTCTTATCCTAGGCACTTACCAGGGACTTATGCGTAATGCCATTTGTTTGCACAGCTATTATGTCCCTTCAGGTTGGAACAGTAACCTCCAACAGCCTCAACCCAAACTTGCTTCTTTAATGTCCACAGCTAGCCAGTATGCTCATGTTTTCTTTACGGTAAGTCATCAAACCATAACGTCCCCTGATGGGGAATGTCCAAAAAGAGAATGATAATCATTACTCTGGGTGTAGTACTTTTAAACATACAGAAATTATATAAATACATGTAAGATAAATTTAAACCATATCACTTTATATACACCTACAGAATTTTATTTTTAAACACATTACAGGGAGACTAGAAAAGTAATTCAGCCTACGAATCAACGCATACACTTTACATGTCCAACTTCAAACGCTCACACCCCAAAATATTAGTGTATTCTGAGGCAGAGAAATATAGGCTCAGAAGTACATTATTTCTAAGCTGCTGAGGTACACTTCAACTTCCTATCAACACCAAGCCAGATCCACACCTCCCTTCCTGCTATCCTGATGCTTGCCCTGCTTCATTCCAGACCACACAGATTAGTTCTGGGAAAATAATCTTCTTTTTCCTGCTGGTGAGAGAACATCACCCCCCTCATCACATCCTGTCACTGCATTATACTCACCCTTGCTTTTGAGCACCTCTGAAGAATAGGTCATTTCTATTTAGGTGCTTAAGTACAGCCTCAAATGGCTAAAATCACAGAACCTACTTTATAACAACTAGGGTCAGCTTTCAATGACCAAAATAATTTAAAAATTGCTATTGATACTTCACTACCTTGTGCACTTTTCCTTCAGCACTAGATTATGAGAAATTGGTCAAATCTGTTTCACTCAGGGGACACTATCAGGCTTTCAATACTCCGATATTTGGGTTTCTAGATACTGTAGAGGAATGTTATCTTGCTAAAAACTCCAAAATCTGAATTTCTTATTACATTTGTTTCAACAGCATGACCTTAAGATGGCCAAAATACCAGTGTCATAAAAGAAAAGCAAGGATATGGCTAAACTAAAATGCACAGCTAACAGGTAAATTCAAAGTAACACATAAACCTGCTAAATATCAAAAGATCGATAAAAAGGCATCATTTCCAATGGGCAAGGTTTTGGCAACAGGCTTTTAAGCGGGAGAGACTTTGTACTGCACTACATGTTACAGTTTCTCTACATTTACAAAGTCCCATTAAAAGAAATGAACCAGAAGTTTTGACTAAGAAAGATTTGGGCATTTTCTCTTTAGTCTGATACAAACCACAGAGTTTTATACTGACATGAAACATTTATGCATACACACAGAGCCATGTGTCAGTTAGCTATGGATGTTGCCTAAATATATATGCATACGAAACTTCAAAGCAACCACACTGACAGTTCTACTGCAAAAAGAGAGCAACAGGCTCCTTGATGCCCAAACTCTTCTTTCCTTGGTTACCTCATTATCCTGGTCTGTTGGCAGAGTTAGCTGATGCTCATCTTATCCGTTCTCCTCTCCTACCCTCTCTTTCTGCCTGATTGACAACTCCCATTGCTCCTTTAAAAAATCCTGTTCTCTTCCCCACCACTTCTCTAAAAATACTGTCTCGTCTTTCCTTCTCTACCTTCCCAGAGTTTCCTTTTTTCCCTGCACTTCTATAGATATAAAATACACTGCTAAGCCTCATAGCTTAGACTTTCTATATATTGACACCCCCACTTGAATCCACTCTCCATCTTCCTCGACCCTTTGCAGCACACAATCGGTGTGCTATTCAGGAACACTCTCTTCGAAAGCTTCACCTTTAAAAACATCCACCCATCAATACACACTCTCCACATCTTCCCTTCAGGAATTAACAACTGTTTTTAAAAAAAAAAAAAAGCAGACATTTGTTGTCCTCTGAAAATATCCCCAAAGAGACCACTTGGTACCTATTCCTGCTTCACCTCAATTATGTCTTGTCTGTTCAGCGTGCCACCACTCACTGAAAGGCTTCAATAGGACTATTCATGCCAGAAGGGGCCTTAACTTTTCTCTGAAGTACACCACCGCTCTGTATATTGAAATCACCACTCAGAATTCAGTAACTACTTCAGCTTGCCACAGGAGTGTTATTGCTACTGATTTTTTTGTTTCCCCAAACTCTCTGAAATTACGATGCAGCAATACCACTACATCACTAGTTAAGTTATGCAGACAGACAAACAGAAAGGTTGTATGCAAGGGGTCAAATGAAGAAGGACACTGGGTGTATCCTTTCAGTAAAGATCTGGAACCATAATGGAAAAAAAACCAACCCACCACAACTTGCTGGAAAATTAGTTTCTGTAGCGTTCTAAACCTAAAATGAAAAGCAGGATCAAACTAATTCAACGGTAGAAAGTTATTGATTTCTAGTTATCCACATAAGCAATGTACCAATCTAAGACTGATCTCTATTGCTCACGCATCTCCACTTATAGCATTTAAAGCATCCATACCCATCCTTCCCAAAATGACACCAGTTACTTTATTTTTAAAAAAATCTATGTATATAAACTGCTAATACATTGTGCCTACTAGCCAGACATTTTCCCTGCCTTCGTGCAGGCTGTATGAAGATGGCTACTTATTACACAAGGAATTATTTTCACATGTTGGTACTTTTGAAGGGTTGTGGATTATTTACTGGAAAATATGTGGTGCTTTTATTCCAAAGATACATGCCTTACAAGCTTTAATTACATTTCAAAACCATACTTTGAGGTGAGGTATTTATATTTTAGATTGAAGATTCAAGGTGTGGAGGTAAGATAATTTACTCTAAGCCATATCATCAATCAGTGCCAGTCTGGACTAACACCTTACAGTCCAGACTCCTGTTTTCTAATGCTTCTTTAACCAACAGTACAGGCAGGTTACAGGGTTCCCAATTCCTAGGCAGAAGTGTGAAATGTAATTTACACCTTTTCTGTGCAAGAGCCAAGAGACGTTTATGTCTGAGAAACTCAGCTCAAGAAAACATTACAAAAAGATTTGTGCATCTCTTTGATAAAGGTTTCCTCTTTCACAAAATGTTCCTAGTGAAATGCAAAGAGTCTTGAAACAACAAAATCATTATTCACCTTTCAGCTTTCATCACTCATCAATGCTATGTTTTCAAGGAGGCATTGGATCTTGTTCTGCTCTCAGGAAGCTTAAACCCAGGAAATACTTCCACTGGAGTAGAGTTAAACCATGTACAGAGAATCTGCCCCTAATCTGCTGCGTGAATGGGGAAATGATTTTTGGATCTCATGCTGCTCTGGTGGAATTCCACAAGCTGGGTAGGATCTGCTGGCATTTCAAGTCTCTACCAGCTATCTGCAGAGAAGCAATGCATCCAATGTAAAAAATCTAGACTGCATCTCTGAAATTCTCCAAGGGGAAAATAACCAGTCTTTTGTAGCAAACTTCCACATTACAGTTTAACAGACAATAAACTGAATGCTGTGTAGGAGAACATACTGTAATCTGAATCCATCAAAACACTATGTTCAGATAGTGTTAAAAATACCCAACAGAAGCCCTCAAAAATCCAGTGTTGTTCTGTAGCCTGTACTCAGCCTCTGGAGGTGGAAAATAAGTAGAGGGACACATGATCACTCCACAGCCAGTGCAGGCCTGTTTTAATTCAGAGCATGGTCTTGTGTGCACATTAGCTGAGTAGAATATCCCAAACTATGGACTTCTTTCATCACAACCCTTGACAGACTGCATCCATAATCTCTTACTTGCAAGTGTGCGTGTGGGGAAAGCAAACTTCCCCCATCCAGCTGAGCTAACAACCTCATCCAAGACCTTTGCAACAATCAAAACTATGTTAGACTGGGTCCTTCACTGAAGATTTGATTGTGTAACACACAATAGAGCAATGTGGCAAAAACGAAATGGAAAAGAAGGAGGAAATACTCAATGGATAGAGTCATCAAACACCCCAACAGCTCACTAAATAAGGAAAGCAACTTCCTGCTTCAATGTTGGCACATGGAAGTTAAATGAAATACCAGCGCTGAGAGTGATTTGATGTAAATCAAGAAAATTAAAAAGAAACGGGCAACAAACATGTCTTTATGTCATCTGGGAAACAAGCATACAGTCCACTAAACTGTCTAGCTCAAGGTAGCCAACATTTAGACTAGTGAGGAAGACTGAATAACACTTATTGAAAACAAACTTTAAGAAAAGTAGAATATTAGAGTATGAAGGTATCCTGTAGGGACAGACTGGTTCTCTGCCTCTTCTGTCATCATGTGGCACATGCATTTATCTCATGGCTCTCTTCGCTGACCCATCTCTTGTAGCACGGAAGAAACCATTATAGACAAGAGATACTGAGTTTCTGCTAATATCTGTCAGCTTCAGCTTCTTTCTGCCAATCTCTCTTCCAGGACAGTGTTCAGCAGAATACTTTATCTCAGGCTACAAGAGCTGAAAATAGAAAATTGCTAATGATGTATAATCAATGAGACATCAGAAGTTGCCAAAAGCAACTGTTATCTGCCAAATGTGTAACTTTATTCACTTCAACTCTCTTATCCCAGGCATAAATTTGATGCCATCTGCCTAACTTCTATTTTACTGCTCAAGGACAATTTTACAGCTCTTAAATTCCATAGTCTGTAGTCCTAACAAACTGCAAATCAAGGATATATCCAACAAGCCATTTACTCTAAACAAAAACTTGGGGGTGGGATGGGGTGGGGGTGGAAGAAATGTATTCTGATAAACCTATCAAACCCATACCTTGTCTAAGGACATTTAATAAAAATAATTCAATCTTCTGTGTTATTTTTTGTGCAAGCAGAAAACCACAGAGAGTAATTCTTCATTTTGGCGATGCTGGAACTGCTCAACAACAAACTAAACCATGCTGCTGAATTAAAATATGAGGAGCAGAGAGAATGAAGTAGGAAGTATTTTGTAAAAGTAAGTTTTCTTCCCAATTCTGTTTCCTCACTTTAATGACTTAGTACTGAAACACTGGAGTAAAAAAAAAAAAAAATTAAAAAAAAAATCCTCTTTAACAGAAGTTGAGGATGCCATTCCCCCCAAAATCCTAGCAACCAGAAGGGAAAGTTTTTACCCTATGAAAATGTATTTTCCTAATTTCCTATTTTCACTTTGATACAGAAACCACAACAGTCAGAAAAAATAGTTTTATGAAACATTTTACAGTCAACAATTTATCATTTTCTGATATAAAAAGTTAGGCTAGAAGCTGTCTAGTAAGTTACAATAAGTGACTTGTCCACAAGCAGCACAAACAGAACATTACAGTTATCAAGTTTCATATACAATAAAAACGTCCCAAGAAAACAGCATGTTCTATTTGATCCTATTTGGAGGATTTCTGTCTGTTATTAAGGCAATTTTATATCAATTTTTTTGTCTTGATTTTGTCTTGCATTAGCTTAAAAAGCAAATTTCGTTAGGGTACAATTTTAGAAGTGTAGAGGTACAGTATTAGTAGATCTCTTTAGGGAATTTCTTCTCCCACCAAATTTAAAATACATGTATCTATTCTGGGTTTTATATGCTTTGAGACAAAGATTAATGAAGATTTCCAAACCAGCAAGACATTGATCTCACCACTGGAAAGCCTGCTTTTTAAGAAGCGCCCATCAAAACTCCATGGTCGTATCTTCCCAAACATCTCTACCACATTGCTTCAGTCTCCTTTAAGGAACCACCCACAAAACCAGTGTTGCAAAGTCTCCTGAAGGCCACCACTTTCCAGCTAACTTGGGTGAGTAGTGGTGAGCAGTATCAAAAAGAGAAAACGGATTTTCAGAGCTAAGGACTCTCAGTTTCCTGGTTTCTACCCAAACCCTTTCTGAGAGCCCTGTTTATAGCTGTTTGCAGTATTAAACTTCAGCTTGAGCAATGTACTTACATTTGTGTGTGATTCCCAAATTATATAGCAATGGGCAAAGGACTACTCATGAATGTGAAGCTATGTATAATATGGCTGAGTCAGGAGCTTCTTGAATTAAATCAAGATTTCCAGTATGATCACTTTGATGGCAGCTTTGTTTCACTAGCAGTAGCAGTAATACACTACACACGCTCCCTTCTTACTGTCCTTCCCTCACAGCAAATGGTTCCAAGTTCAGAATGACCTCATCAACTAAGAAGTTACTGCTACTTAAAATACAGTGACTTGAATCTCAGGAAGTCCAAACACACTGCAAAACCAACAAAACCAACTCCGTCTTATTCATGGCAAAACACAATGTTTTGGAAAGACTAAATGACATGCCCGGGATGACACACTCTCTTGAGAGTCGGGATCTCTACACGGAGTGACAGCTGGTAACATTTCCTTTCAAAACACTGGGAAGAATTGAAGTACTGAAAATCTTAACAGTTGTATAAAACTAACCCATGAGCTTCATTGAGTTAGTAGCCATGACTTCTAAATTGAGCTTTACCATTTGTTCACTCTCTCCTTTTCCTCTTTCCTCTCTGTGAATTAGATTCCCATCAGGCAAAACAGGCCCAGAAATTTGATGCAACTTGCCCAAGATGGCCCAGCCAGCACCCAGTTCCCTGCAGGTCAAAATACAGTTTTCAATGCAACTCATGTATTTTGGAATTAATATTCATGTACTGGCTACTAATAAAATCCAAAGTATTCGTAACTTGTGATAGCTGCTGCTTCTTTTTAAACGTAATCAAACCATACAAAACTTGATGAAATACAAGGACTTCCATAAACCGAAGCAAAAAAAGTATTAAAACTATGTTCCTACATGCCCTTTCTTAGCATATCGCAGTATCTTTCCTGCTTTATTCTTGGTGCCAGCTGGATTTATGTTTCAGTAGAGTCTTGCACAGAGCTAGGTATTTTGAGCTTCTTCCTTTAGTTATAACCTAGAAATATCTGGTCTGGGAAAATACTGCAAAGTGTTAATATTTTAGATATTGATTTCTGATGTCAACACCCCAACTATAATTGCATTATTTCCAACCTTTAGTGACAATGTGAACAACCACTTTCATGAGTCTATAAAATAAAACCTGCATAAACACAAATGATCCCAATAATGGTGTTTTACTCTTTCATTCTGCCATATTATTTTTTTTCATGAAAACTAAAGCACCGTGTGATTGGGGTAAATGGTAAGCAATGTTTGTGCCAGCTCAGACACCATTTCAAGATTTCATATAAAAGGAAAAGCTGATTTTAAAATTCATGTGTGGTTGTTAGTAGTGTTTCACACATGGGTATGGAATTTTAAATGGTCATTTAAAACCATAAAGCCAATTAATCAATCTGTTACAAAGCAGGAACAGTTTACTTTGGATCGTCTAATGCCACTGAGATGGGACTCTTTTCTGACAGACTATATTAAAAGAATAAATTTTAATAAGACTTTGAATGATGGCTGTAGTTAACTTCATCCTAAAGATGCTTTTAGCACCCACATTGCCGAGATGAGCACGGATTTTTATCCTGCTTTCAAGCATCTGCCGCCATCTGACCATCTTTGTTGTGGAAGTAACTGACACACTTGGAGTCAGAGTCTCAGACCAAGAGGGTGTTTTCAGTCAGGTATTAACACCTTTGGCCAAACTGTAAATGATGTCTGTCCCTCTTCAAACCACTTCCAGGCAAGCTTGTCTTCAGAAGATGGGGCATTTTGCAGCCCTGATGGCTTGAGCACATCCTTGACACCACAGTCTGATATGACGAACAGGACTCTAAATCTTCAAGGGATCAAACGGTATGAGCATGCTTACTGCCCTGATCATTCACAGCTTGATTTACAGACCACTGTAGTCACTGACAAAGCAGAGAATGAACTGTGAGCTTCTAGACGATGCTCAGCACTGCGATGCAATTTTTATAGCCCAATTGCCTTTTATTTGAAAACTAATTTTAAATGTGATTTTTCAGGCAATTGTTTCTCAATATGCAGTAGTATTTAATTTGCTTTAAGTTGCCTGAGATTTTCCTAATATGGTCGATAAGTAAGATCCAACTGCGATTTATAGGACAGGCTGATTTACTTCCTCAGGTATCCATTCACACACACAAATATTTCTCCTTTGTAATTTAGAGGACTTCTCAGGAGGTTACGATAAAAACTTCAGCCCTCCCTCCTGGCACCAGCCAATTCTACCCAATATTTAGAATGATTCATGAAGTTCTGAGCAGACCCTACATTTAAGTTTAAAGGCACAGAGGAAGGCCTTGTTACTTCCAGACATCAAGGAGGGAGCAATGTGAATGAGGCGCCATCTTTCTGTTTTCATCTTCCTCTCACTTTTGACATCCTGACACAACAGCCCACTGGGAAGGTGACATGGGGGGAGAGATATGCCAAACTCATAGAAGGCTAGAACTTCCTTCCTCAGAGCAACCTCTACAAACTAAAATAGCAATAAGCCATTTGCCAACCTGCAAGCTACGATCTCTATGAAATGACAGTGCCCAAGTCTCCAAATCACTTCCGTGCAAACACCTACAATGCTGGCAAACATGAGCACGTGATAAAAATCTGCAGTGCGTTTAGTACATGCAGCTTACTATAGATCTCCTCCCTTTCTTGTCTGCAGTCTTCTGCTCTCCAGTTCCTCCAGGAGTTCAGATTATTCTGCATTTTCCCCATCCTTTTCTGTGCACGTACTGCTTCACGTCTCCTTCCCTCTCTCACATACCCTTTTAACTCTGCGCTCTCATTCTACCCCAACTTCTTTTCCCCTTTTCTCTGCCCCACAAATGTGGCTTCTTTAAATTTCTGATCCTTTGAAGATCTCTCATTTTATTCTTCCCACTAAGCCCAATGATAACCTCCTCTCCCTGATAATTTTTTTCCTTTTTCCTACCTACACATTGCTGGGATTGCTTGCCCTTTTACCATGCACAGTCCCTGAAGGCTGTTTAGGAGAGGAGGACAAGGACCACTCTTGGCTTTTTCCGGAACGGACAGTTTCTTGGCACATTGTGCTCTTCCCAAGAGGAGCTTCTCAAGAGGCATTTCTCCGGCAGGGTCACAAAGCAGGCTGACAATAGCTTTCCTTGGCTGCACAGGAAATGCTTTGATGGTAATTGACTCTCTTCCCCAGGCAGAGTATCAAAGTGCGAATCAAGGCTTCCCCTGGAATTTGGATTTGGTTGCCCGAGCTAGAACAATAGCGGTGATGCTAGACAGGCTTGATAATGGCTTCTATTTTAACTTCTGCCTTTATTTTTTAGAGCTGCCTGTCACTTGGCATTATTACCATGCTTGCTGACCAGCGATATGTTTGTTTTCTTGTACTCCCAGCTTTTGTGCAGCTGTATTCCTCTACGAATTCCTCTAATACCTTCAATGCAAGCTCTGTGGGGCAGGATGATTCCTGCACTATTTGCACAGCCCAGTACAGTGGGGGCCAAGGCCCCTTCAGAGCTCTGCTAATACACAGCATCAAAACCTTGGGCCTGGTCACAGAACAAGGAGGACAGTATTGGCAGGAAATGAGACCTTTCCTTGATCCCCGGAGCCTGCCTACTGCCTTGCATCAGACAGAGCAAAAAAGCAAACTGGGCAGGATATGTGCAAGGAAGGAGTTGAAACAGTGCCCAAGTGAAAGAAAAGTATCCAGATGGCTGTGGTAACTCGCACGATGGGAGTCAAATCAAAACAAATGAAAACAAAACCATATGCCATGTACCCTTCGCTCTCTTGCTCTCTTTCCCTCCCTGCCTTTCTCCTGGCTGTTGCCTCAGGTCTTTCTATCAGTACAGATAATAGTATGTTACTCAGTTATGTGTATATCATGAATAACAATAACCCCTCTTTTACATTAGAGATCATGGATTACTATTATTCATGTAACAAATAATGTAATACGAACCACAAAATTACACTCATGTAAGGGTCAAGGAAGTGTAAGGGTCTACAAGGGAAGCTGAAGTCCTTCATTAAATCCTTCTTTTTATCTGGTACGCTGTATACTTATGAAAGAGAGTATTAACTTTACATGTCTATGTTGCTATATGCTATAGAAATATCTACTCACAACCTGCTTGTATCTCAGGGGGAGTATTCAAAAGCATCATGGCAGTGGCAGCATCAATGTCAGGATCTGGAAAAATCAACCAATAAATACATTATTTACAACTGGGCTAATCTTCTTGCCCCCGTTGCTAAACTATAGGTTCAACCAAATCTCTGCAGTAAAAAGGTATAAGTGTTCATTATTCAGAGGGCTCGTTGATCACACATTGAATTTACCCCCAAACTTGCATGTGATCCCATTGCTACTATTAAGTAGAGCGCAGTGGTGAGTGTCACCAAACCATACTTCTGTGTGCATGATACCTTTGCTGTTAGCCTCATGAATTTGCTGTTTAATTCTGTGGCGAGTATTTAGATTTCATTACAAAGGATCTGTGAAAGCAGGTGCAACATCACAATTTGGAAGCAACACACAGGGATGAGCTGACGGTGGAGTGGCAAAGCGTAAGGAACACCTACACCTGAGCAAGTACAGAAGATGACACTCCGTCATTTTGATTTGTCAATAAGGATTTCAGCGGTTTGAGAAACTGTTGGAAGCCAAACTGCTACAATTAAGGGGAAAAAAAAGACACGAGCATTTCATTGAAGCACCAACTTATTTGCATCCTCATCCATTGTCACTTTAATATAAGCAAAAATCATCTTCTGGCTGCTGTTATTCTTAAATTGGTTTCTGAATCCATCACGAACAGTCACTTGACAGATGGTAAGTTATAGAGACAGAACAAAATATGATCCTTTTATAACTATATTCACTGGCTTCACACACAGCAGCTCGGCTGCTATGGAAATGTGGGTAGCTATGACAACAGTAAACAACCCCACAACGGCCACTGAATAAGCTGAAAAGAACATCTGCCCCAGCAAAGCGTCCCAGCTGCCCCGGGGCACAACTTGCTAATCGTGCAGTGATGCCCTGTGACAGAGAAAACCGCCTATGCCATGTCCGAATAAATGAAGTGTGCAATTGAAGCAGACATAAAAACGCACATCCTGGCCGACTGCTGCCTCTGTGCTGCTAAACTGAATGACTAATGAGTATGCGTTTGTTGTTTGGTTTGTTGTTTTTGTTTGTTTTTTTTTTTTTTTCCCTAGCTTGTCAGTATTTATACTAAATTGCATACCAAAAAATTCAATTTACTGCTAATAGCTCCACGGCACTTTATTTTGGCTATTATGCCAGAAAATTACTTTTCACTGTTCAAAGTATATGTGTATTGTACCTTTACATATTTCAAATCTATTTCCAGTAATGTGATGTGGTATAAAGTCCTGCAATTTACTAACAACACAAAAGATGGAGAGGATTTCAATATCTGCTTAAGAAAAATAGAAATTCACTTGACCAATTAAGGAAAAAAAAGGGATTTTTTATTAGTTTAAGTATGTACTATTTTGCTGTGAATAGCTGGAAACACACTTCTAATGGCTACTCTATTATTTAATTGCTGTAACAGTAAAGAGAGCAACATTGTAGCAGGTGTAAAACTAAAGTTGAAGCAGCAGCTGACTAAATTAGTATAAAAGGTGTTCTCATACTGGAAAACAGGTACCTGTCTGTCTCCTGGACAAGTCAGCACATCCTTTTCCAAAAGTCATCAGCAGACTCCTCAGAAAAGCAGCTTTACCAACTTATGTTCATCTTCAGGTTTGAAGGTACACTAAAAGCAGTATTCCTGCTGTGAGCATCTATGCTGAAAGTGCCATTTCCAAACAGCTTCACTCCCAAACACGTGCCATGTTGCAGGACTGGGTCCACACAGCACACAGCCCACACGGCAGGAGTTTCCCTTTAGTCAAACTGAAGAGGGATAATCTATCTCACACCAAAAAGCAAGACAAAGAGCAAAGAAGCCTGAGAAATAAAGCCAAACCAAACCAGAATTCTTCCATCTCTTTCATACCATAAAATCAGGAGATTGTTAGACATTGAATTTACTGTATCATAATTCATACAGCCAACTTCAGCATTTGTTTGTTGGCTGTTCCTAAATTGTGTTTTCTTGTTTTATTTAAAGAACCCACCACTGGGTAACATTGTAGCATAATGTTAATGTTGCTGTTGAAAGAATAAAAGGACACAACCAGAAAAAACACATTTCCTGCTGACATTGCGTTTTGTTTGTGTAACAAACTCTGTGCTTTGAGATAAAATTGATGCAACCAGTTTATCTTGAAAGGTGCATTCTTAGCCTTCGGACCACTAATGGTACCACCATGTTTCTGTAATGACTTCATGACACCAACACGAGCTGTTTACAACACACGACTGCATCCACAGCAGCTGTTTTCCACAGCACGAGCACGATTCAAGCCCATCCACACCTGCTATGCTGTCTAGCTCTGCTTCTCTTGGTCTGTTCTTGAAGAAACCAAACAGCTATTCCATAATGGCTTGGCAGAGGTAAGAGGGCTTGGAGACACACACCCAGGGTGGTGTCAGTAGGACTGAGGACAACATGCTTTGGGTTGTCCTTCTGCAGAGATCAAAGAAAAAGGAGGTGGGACTGGCCGCACAAGGAAGACAAGGGCCGAGGGCCAGCAGTCAGAAACCGCACAAAAAGGTGCAGAAGCAACATCCAAGGGCAAATTGAAAGGCTGGTTGATTCTTGCTCACAATGTGGACGTGTTCTCCTGAGAAGGACGTCAAAAGGAGAGCCAAGTAGTCATGAGGAGCAGCACTGAAGGCAGGCGAATGAAGGGCGCCCTTCCTTGGACTGGCATTTCCTGCTTAGGCTCCTGGTACCCACCAGTGCACACCCGCTGACGGCCCTTTCCCCACAGCTGGCGTCTTCGTGAAGTCTCTTCCATGCGGATCATCCCCTTCTAGCAGTAAGGGCTGACCTCGCATGGCAGCCCAACCAGCTTGGCAACTGGATCCTCTCCTTTCTGTCTGTCTGTCTGTGTTCGTGAAGCTCTGGATTTCATAACTGAGATCTCTGCCCTGCCTGAAGTCTGCGATCAACACAAAAGCTCCTGAAGTTATTAACAGTGGGTGGTTAGTGAAAAGATGATTGCAGGAACATCTTTCCCTAGGAAACCAGGTTAAAAATAACTACATACAAAGTTTCAGAATTTGGAAAATTAAGTATTTAAATGAATGCCTTCTGGTTTCTTTTTGCTAATTAAAGTGGTGAACTGACGGCATACACAAACTGTATGTTCGTTTTTTGCTAGTGGAAAGTAGAAGATGCCCAACTTCCCCAGTGGAAGAGGAAAGCAAGGAACAACAAAGAAAAGGAAGGATTGTGGGTGTTGTACAACAAAGGAAGAGTACATCAAAGTCTCAACAGGCAACATAGGAGAGTGACAAAAAAACAGTGACAAAAATTGCCAGCAGCCACAGCTCTCTCCCTAAGAGATGACTGCTGTCTATACACTCAGTGCTTCAGGCTACAATCTGGTTTCAGTGCTTGGTCCCTCCTCCACCAAGTGACCTTTGCCAGGGTATCAGAAAGGACCTGGAAGAAACCTTAAGCACTTAGACTAACTCATATTCATAAGGCATGAAAGCATACATCGCAATGCAGTTCAAAGCCACCACAGCTGCACTACTTCCCCTTGCAGTGGGAGCCTACTGTTATTTTTTGCCAGCATTGCTTTCAAAGACAAAACTTCTTTTGATGAAGGCAATACAAACAAAGGATAAGTCACAAACCTCATGGCAGGTCTGTTCGCTGCATTTTAGATTCAAGTCCCTATTATTCAGCAAAGTGTTCAAAAGTGAACACCAAATTGGTAAACAGCATCTAGTTCCTTCATTGAGGAACTAACCTACAATTTATCACTCCGTGGAATTATATATAGTGCATATTGTCAAGACGTGATGTGCTTTGAGCCAAACTTCACTCTGCACATTACCTGTATAGATTAGAATCTGTCCTGCACAGATATGTGAAGTGGCAGAATAGTAGGCATGAAATATTTTGGCATGAGATTACATACGAACACTCAGCAATGCAGAGGATAGCCCTCAGGTAGCAGACTATTTATTCTAGAATTGACAAAAAATAATTAAAAACAAACAGGTACCTGAGAAAGCCAGATGTGACAGCTGTCCTTTTATTACGTTGTGATCTCTGATCCCAGTTCATTTAATAGAGAGAGAAGTGTTTTATAATCTTCCATATTATTTTGATATTTTTATTCCAAACTTTGATCTGATTTCACCAAATGCTTCAAGTCTATCCCCTTCCAACTAAGGCATAATAAAAATTAGGATAACACGGTCCCTCTTGAATTTGCTAGAAGGTATTTATTTTTACAGCCATACTATAAGGCTTTAAAGAAAACAGCAGTTGAAGCAATTCAAAGCAACCATGGCCTGAATTTTCCAGCACAGATGCCTAGAGAGAGGCACTTAAGATGCATATTTAGGTACTACTAAAATGTTACTGCCAACTGACGTAAAAAATATAGTTAGTAAATAAACTGCACCATCTGTACACTACAACCATTGCTATGTTATGTCATCAGGAAGGAATTTATAAGATCTTCTTTTAATTTAAAGTTACTACATCTAAAATAGAACTATTTTTGTTAAGACTATCACTTCACCATTCAGTACGCTGGTTTTTGGCCCCTTCTGCATCAGCATCCTCCACTGCTTTTTTCCATTCAAATGCTCTCCTCTAGCTGGAATGCATAAAGCTTACTGCCACTGCACTCAGAAGATAGTCCAGTTTATTCCTTTTCTACAAGATCAGTCTTTTTACTCCCTGCCTCAATTCCTAGCACAGGCCATTTCTACTTTCAACTTTCGGCAGCAGGAAAATGTTGCAAAAGCAACACTCTGTCTTCCACCTTTTACCTTCAGGCTCATTAAACTGCAACAGAGCAAATAGCAGCTTGCCTCTATTTAACTTGTCTGTTAATAGATGTGCCTTTTCCCTTCCCACATCATGATGGTTAACCTTGGTATGAGTCAGGTTAGGTCAAAGACATAGAGAATAATTAATAGAGTGAAGGCTTCCCCCCCCTCCGCCTTTTTTTTCTTTTCAATTTTTAATTTATTTTGCCTGATGACAGAATAAGAACACAGCTGTTAAAATAAAACTGCAATGTGCAAGACAGAAAGAAATACCTGAAGAGAACTGTAAGTACTGTAACTCTGTCAGACTCCTTGGTGTAGGATGCCACTCAGGCCACTTCTGAAATATTTAAATAAGGTTGAGAAGAGCTCTTAAAATAAACAGAATACTTGTGGAAGCGTACGGTAAACCAATAGGATTCAGAACCAAGAGCTTGGGAAGAAACAAGACATTATATTCATACCTCAACAACAGTGCACGAAAAGACCAAGAATGAGAATTCTGGAAGCTGTATAATAGAGGCCAGGAGGAAGCAATTTCACTAGCAATACAAAACTGGTCTGGCAGTCACAGTGGTTCTCCCACGCCTTTGAAAGGATCTAGTATGAGACACAGAAGAAGAAAGGTACGGGTCTAAACGAACCAATAATTTTTCCTGTTTTTTAAAGTTCACTTACAGCACTGCCAAGTAAGCTACAGCACAAATTATTCTGAGAGGTCTAATTTAAAAAAATACAGAATACTTGTAACAGAAACCTTCTTCCCACTCCTCTATTTTGTTAAATTTGTATCATCATGAAGCTACACATACAATTTCCATTCTCTAACAATGCCATTTTATCAGCTGAAAAACTGAATAAACAAACAGTTACAACATATATCCTCGTTAAAAATATTAGCTCTAATAAAAAGAATGGTAGGAGAGTTACAGAAGGTCTTGCACATGCACAAACTCAAAGAGGTTCATCTGTCATTTGGAAAGCTGTATGAAACCAAAACATTATCCTAACTTTTCATCTCAGTAGTAAAGATTAAGATCAGTTAACTGTTAAAAGAAAGACTCACAACACTGATATATATTTTACCAGTGCAAGATAAAAATCTTTTAAGAGACAGCTGACTAAAGAGAGATGAGATATAGATCTTATACATAAAAATGGCATATTATAATACATTCTCTGCTTAAAAACATGGCGGAGATGTTTGCTTTGCTTTTGTTCCTTTATTTTTAAAGTATTTTTTCATTTTGGTGTACACTACTGGCAAGCTTCATTTTCAGTGCTGGAGGATGTGAAAATAAAATTTACCCATCACAAATGCAACAGTCAAGTCCTTTTTGACTCCATCCAGCCTGTGCAATGTGTAGTACTGAACAGAAACCATCAGCTGGAGAAAGCACCAGCCAGTGAGCCTAGCACAGAAGAGAGAAATAATTTGCTGTTCCATCATGTACTTACCTCATTTGTGATGAGGAATTTCAACCATCTTCTTAACTGCTTGCTGCAGCCTCAGCTTCGACAGTGGAAGATGGCATTATGAGGGCTGTAACTCCTTGCAGCCTTACAGGTTGCACACAGATTTTTTTGACCAAAGGATACACATATACACAAATGCACATGCTCTTTGTCCCCAGTTATGCAGATGCGTGTTATCTCTAACTGGGACATCAAGGTCATCATTGCTCAAGCTTTCATAATGTCCCTGCTGCTAACAATAGGTTTTTCTTCCAGCGAAGTGGGAGGATGGTTGGCAGGTAGAAGCCCTCTAGAAAACTCTTACCATTTAAGACCAAATAAACCACATCTTATTGTCCAATAGAAATGTTTGTTGTAAGGACTCATTTCTTTCTCAGACTGTTTCAAAATACATTTGTGTCCACCAGACCTTGAGAACTGAGTATGTCTTTCAGTCCAGCAAGCACAGGACATGCCAACTGGAAAAGAACTGACACATCTCGCATAGCCCAAGTGACCCTTGGGGGAATGTTTACAGCTGCTCCCCCCCCCGCCTCTGGAGGAGAAGGTGGCTTTTGGGTACTTTCACTGCAAGATGAGTCTTCAGGAAGGCTTCACCCAAACGTCCCAGCTACTGGAACCACCATGGCACAAGGCACAGCATGAACACGGCAAGGGAAGGCCTGGGGAGGTGAACATAAATTCCACACCAGTTTCAGGATCCAGAAAGCAAAGGAGAAGATGTCAGATAAAACATGAAAACAACAATGAGAAAGGAATTTGAATGAAAAAAATGCTACTACTAATGAGAAAAGGGGTCAGGCATGTGACACCGACAGTGAAAGGACTGTATATAGTCTAACTAGGGAGCCAAATGCAGTCTAAAACCAAAAACAAGAGCAGAAAAGGTGAACGAAAAACCCAGTAGCTAAAATAACTGTGTGCTAATAATGCAGGCAGACTGATAACTAAAGAGGAACTCAAGGCACTAGTGTTATTACAGGAAAATGCACAAACAGGGTGGAACGGCAATTATTATTGAAACAGGTGTCAAAAGGTCTGTGCTTTTCAAGGAAACGCAATACGGGTTTTATATGGTAGGATACTGTCATGCAATAATGAAACAGCAGACTTTGGAAATAGAAGAAAACAGAAAGTGTTTGGAAATGCTGTGGAAACATGGTCAAAGAAGACGTCTAAGAGAGAGACACTGGGTCTGCTCTTGACTTCTTGCACCAGATATGGATCTGGATAGAGTTCTGCATCATTCAAGAAATGGGAATTATGTCAACACGGGAGACTAATTTCACAGTACAGATTGGAGAACAAATGCTATTAACCATAGTAAGGCCAGTTATTCCTGGATGTGACAGCTGACAAGTTTCTTTATCCATGTTGCTGAATGAACAAGAATAGATTCTTTTCTGCTCTTTATCTTAAGTAATGAGGACGACTTTGGAACCGGGGACTACAAAATGATTCAGTTTAGATTAAGTGGGAAGGATAGCAGCAAGCCTAATTTTGTTTAAGATCTATAATTTCCAAAGAGCAAGTTTTGATGAACTAAATGGTTCCTGTGGAACCTATGGGAAACAGACTGGGCTGAGGAACTCTAGACCTCAGTGTGGGGGATGCTGCAGTTTCTGCAAGTCACTATGCAAAGAGCTCACTCTAACTTGTATCCCGAGAAAACTAGGAAAGATTCATTCTTTGAAAAAAAGAACAAAAAAGCTAAAACCCCAAGCTGTACAACTGAACCAACATGGAAACTGACTTTAGGAGAGAAAACAGACAGCTTGGCTTACTCAGTTAAGCAAAACAAAGGCAGAAAAGAAGTAAGATTCTGCCAATAGAATAGAGGTGACCATGGGATGCCAGGAGGAAAAGCAAGGAACAACTATTAAGTTTAAAGACAGTTTCAGCAAAGCAACATTGGCTGAAGACAGAATAGTAATCAGAACATTTCTATACAACAGACCAACGGTATTTTGGGAAAACTCTTCTAACAGGAGCTGGAACAAAGTAAGAAGTTTGAATGTGAGTTTTCAGAAGTATTTACGCAGTGTTGCTGCTCACAGTGTGACCCACGGAAGGGGACTCTCCAGAAGCTGCCTTCCAAACTGTGCTTCTCTAGGGCAGGTAAGCCTGCTGCAAAACTGTATGACAGAGAGGGAAAGAGCACAGAAACACAGTCACAAAGAAGCCATGCCAGTGGAAGCCTATTTGCACAGAGGCTCATCTACATGCACTCGCAGAAGCACCAGGATGATGTCTGACACTCCAGGACCAGACCTTGCACCACTTCATGACAAAGCCAACCTGCAAAAAGCTTACGGGCAGTGCTACAGAAGCACAGGACCCGTGCCTAACAGCTTCCAGGGTGCGATGTGCCCTGAGCTGCTGAACTCAGGCAGGATGCCTGAAGCTTGGTGGCTATCTGCACTTGGAGGAGAGCAGCGCAGAGCTGGAGCCTCGTACCTGACAGTCAAGGCAGTGTGGAGTGGTGATGCAAGCCCACAGCTGTCATATGCAGCTAGCCAGAACTCTGTGGCAGCAGCCTTAAGCATGTAAGCAAGACTCTTGGTACAATGAAGAGGAGCTGGACAGAGGCTACTCCAGTAGCACTTGAACCATGGCACTATGAAGGAAAGCCAGTGAGCAAGCCACATGAGACCTGGTTTGCGAGTGGTCTCACCTCTCCCATTGCACTCCCACATCTGCCTATCAACTTCTGTTCAGACTCTTCTCTCTTCTGCTTTCCTCTGCAGGACAGTGGAGCAGGTCCAGGCAGGAAGGTGCAGAGAGGTGCCCACAGGCATGTGGTGGCCTGGGAGAACCAGAGGGGCAGGATGGTGGCCCACAGCTTAGGGAGGTTTGTGCACAGGGGCTTCTTCATGAACCTAGGAAAGGCTGGGAAAATTACCTGCAAGCCCAACAGTTCCCAGTCTGGTGTATACTGTGCAATCCTGGGTTTCAAGGTGTGAATGCAGGCAAGACAGTGAGAATTGCCACCAGGAGTATGTTAAAAAAAACAGTATAAGCATGACCAACCAGCAGGTACACAGACGGGCAGGCATGCCGTCTGCCAGGGCTCAACTCCATACCACACAGCCACGACAGCCAGCCCAGGCTTGCCCTCCAGTTCCGGATTAGGTGTTTTTTCCTCAGGAGGGAGGCTGGATAAATGGAGGTGTGTTAGTGCTAATTCTTGAATAAAGCCACACCTGAGACAATAGATCACTTTTTTTTTGGTAGAGTTATGTCCAAGACAGGCAGGCATATTATAAAGAAAGAAAAATCAAGGTCTGTACCATTTACTTCCCTTCTTCCTAAGATTGACACTAACTAACAGTCACTAGTATGAATCAATCAATAAACAAATAAATCAAATTACTAGTTTTGGAAACCTATTACTAAATGCCTTGCAAAACCCTGCTGGGGCAGCTGTTTCTCCCTTGCCAATCTCTTGCAAGCGTATCCCCATTAAAGACCAACGGGACTAGACACAAACTTATCCAAACAAATGGAAGCAGACTAAAGCCTATTTTCCATCAGAGCACTTGACAATTGTTATTTTGCATTGCTGCAAGGCAGCCCCAGCCTGTAAATGGAGACGGAGACGCTAAAGACTCGCCCAGGTCTGTGGATGATGGCTTAGCACTCTCCGCAGGGAGTGATGTTCAACATGGCTGGAACAAGCTGCTCTTCTGCTTCTCAGAAGGAAATCAATGGAGGAAGGAAGACAGCCCCAGCAATACGGCCATCATCTGACAAAACTGATTCCACTCTTCCTGCAATACTCCTTCTAAACTTCTTTAATTTTCAAATAAAGGAAGTGACAGAAGAGCAGGAATCTAGAGTTTAGGGCCTTTTGACTTTTTTTGCTGGAGAGGTTCCCGAGTAGGCTGAGGGATGAGACACAGGCCAACAGTAAGGCAGTGCAGGAAGTAACATCATTTTTGAAGGATTATTATCATGAAATATGAAAACAAAGATAGCCTTTAAAGATCTTGACATTCCCACTGCAGACATCTACAAGATAACCAATGGAGTAGCAGAATTACTTTCTAATTACAACAATCAATATTCTGAGACCATATTGGCGTTTTTCAGTGAAAGCTCCTGCTGAAAGCAACACAGGGAACATAAGCTGCCTGAACACTGAAGACACTTTTAAGAGTGAAATTAGTCAGCCTTAGGTTGGGGCTTTAGCTTAGCTTAAATAGCATATATAATACTAGGATTTATTTAAAACAACTGCAACACTGTTTAGACTAAGCATTACATCCTATTTATTATGTGGGGTTTTTTTGTTTCTTACTTCAATACTTCATAGAAGAGATTTTGTGGAAGATATGTTGCAAACCTGAAAAAAACTATCAAACTTGCTTTTGCTTACATTTTTCTTGAATTCAGTTGCATATGTATCTCAGACCTTCCAGTAAACACTTTGGTAATGCAAAGATTTGGTACCATCTGTGCTATATAGTAGCAAACATGTAAGTTAAATATTGGCTTTGCTGGAATATTTACTTAAACATTTCAAAAACAGAGGAAATACAAAATGCCATGAACTGAAATGTGAGAGAATGATTCACTTGAGTCTATAGAGAGCGAGCATGAATGCAAGACTGCAGCTCAGTCGCATTTACAGGGCGGTTGGATGCTTCTAAGGTGCCAAGCTGCTATCATGTAGTTTCTTTCTAACCAAAACGGTTGAAACAACTTTTTATTTACTATGTTACATTTTAATTAAAAAAGAAGGGGAGACACAGGATTCGACTTCAGCCTACCTCTGATTTGCTATGAATGATCCTGTTCAAACTCCTTGGTCTCTGAATCGCCACTAGCTGACAGGTGAGGTCATCGGAGAAGTAAGGAATGGGCAGAATACAACCAGAATTCCTTTACAAACTCTTTCAGATCCTCAGCTGAAGTGTATTTACTTCACAAAACAAAGTGGGTAAGCTAAGGGGCTCTCATCCCGTTCTCTTTTATGCAGTGAACAGGGACCCAAACTGACCACGTGCACAGGCTGTGCCTAAAAGAAGTTGCTGGACATTAAAAAAAAATAAATATATGAAATGAAGCTTTATCCAGATAGTAGTGAGAGCTATGGCTGTAATCCAGGAAAGCACTTATATGTGTATACAAGTCGGACAACGCATGGTGCCTGTGGAAGAGGATCAGAGTACCAGCATCCTGCAGGGCTCAGCCCCGGACTGGAACAGCTGGGCAGCTTAACTATAGCTCAGGACAGTTTTGTAAAAAATTGGTGCTTTCATTAACAAAAATCACAAGTGCGTTTTGTACCATTCTCACAGGCATACAGCAAGGCCAGAGAGGAAACCACCTTTTAAATGATGCTAGATGTTGTTTCCCTTGTAGCTCCCCGGTTAGCTCCCCATCCCAGGCAGCTGTGTCCTTGCTGGGGAGGGACGACTGTCGCTCCAGCCAAGCGAGTGGCATGACAAAAGCTGCCATAAAGAAAGAGAGGGCTTGCTTCTAGTAAGCATGAAGTCTTCTTGTCAATTTTGTGTTTACAACCAAATAGAAAAAATGCTGCACGTTTCTTTTTGTACTCCAAAATGTCAACAAACTCTTGTGAGAGCTGGTTTACTGATTTTAAGCATGAGTTTCTTGTCAGCGCAGCACACAGGCATCTCTCTGGCCTTTTAGAGAGTTCTGCTTCATGTACATACAGCAAACGGTTCATACTAACTCTGCCACCTCAAATTCAATTTACTAGTGTGATCTGTGTGTCGGTTCTGTGTGTCTGTGAGAGCAAAGCACCCTGTCTGGGGAAACAAATCTTAATAATGTTTGGTAATCAGATCGATTACAACAAAACAAAACAGAGAGAACACATTCATCTTGCTCCCCTCCCCATCTCTGCCTCTCTGCGCACTAATCTTTCACGATCGCCTGCCCTCTCATGGGAGAGTCAAACGGACAGAGACCCATCACCACACAGAGGCCCACCACCGCACAGGGACCCACCACCGCACAGGGACCCACCACCGCACAGAGGTCCTCCCAGCTCACCTCACGGCCAGAAGATGAAGAGTTTCTAAGCAGCCCAGTGTCTGTCCAAGATTTCCCTCCCCACTCTGAACCTCCCTGCTTCTCCCGGTCTCCAGCAGGGGGTAGAACTATCTCAAAGTATAAGGGTGGCGGATCTCCAGAAAAGCCAGTGCAGAAAGAAAATAGCTCCTATTTATTTTTCATTTTAATGCCATCATTTACAGGCAAACAGCTGTCTTGCACGCAGTCAGGAATAGAACCGAAAACCTTACAGGGATCCTTTCTCCTCCCCTAACACACACCTGATGCCCCAATTTAGAAACAATTATACATAAATCTGGTGCAACATTTCACCCGGTACAACAAACACGCTAATGGCATGCATTACAGTCTTCGTAGAGCCTTTGTTGTAAAAGCCACAAATATTCTGCCATTGGGCACACACAAAAATATTTCTATTTTATGAAAAACTGTCAGTGAAATTCCAGTAAAGTCAGAGACCTGGTAGTTACAGGACTTCTTAGTGCAGAAAATCAAGTGCTAGATTGTACAACAACAATACAATTATGGAAAACAGTGTAAGGCCTTAAAATGGCTGGAGATAAGTTCTATCACTCACTTGTTTCAGAGGTGACTAACAGTGGTAACTATGCCTGATTAAAAATCAGTGTTGCTAGACTTGATGTTAGCTGGGAAGGGCCTGGAGTTCATAAACCCCAAAACTTTTAATGCTGGGAAAGCATTGAGCTACACCTTCCTTTATCAGGGATGAATGTAAGCAGCTCCCTTTTAGTTTCAAGGCAAAGTATCTGGAAACACATTTGAGGTTGGCTTTCATGTCATTACTGGTATTTTAAACAGAAGTGTGAGGATTTATTTGCAATGTTACAAAGAGCTTATTTATAAAGGTAGTTTTAGAAGCAGGAAAACTTCCTTTTCTACTCCTCTCATGCCAGCCAGCAACATCAAATCTGATCTGGCCCTCAATCATGTTAATGCAGCACAGCTTGCTTAGGCTTTTTACTGATGGGACTGCTTTGAAATTGCCAGAAAGGATGCTGATGAGTATTAACTATGATGTCTGTCATTTTGTATCTCTGGGTAATCCTACAGCTCTACCATTATGATAGCAGAGCGCCTCTCAAGAATTGAAACACAGAAATTCTCTTTTCTTTCAAAACTTTTAGATTAAGTAGTTTGACTAAGGGTATATGTGCACATCAAAGAAAAAGAAACATGCACATGCATACAAGGTACTGGAGAAAAAGCGTAGAAGGTAGAAAAATGAATTTTTGCAGCAAACCCTGTGATAACACTCTGGCTGAGCATGTATCCTACATGAACTCCGCCTTCCACGGTCCTCAAAGCTAAGGCTATGCTGCAATGTAATTACTGAAGCAGGTCACAGATTTTCAGGGGGCAGAACTGGAGAAAATCTCTTGGAAAGCTTTGACTATTTGGACAACTATGTTGGCTTTCCAGGCTGGAAACTAAAACAGATACATTCATAAGAGCCTCTATACAACATAGCAGGAATTTTTTTTTTAATCAGCTGAAGGGCTCTGTCAGAGCAGCAAATCCATTTTTACTGGAAAGTCATGTAAGGGTATATATTCCACCCTGACCAACAGAGAGGCTCTAAGTCCACTGTTAAAGATGGATGGAGCAGATACTTCTTGCTAGCCTAGCAAAATGGTCATCCAACAGCTCTGAAAAACAGAAAGGCCCCCAGAGCAGAGGCAGAAGTAATGGTCTGCCACAGAAAGGACATTCCCTAGTGCTGTCCCATGTTCTCCACCACCACACTTTTATCATTTGCTCACAGAAATCTGTATTTGGTACAACAGACCAAAGCCCTGGCTGCAAAGAGCTGAAGGATTGCCTCCCATGTAAGCTGATGACATCATCTCCATGACAGGAGATGCACAAATCTTACATCACCACAGTGCTACCAGATGACCAAATCTAGAGGAAGCTCCTCACTGACCCCACACAGATGTTTAGTCTTCTCCAAATTTGCTCGTTTGCACACGTTCTTATCAAACTGACCCTTACCTTGCTTTAGGAATGTGGCTGGAGAAGAGCAGCTGACTACAATTACATCTGTAATTCACAAGCTGGCAAAACAGTTTTCCTTTCAGATACCTTAAACGTAGCCAAAGCTATTGCCATTAGTGGCTTGCCCCTCTTCACCCCACAGAATGCAACTGAAAACACATTTCTGGTCAAAACCTTTCATAATACTTAAACATCACTCTCCTTCAATTTTCCTTTCTTTCCATTTTCCTGTTCCTCTTTGTCATATATCAGTCCTTCCGGCAGGCTTTTTCCCTTTTTGCACACAGGTAAGTGCGTGGTACCCATCGCCGTGGTACCAGAGCCCCTCACTACTAGACAGATGCACCAACACGCTCTGCCCAAGACCCCCAGCAAGGCTGGGATGGGGCTGGGGCCTGAGTTTCTGCGGGGTCGGAAACACAACCCCTCCAGGGCAGACAGCCATAGCTGAACACTGAAATACAATGCGTTAATAAGTAGGTCAGCTTGTTCCTATAAAAGCAACGGGTTTAATGCCAACTGTGCCTGCCAGCTGAGTAGAAAGCGACTGCAGTTTTCCCTCGTTTCCCACATTCAGCCCCTTCGAAGCCTCAACACTCCTGCTCTGCCGTTGCCCTCCGGGTGGCAGGGCTCGGCTCGTGGGGTGCCCACAGCCCCGCTGTACCTTGGCCCGCAGCAACTTTGCCTTTGCAGGGCTGCCGTCAGGAGCCACCGCTGAAACCTTGCACCAGAAAGCAAATTCCAAGAAAACAAACACTATCACTAGGCAATTGAAATGCAGTTGGTAGCAACAAACAAAACTGCAATGTCTGCAATGAGGATCTAAGGCTCTGCTCTTGCCAACAGGTTCAACAGGTTTTGACTGTTAAGTCACCTCGAGTTTTATTAGTGCCTAAAAGGGAAACACTGCAAAGATCTTGTCACTTGGGGTTTCACTGCTGGCCCTGCTCTAGTGCAGCCCCCCGCCTTAGCAAGGAAGTATTTTGACGATCTTTAAATTAGTCAAGAAAAACATTTCCCTCCTGTCCAACTAAAACATTTAAGCATCCCAAGGTACTATGTGTGCCTGAAGCAGGGCTGCATGCAAGCACCTGCGGGAATGGGAGGTGGGGAGGGGGCAGCGCCCTGCCTGCAGGGGAGCGGGAACACTTTTCAGTTTGCAGGAGTTTTCAGCTGCGCAACAAGGAAGCGGACCTTGGAGTGAAATGTGTTGCTGAGGTAGCACACGGGGCCTTCGCGCAGCAGAAGCACACCCGGGGTGCCAGCTCGCCAGGCCCACCAATACAGTCCTGAGTGATCCTACCATAAAGACCCGAGGCTGAACCTTACCCGCGTGGCTTCTTCACCTTATCACAGCTGATAGGGAAAGCTCCCCTGAACAGAAGGATCATTGCTTGCAAAGGACACCAGTTTATTTTAAAAAAGGCTCTGATATACTCTTGTCATTTTCTTTAAATGTAACAGCAGTCAATGGCATTTACTAAATACAGTGCAAAAGGCAAGAAAGTTCATTCAAACGTTTCTTCTCTCTATGAAGCAGCTCACTATGATGCCTCTGCAAATGAGTCTCCATGAATCAACCCAACATGGCATCGCATGGACTGCAAGACCACAACACAATGCCCAAATACCATCTGCTCCTCCCATGAGCTGGTCTTGAAAGCCTTTAGCTTTTGTAAACAACTGCTGGTCCACTTTATTTTGAGATGCTGCACAATGTAGCAGAACACACTTACAAGCTGACTATAATCAAAAGCTTTATAGTCTGCTAAACTTGTTTAAAATAATGCATAAATACCAAAAAAGACACACTGTACTCTTCATCAATTTTCATGTGGACTCAGTTCTCTGTTGCATTTTCTGTTTATAGCAGCACAGCTTTAAACCACAGAATAAATAGTTATTATTTTCTGTTCTCTTTTAGCTCTAGCCCAGAAACATACACTACATTTAATTACTGTTTTGGTATAGTCCACCTACACAGACGGGCTGCGCTTGCATGAATCAACTGGTATCTCTGGATTCAGAGCACAGAAGAGGTTAAAAAAAATGAGGGCACTTATGTCAGCCCCTCCTTCCTCTCCCCTGCATTTCATCACACTAAAAGGGTTTAAAAGTAAAAAATTCCTTCCACATCATATAATCCTGGCATCTGCTGTGTAGCAAATCAAGCTCACTCATTTTGCTGTGTTATTCCCAAAAGTAACTGTACAGATTCGGGTCTAGAACTCCATTTTCCACTCCCTGAACTTTCCGAATACCTGTTTTTCCTATTTAGGCACATCAGAAAAAGCAGTAAACACAGCTAGTAAATACAAAGCAATCTTCTCTGTCTAAGTGCAATTCTGATCGCATTACTTAAGAAATACAATTTCCTGAGGCTTTTTACTACCTTACTTTATGATATACATGATATGGTATCAATCTACCAACTTCCTTCTGCTGCCCCTTTCTTCAGTGGCCCGCAGCTCACCCGTGACATTATGTAGTTCAAATATGAAGCCATTACCAAGATTAAGCCACAGAAAGAATCCAGTCTAGAGAGTGAGTAGGTCATTGTGGTCATGTTTATTATTTAATAACAGTGGGAATAATTCATATGACAGCAACAATTCTCTACCACTCCATTTATCAATTTCAAAGTAAAGTACCTCAGACTCCAGGCACTGATGGCAGACTGAAGGCTCAATCCATCTGGACTCTTTCTGTTAAGCCCCGGGCCCATATTCAAGGATGGAGTCTAGAGTATGATATATGGGAACAGTCATTCTTCACCTGTACCTATGTCTAGCAAACCTGTGCCAGCAAAACCTTGGGAGTAGTATGGCCTCAAATTCACATCCTATTTCCATGCAGACACTGTGGTTTCATATAATGTGTTTCATTCTCCCTTCTAAATGGATGAAGTTTGATTTTTCTCCTTTGCATAGGCTGCCTTGGCTGGTGTACTCACTCTGCAAGCTTTTTGAGGCAAAGACTGTCTTATTACATATATGAAGTCTACAATTTCTCAGATTTTTTTAACATGACTGAACAAGAAACCTTATGTCCTCACTAACACCTTTCTCAGATATATCTTTTTTCTGCGAAACAGAGCAGTGTCAGTCATGAAGCTAACATAATCATTAATTTTCTTCTTTAACATGCTTTCCTTCACACCCTTGCTATTTGTTAATGTGATTTTCCATACACATTGAAGCTACAATGAAACAGAAACAGGAAGAGAAAGGAGGAGATGACCATAAAACTTAAAACTTTATCCCAAGAATCCCCCTATTCTTACACAACTCACAGATGAGGCATTTTACTTTCAGCTTGCTTTTTCCTACATGCCTTCATCCTGCAGCCTCAACAACTGATGAACTACGAACTGGGTTTCCAAATCCTTACAAGAGGGCCAAGGTTTTTGCTTTTTTGTTTGGCTAATCTTTTCACATCTATTTGCCTTGCTGCCACGACAACTAAACAGCACATAAGTGATTTGGGTTCATTCAATAGATTCCAAATTGGGAGCTGGCCTATTTTGTTTGCTTTAGGGCAAAAAAAAAAAGGAGGAAGCAAACAGAAGCTTTGTAAGTGAAGTTGCCGATATTCTTCTCTCAATTATGGCTGTGAAAAGATATAGAAATGCAAAGTACTCTTTACAAACAGAGTCACTTCATGCTGATCCAACTTGTTTCAATTCACTTTAATTTGATTCCACCTCTAGAAGTGGTTTAACTTTGATACCTACTATGGTTTTTTACATTTAGACAGATTGTTTTCAACTCAGCAGGACAAAGTAATGTTAGTAAGTTCCATTTAGTTTTGAGTATTTGCTTAAAAGGGGGGTGGGAGCTCACAACCAACAAACCCTGTGGCTATGACAAGCTCTCCGGGTGCACGATGCCATCTCCTCATTTGTATCATTTGACCAATTCCCAGTGCTAACATTCCTTAATACTTTTAGGACTTTTCCACTAAGGTGGAGAAGAAAAAGCAACTTTAAAAGGTCTAAAAAACACTCACAAAAGCATTTTTTAATAATTGCTTGCCAAGAATGTACTGCTGCATAATAATTTTGCAGAGTAGCTGCAGCAGGCAATCAGGTCTGGCATATGGTAGTTCAGCTGCAGTTTGAAATAGGTACTGCTTTGAAGCACAACTTTACTGCTCCATGACTTTATGGCAGTAATTTGAAGACTTCTTACCCAGTGTTAAAAAAAAAAAAAACAAAAAGAACCCACCGGAATCAACATATTCTTTAATAAAATAAATGTGTTTTGAAACTTTCAAAGTTCATTGAGCTTCTTCCCAGCCTGGCCCTGGCAACTAAACAAGTACAATACACATCATGGCAAGAGGCCAGAGTAATATCACAGCTAGGAATCCCCTTTCTTTAAAAGTCCACCCAACTGCATGAATGAGATTCAGTATTTCTTACACGGGTTTTAAAAAACAAACAATTCCTGCATCTTCACTGAAATGTAACTCTCTCTCTTACAAAATTCTGCAAGGAGCAGAGTTCAACAGCAGGGGACACAGACAGTCTCACATGGCTCCTCCAGCAGAGTAGGGACATCTCCCCTTTCAGCTACTCCATATGCACTGCACACATTTCAGAGAACTGTGAATTCAGCAACATCACGCTGGGATGTAAAACCCCATAGCCACTAACACACAACTATCAGAAAGTCCCTAATGATGCCTTACTCCTTATTTAATATGTGCTCGAAAACAGTCATGGCACCTATATGATTAAAAATTTAAAAAGTAAGTGGGATTCTTGCTGGGGGAGAGGATCTAGGAATGGAAGAACAGGAGAGGAACAACAGATTTCTTACCTGGTAGCACTACCCGAAGATGTATGAGAAAAGAACCAAAAAGATGTTGCCTCAGAGGTTCAAGAAATTCTGGGCAACTGGTCAGGCAAATACAAAAACGTACAACTGATACAAGATTCACGGACCTGGAGAGGGACAGAAGTTTGCTCCTTTGTAAGCTGAAGGTAGAAAGTCAACCAAAAAGACATAAACAGACCTCCACAAAGTTGACCCAACTCTAGTTTCTGGTGTTGATTACAGCCCTGTAGAGACACTCCTCCCCCCCCGCACTTCCCACATGAAGGTTGTCACGTTACACAAACACTACAAATGATTAAAAATTACACGAAATTTTACAAAATTACATGGTATGCTTCTGCTTCTGTTGCCAGCCCCGAAGTGTTTAGCACACTGTTATGCTATCAAGTTTTGTACTCTCTGCCAGTCACTCCCCAAGGTGTTTATGTGAAGCACTCAGGCAAAATGAACAGAACATCTGTATTCTATTTGCTAATGAGCAATCATCATTTCTACAATTCTCCAGCCAGGGATTTTGCTGTTTGGAATACTAATGCCATTTAAAAAAATTAAAGGGGAAAAAAAAAAAAGTTCTGCTCATTAGTACTACAGTTGCTAAAATACTTTTGTGGTATTTACAATGCAACCAGGCTTCTATTTCCATTGCTTTCCAGTATTTTTACAAAATTAGAGCTTTCAGAAATAAAAACTTTGATGATATATACTGAATGTATTTTCAGAATTAGCATCATTCGCAATGCAGCTCTTGCTTTAATTACATTTTACCCACACAGACACAATGATTTAAAATAAACTATTATAAAAGCTTTCCAAACACACCCTACTGAAGATTCCCTTCATTTCTTGCTTTTTATATTGTGGCAGCACCCACAGTAGGCTAGATGAGGTAAAAAAGGAGTTATGAAAGTACAGGCCACGGTCTACAAACTTAATTATATGAAATTCCTATGTGCGCAGAGAGAGTGAGAGAATACAACAGCTTTGAAACTCAGGATGTGTTTTGTCTGTAGACAGAAACAGCTATCAGTTTCCCTTCTAACCAATAGATATTTGCATCACATGAGGAAGAGGATTATCCTCTGACGGAAAGGTCACATCGTGAAAACAGCAACATGCAAGGGAGCACTCTCAGCTGCCTCCCCTCACTGCAGCACTTGGGCATTTCGGATGTGAACCTCCCTTATCATCCTGTGCATTAGAAATAATTCTGCTGAAGTCAGTGAAGTTGAAGAGCAGCAAAAGGGATCAGAATGGGATATTAAAGTCGACAAACTCAATTGAAGTAGCTTATATAAGAATCATCTTTATACCTGCTCATGGCGTACCGAAACGTAACTTACCAAGCAAGAGCAAGATGACTAAATACAGGATTTGATTGATCTAGCTAAGAGAGTCCGATATGGTACTCGTGCTGCCTGTGGGAGCAGGTGAGCGGAAAGCATCCCTGCTAGGCAGAAGGAACACAGTACACCAGAAATGTCTGGTTTTCCACACGAGAGCAGAGATGTATTTCAATACGTCGTGATACCCTTTCAGTCTAAAAATAAACACCCTCATCCTATGATCCACAATTGCATCATCAGGTAGGGTCAGTACATTTCAATCACCGATGAGATTGAAGGTCAAAGGCAGCTCTGCTCCCCAACAGGATGAGATGTCTCGGTCGCTGTAGCCATTTCCCAGCCAAGACATCGCCATGGAGCATTTCTGTCCTCAGCTGGGGAGGCTTTCTATTGCCATGGCAACCGGCAGCGGTCCACACACCGCAGAGGAAGGCAGCAGGACGGGAACGCCGTGCCATACTTAAAAGCCACCTTCCTTAAAGACAAAACAAAACCACACAGAAGAGAGCGAGAGACCCCAACTCTCGCAGATGCTGGATGAAATCATCTGCTCGTCAGAAACCGCTCCCTCGCCCCGCACTCTCGGCTGCGGACTGTGCTTTAAATCACTCCGAGGGAAGTGTTTTGTTTGGCCTCATTTCGGTCAGCCTGACAGGAGGCAGCCTATGCTTTTTCAGCATTTACCTCTCCTTTAAGCAGTCGCCAACCAACGTGGATATAGCTGTCTCTCCTCCTCACAGAGCTTCCAAACCGGGGGCAAAACCAGACCCAGCCGGTGCAGAGGCACTGTCTGCCTCAGAAAGCAGAAGGGCCCCCAAAACCCCCCGCCCCCATCTCAGACAAGTATGAGGCAGACCAAAACCAAGGCTAGATGATGAGGCAGATAGTTGTTTCTTGTGCCATGAGAAGGTAACTTGCACCCGTCCCCTTCTGCCCTCAGAGCGCAGGCTGCTCTACCCAAGCCAAGGAAAAATGCACTACCAGGACTACTTCAACTTGGTTAAAGCTTCTACATCTGTTTAAGGAAATAACACAGACCTATTTTAATATGTAGATGACCACAAACTGTAACTCTCTTTCGCTTCCCCACAACTAATTATATACATGTCACTAGAGTGTCATACATCTATCTCTACCTAGAGAACACATTTTTCACTGCTGCAGTCTAACATGTTATATGCTGAACAGTAGTCTCCATGCAACAGTTTAGGAAAAAAAAGCCCTAGTCCTTCACGTGATGTGTGTACTTTTATAAACTTACCTAGAAATAACACTGAGCTATAGCGGTTATTATTTAACAACACATCCGATGGGGAAAAATAAACCACACACCTTACATAAATACCGATAAAAACCTTTCTTCTTACTGTGTTAGCAGTAGCCTACATTCACACCACCAGCAAACATAAAGGAACACCGTGTACTTGCACTGAAACAGCCAGCATGCCTTTACTGTGAAAATAAAGCATGAAACCATATCTAAGAGCAAACAAACTTAGAACCTAACCCATGCTAAACACAAAGTTACAGTTCACTTGAAGGTACAGAATTTGTGACCTCGCAGTTTGAGCAAAGCTGCCAAATTAACTATAGAGGGACAGAAAATTCTTTTAAAGGGAAATACAAGAGTAAGCATCCAAACGAACCTGGAAAACCTCAGAAACTATTGAAGGAAACTGTTAAACTGACCACATATAAGTGTCTGCAATAAACAAAATAGCAGGGAAACACCAGACTGAAAGACCAAGAAAGAAAACAGTTTATGCAAATACAGAGTGCCCTTCATTTGCACATCAGGATTCCCCTTATCACTGAAGATAAAATGGATACCCAGAGGCAAAATTAGTTTGGTTTCATCATGCAATGCCTATGCAGTTTTGCTAGAATACACTAGCTAAGAAATATGCCAATTCTGTTTCAAAGTGCATTAGAATCACAAATATTGATGTGTTTCCTCAACTTCAAGAACAGAAAAAACAAAACTAGCATTGGAAGTTGAATGGCTCACACTCATTAAAAAGCAATGAACTAGAACTGAACAAAAAAGCCCAAACAAACATAAAAAAGTACAGACAGGCCTTTGCCTCCTCTCAAAGCTCCAAACATCCTCTCCCCACTCCAGTACGACAGCATGCTATATTGGGCCATGTACTGGAGACACACTACAAATAGAACAGGCTGCAACACTGAACCAACGTCAAGAAACTACCTCTGACAACTAAATTTTAAATGAAGCACTTTCATGAAAATTGAAAAATATAAGGACACCAAGAAAATCTGATGGAATTCAATGTAACACAAATAAGTACGATTAAATTTTCAGTTTCTGTTTTAAGACAAAGAGCCAGATCTAGAGGATATTCTCACAGTTAAGTCCACTAATGAGGAAGTTTGATGTTTTGAGCATTAAAAAAAATAGTATATTCAAATTTTAAGCATGGGAATAAAGTCACCTACCTTCAAAGTACTTGTGATCAGCAGAAGTCAAGGGAGTTGAATCTTACTTTCTTCTTACACATTAATGAAGTAATGGCCACTCTTGTCATTACTAAAGTAGTTTAAGCAGTGGAAGATTGTAATTAGGAGAGAAAATTCATACGCTAGTCCCAAAAGGAGAGACATACAAAGAGCATCAAGCAGCAGGACTGCAGGAAACATCTGATAACCAAATGTGTGCACACAACATAAAATGGAAACACTTGTTTATTGACAGTTGCAAAGTAGGCTAAACATTTTATTTACTGTTATCTCATTTTCAGTATTAAACAGATCATTTGAAAAGAGGGCAACAGGGATATAAGTTTAACAAGCATGAAGCATACCACGCTAACAACCACGGGGAACTTCAGCTCTTTACCTTCTGCCTTTTCCCTGCACGGGACTATGACAGCAGAACAACTTCAGTGCATGCCAAGCACGCAGCACAGAGTCTCTCCTCCCGACATCTTTAGGCAGCTGTTGAACCAGGCTAACTGCTGGCAGCCAGGGCCATTCCCTCTTTGGTAGCAGCACTGCCCACTCTAGGCAGAGTTTGCAGGTTTCTGGCTTCTTCCCTCCCCATCCCTCTGAAGCAAGGGTTCAGCTCTTTTTCCCAGTCACACCTTGGCTCCTGGTACAGAGAACTGGCAGAAAACTCTTCTGCCAGTAGAAGACAGAGCCATGCACTCTGTGTTCTACAGTCAAACTTTTCAGGTTGGGCTAACACACTGGTAGGACATCTACTGCTATGGATATGAAGGCTTGAAATAAGAAGTCCCCAAAACGCTGAGCCCTCCCACATTGTTTGGATCCCTTTTAAGATGAGGCGTTCAAGCAAGTTGTTGTGTTTAAGTTCAAACTAGGGAAAGAGCAACCAACCCAATTTTAAATGATCAGGGTTGTGATAGAGACATACTCACAAAATGAGAAGGCCAAGTCAATGTCAGTGCTGTGCAAGCAATGGAGGATGTCTCTACCCCTTCCTGTAAGACAGTACGCACGACCGCACAGACCCGAAGACAGACACAGACACGCTCAGTCCTTCCAAGTCAGCCCCTCTCCAAGCAGCTCTGCACTAGGTGAGCCTCAACCTTTAAATGCACTATGTTAGACAATGCCGTTTCCGAAGAGCTACTCACTGAAACAGTTCTTGCTCCGCAAGTAACACCCACGTGAGTATGGAAAATCAGACCTATGGCTCTTGTCCAGTTCCAGCCCTCCTGTACTGAGTCCAGGACAACAATTTTATAACACACTACAGTATCGCATACAGCTGTGTCAAAATGGCATAACACTGATCGCCTGTGACAGGAGGCATTTGTACTAAGAGATTTCTGAAAGCAGTACAGTATTTCTTTGTGTGAAGTAGCTGAGAAATAATACTCTCAACCCCCCCCAACCTTCTTTTCCTTTGTGCACTGCCAAGCAAAATGGGCCCAAAAACATGCTCTCTTTATTCTTTAACTGATGGAAATTACATTAGAGAGAAGCCCAGCACAAAGGAAGTTTTGGCAAGGAATGTGCCTTTTATGTTATGTTCCATAAAACACTCAAAGATGTATCAACTGATATTTACAAAAAGATGTTCTTCATACATCTATACACTGTGGCTGCTGCAATGCTGACTTCAAACTGGCAATATAAAACAAAACATTTTAAAACATATTTGACATAAGCAATTTTTTAAGAAAAAAAGACTTCAGAAAAACCCCAAACCCTATTCCTTTATGCCTATATTTTAAACTAGCTATAGCAAAGAAATGCCAACTTACAATGTACTTCTGAGTATTACTGAAAATAGAAGTGGCCTACAGTATAAGCAACTGGTTACAAATGTATATGGAGTCTTTGTTCCTAAATAAAAAACACCATAAGTAATGGCACAGGCAATCCTTGTAACCTCCTTTTCAGAGCCTTAGAGCTGGATTTATTCCCCCTGCTCACTTAGTGCTTTGCCACTGGCAGCATTGATTTTCTGCCCTCCTTGATGACTGCTGGAACTTGAAATCCAGAAAGCGTTTTGGTTTCAAACTTGTGCTCCATTTTCAGCGATAGCAACAGTGGTCTGGAGTGGTTTTTGTTGCAAGACAGCAGAGAGCCAACGAACAACACAAACACAGGCAAGGTGTGTAGCACTGTGCCAGAAGAAACAGTCCTTCCCAGTAAAATCTTTCCATCACAGGTGTGATCTAATCTACAGCTATGGAGTTTTGCTTATTGCTGATACTATCACTGTGCTCTCAAGTGCTTTAATAGTGGCAATTCTTCCCCAAAAGGCAGTCTTATCCACACAGCCATGAAGCTGTTCAGCAGTAACAACGCTAAGAAATTTTCCAGTTTTAATAAGTATAAGCGATACACACTCACCAATTCCAACTTCTTGACGAGGTATAGTTGGCATATACTGGTGGGCCACCCCCCGGGGCGGCACTCGGCTACTGCCGCGTGTCCCAGTGCAGCAGGATGCTGCCCCACCACCGGCCAGGGACATATCCACGTCACCTTCAGATGAAACCAGGGGTGAGCAGAGTGCAGCAGGGCTGGGGCATGATCCTCATGTGCCCCGTCTTGCACTCCCGAGGAACCGGATCACAGCCAGTTCTCAGCAGGTCCCCAGGCTTGGTGAGGGAGCGCTACTTCAGTGTAACGCAGAGAGAGTCACCGTGTGCCAATTTGTATTTGGTGATGCCTCTGAAGATATACTCTAATTAGGAAATGCAACCGTGCCAGCAAAAATGCTTTTTGGTGGTACACAGTGTTCTTGCAAGGAGAATTTACCTGTAAAACCACATTAGCAAACTCTCACCAACACAAAATTTGCCCAAACCTAGTGCTCAGTACAGCTACCGTTCTGCATTTCTGCAGAACAAAATACAGCACAACCCATGAAGTAAGAAAAAGTGCTCTGAATTATTTCCAAGTAAGTACTTTTAAATATAGTAATTACAGTGATGCTTTAAAAAGTTACTCATATTTCAAAATATTGCTGCTTTGCATATTAAATCATTTCTACTGCACTTGCAAGAATTAGAAGCTTAAAGATCTGGAAGGTCTTTAAAGAAACGAGTTTTCAAAACAGTACAGAAACTTAATTTTCTTTATTTCTTTTGGCAAATTGAATCAGTACCATAACTTACTCTCCCTAACTTTGGTAAATCACCCTCTTCCCTGAACACAAGAAAGCATTAAAACCGGCTCAACATTTGGGAAGAGTTTTAGGTTACAGACAAAATAAACATTTTAAAATACAGAAACTGAACTGAAGTAATGACTCATCACCCATCACATCTCCCTGAAATCTACTTCAGAAATTCTATTACTTCAGGCTCTGTCTGTCGTTTCTGGAAGGAAGGGAAACGCTTGCTTGAAAGATCCAACTAAATAAAAGCCATGGGGGGGCTGTTCTCCTCCTGTACACGTGTTGCCCCCAATAATGTGACTGGCAGTCAGACACACCCACACGGGAGAGAGAACTGCATACAAAGAAAATGTTTTAATTTGATTAGTAGTCTAAAGGCCCCTTAGGTAACATGATAGCACTGCTGCAACCTCTTTGCAGTTTCAGTCTGTTTACTTTTGAACAAGTGCCCCAGCTGTAAATCATACAACTATCAGAGTGCTGCATAAAGGTCCATGAGTCACTAGGAGGAAAAGTTACATGGATAGAAATATTGCTTCTTTAATGTCTTCTAAACCCACAATGAAACTTAAACTTTTTATAATTAAAGTTAGGTTATATTCAGTAAATGACGTTTATGTAATTAAATACTCATCAATACTGTGGGCAAAGGAAAGCCACTGGGAAAGTCAAAGCTGCCAGCCGAAGCCTTGCATACAAATGTTGCATCGTCACAGGATCTGCCTTGTGCAAAAGCCCAGCAGAAATTCAGGCAATGCATGAGTTGCTTCTCTACTGCATCTCTTGAACATTAAACTGTTACAGCAAGATCATTTCACCTTCAATTGCTTGCCTTCTCCCCCATTTATCACTCAGTACACCTCTCTGTGTTAATTGCTTTTTAAACACGGTTCACACTTAAAATTCAGACTCAGCCTATACCATTTACTTCCCAATATAACTTGATGTTCCGAGTAAAACACATAATTACTGTATAAAAAGTTGTACAAATATAATTAACAATAAGGTGGAAACTTTCCCCCCCTGCAGTTCGTTTTACAACATACATGCCCTAATTAAGCTTAAAGCCCCCAATTTATGCTAATATGTTGGAACAAGCTCTTTTTTGCCTGTTCAAACTACAGCTACATGAAAGGGTCTTGTCAGCGGTAACTTCCACAGCAAACTCTCAGCCTTTATGGGAAAGTTTTCTTTACATTTCCTTCACTGAGAACACGCGCAGTCTGAAATCCTTTGGCGAAAGCTCCTGTAACTCAACAGACTTCCAGGGGCCAAACAGCTAGTTCTTCATGTGACATAGCTGCACATCACTGCTGGTGTTCCCGTCACCTTCGCATTAGCCCACCAGTGATGACGCTGCACTGTGTGTACTGGACGTGCAGGTTGGTACCAGGACTGCACACATGGGCAACAAAGAAGTGGCTTTAGTACTCGTATTCATAAACGGTGTATGAGAAACCTTTTATTCTGCTGTATCAGCTGATATACCACTCCCTGAAGCTCCCTTATAAAAGAAGAACAACAATTAAAAACTGCATTTAGACAAGGCAACACTGGAACACTGTTCTCTGCATCAACACTAGTAAATATGCACAGTGCAAATCTTGTGCAAACTTTTTTTCTTTATTAATGTGTCTGTGTGAAATCAGGACTTCCCCAAAAACTAAGCAAAGCAACACTGTCAAAAGGTTAGAGGGGGAAAATAACAGCTTTTCCACCTAAAAAGAAATGGTAAAAATTTTCCCAAGACTACTTTTACCAACACCCAGCACTGCTTGCTGTGAACACTGCCTTATACCACAGGCTCAATTAAGAGGAACCTGTTTGCTTTTATTCCACTAATGGCCACAGGAGAAAATGACTGCAGGAATTATCATCAAACCTGAAGCATCATTATCTTGAATTTATTTACCCTCTCAGCAAATGTAAATTTTTATTTGCACCTCTGGACAACAAGAAGCTCAGTTCTTCACTGCAAAGTTTAGGGTTAATTGTTCTTGGAAAATAAAGATTTTCAGGAAGAACTGAAGGTGTAAGATGTTCCAGTTTCAGTTCAACAGGATAATACTGACTTTCCTTTTTAACTGATCTCCCATGTAGTGCTTTGTCATTGCTGATTTTTTTTGTTTTTATCTAGCAGCTCAGCTACTAAACTCTTCCTTCTCTACAACACTTGCATATGTTTCCACAATCTCCCTTCTAGGACAGGACATCCTTGCCTTGAAAAGTGTAAATATGAAAAGCCCATTCTTCTTTCTTGATTCAGTCAGTGGCTGCTGCACAAATGGAGGCAATTCAAAAGTTCAAACATTTTGAGAGTGCGAGCCTACTTCTCACTTCAGAGCAACAAGTTCGAAGTTGAAGTGGCTGCCACAGTACACGGCAGGTTCAGATGCGCAACTGATAGGTGGTCCCAAACTTTAAGTAGTTGGTGCCTTATTTGGAGCTTTTCATTAGAGAGCTTGCTAGCTACTGATGTGTCCCTCCACCAGCCACAGCAGAGCTTCTGAGCAAGTTTAATCATAAATGACCTACAAAATCATCTTTTTATAATGCTGGTACGATGACACGTGCCTTCCTCTACAATTACATGACTTAATTGGAAGTGGTAGAGAGAGGGGAAAAAAAAAGAAAAAGCACAGCTAGGAAACCATTATCAAAACCAGCCAGAGTGGTTCAACAATTTGCTCCTGCTGTTTGCCCCGAGCAAACTGGTCAGTGTCTCATGGAGTGGGCACGTATCATCCCTCATAATAAACAACCAAGCTGTACTAAAACACTGCCAATAATACGCATACAGCATCAATGCAGCAAAATACTCTGCCAGAGAAGAGAAACTTAGGCTTGCAACAGATGCTGCAATTAAAATGAAAAGAGCTGTAAAGCTACTCTTAATTTCACTCCAAAAGTAAATTGTTTAACTGTAATTAATGATTAGTTTATTAAATAAGCATCAGGCTTTTACGTCATAATTCTCCTAAAATCCTCAGCTGTTACATAACATGTAAGACTGAATTTACATGGGCTACTTTTATTCTGAAACATCAATGTTCATTTATCTATCAGGGGTCCAGCAGGAGACAGTTTACCACTGCTTTTAAAGTCAAATACAATGTGATTTTACTTGCTTTTCAAGATTAGCTCGGTGTTTGCACTTTCGTGTGTCAGGCCAGTTTTAAAGACTCACTTTCAGAAGTCCCTGGAACCCACTGTATTTATCACAGCAACAAAGCCACAGGAAAGGTCTTTTTGGGTTTTTTTATGTTTGCCTTTTTTCCTCCCTTTGTAAAAGTATAGTACTTTCTACCATTCTTTTCTTTTCACAGCACTTTTAACAGACTAACACTCCAACAAAGGCAATCCATTTCATCACATTTACCGAGTCCTAATTGTGAGGAGAGACTATAGATTTGTCAGTGAAATGCTGAAGTTACTATCCTCTGCTAATAAAACTTGCTGTAATACAGTGCAATGCAAATAGTTAATCCTAGCTACTTTGCAGAACAGAGTAAAAACAAGCACGTTCTCAGTGGCGACATCGTTACGCTTTCTAGGGTACTACCAGACATATCAGCTTCAGTATTAACAGAGAGAAAAAGCCTTCAAGTTATGCTTGAAAACCCCTAATCCATAGTGGAGCAAAGAATCACAGGTTTTATAGCCCTTTCCACTAACTCCAGAGAACAGGAGCAAAGAACAAAATACCACCCTGTCAGCTTTGAGAGAGCCATTATGCTCTGCTACCCATCAATGCAGAGAATGATTAAGTCTTGATTCCTGGTGCCAAAGACCTCAGATAAAGAAGTGAAGCATTCATTTCCAGCCATGATCACACTTAGCAAAGCAAGCGAGGGAACCAAGAGCAAAGTATGCTCAGCTACGAAGTTTGTTGTGAATCCCTTGGAAGTAAGATTTCTTTCTATGATGATGTCAAAAAATCCATTACGTGGAAGCACCAGCAGATATTTATTTATCTGGGGTTAGCATGGCTTCATGAAGCAGCAAGAAATACTTAGTTTGGATGACAAATCATTCCACAAACATTATTAATCCTCCAAGCGGTAAATATTTCAGGTTTCAAGAGCCAATTAGAAAGGTCAGCATTTATCTTTTTGTCTGTTTCTAGCCTTAATAACTTTTGCACTCTGCCTGTAGATTAATCATTGAAGGCAAAGATACGGAGGTTTATAAATAGGAAAAATAATCTAGGCATAATAAGAGAGGGTCGAGACTGGACAAAAATTATCTCTACCTGTTCTGGTTTTGATGACTATAGCCTACCTTAATCCAAAATCTAATTATTTGGATTAGATTAGGACAGTGGATTTTCCTGAAATGCCCAGGCAAACCACATGCAATTTCATATTTGGGACACAGGGTTGCATTTCATTTCTGAATCCCTTTTAATTCTGCAAAGGCATTTGTACCTTCTTTTTCACATGACAGGAAAATTTGTCCCTCTGCAAAAGTTTAAAACCCCAAATCCCTGCCTCTAAACCCAGCAAAAGGCTGTTATTTGGCTTTCATTGTTACACATCTGCTACACCTGAGGTCATTGCAATTACTAAGAATCTGACAAATTCTACACTTTTTCAGCTGAGAAATACTTTGCAGGGGGATTGGTTTGTTGGTTTTTTGAGGTGGTATGTGCCTATAGGTCCATAAAAAAGGCAAAGTAGCAAGTACAATAGCAGTACCCACCTCTGCCACTGCACGAGATAATTCCACCTGAGACACAGAATATGGGATGTCTTGCAGAAGCAAGGATGCATACAAATCAGATTTATGAATGCACAGTAAGACAGCAAAGAGAGCAAGACTGACAAGATAACAAAAAACATGTCTCCCATGTAAACACCTTTTGGATTACTAAACTGGAACCTTGCTTCTACACTTACAATAAATATACAATCAGACCCACCTATAACAGCTTTAATGCATACAAACTGGTTCCTGGTTAAGTTTGTTCAAGTAGTCTTCATGAAGAAGAATCATTAAGAAATAAGTAAAACTTCTTAACTGCTATAAAAAAATTTCTTTTAAAACTGATGACTCCTTTCTGTATTCTTGAACCAGAGTCCTCCATCTCACACTGCTAATCTCTACTGATTTGACAAAGACGGTTTTGTTCTTTCCCTGACAGAAGGAGGATACCCAAAATGCATTATTAAGAACAAAATAAAAACAGTTCCCCCCCAAACTATCAACATACATAAACCCCTGCTGCTTAAAGAGGGCATATAACTTGGACTGTTTGCTTCAGTACAGTTCATAGAAGCTGCACTGAGCAGGCATGTAGAACTTGCAATTTACTTCCAAAACATCCCCTTAGGGAAAGATCCTCGGAGAGATTTCCTAAATGCTAGTTTGTACACTATGTGTTTTAATTAATGTACAGAATAGAAATTACCATTTAGATAAGATAATGCTCCCCAGCCACCCCACCCTTGCATTCTGAAACTCTGCCAGGTTTCTCAGCCCCTCATCCACTTGTATTTCTAGCGATCCTCAGGCCCTGGTTAGTATTAATTCAGCTGCAGTTGGAGAGTTTCTCCAAGGCAGTCTCTTCAATTCCAAAGTGCATGAACTGCTTAATTTGAGTGCTCTGCGATTCGAGTACTTTAAACAGAGAAAATACTCCAGGAAATGACAGACCTCATGATCACTTATGTGACTGTTCCAACAGCTGTACGGACAGAGTGAGCTGCAGGGGTATGTGCAACCCCAGCTGCCAGTACAGACACTCGAGCAACAACACCTGAGAAATCCTTAGTCTCCTGACTGAAATTTCAGAGACTTCACATGCAAAAGTTTAGGAACCCACAAGAGATGGTGTCACTGGGGTTTGTTACATGGAAGCTAGCCCAGATCTTACACAGCAGCCATGCCTGCAGTGGAGAGTCGTACAGATTATCGGAGATAAGATACTCTTTCTGGTCATGGAAGTACTAATGGGATTTACAACCACTTCACACAGACAATCTGTTATTCGCCGGTTCCTTTCCCCACTCCTTCGTCATGATGTGCACTTTCTCACTTGGCCAAGCGCAGAAGGTCTTTCATCCCCTTTACCACCTGCCTATTTCTGGTCTTTTGTGAAGCAATCTTGCAGTATAAGTCCACCACCGACAAAGAAAACCTATGGTAAATTTCCTACCAAACTGAGAGACCATGCAATTATTCATTCAGTCCTTCAAAACTCCATGTCCAAAACATACAGGCAGATACTTAACAATTCTGGGGCACGTTTCTAGACTATGATGGGAACCTCTTTCAAGGTGGATTTTTTAAAAGTGTGGAGGAATCAAGGAAGGATCAGGGATCCTGTGGCTCCTGCCACACCCAATGGGCACAGGCTTGCCCTGAAGAAGTTGCTCTAACTCTCCATTTAAGCCAGGGGTACTGGGGGTCACCCAAACCAACTAAAAAGGGTGCTGTGTGATTTAATTAGATAATGCTTTAAAGTATTTTGAAGATGAGAAGTGCTGTATGTGGCAACTGCTCAGAGTTATCCAAGTAATTTATCATTCTTGAAAACATTTCATAATTTTTGAGGACAAAAAAAAATATCTAAGGGGTCCTATTTAGACATGTTACATTTAGATGCTGGATATTGCAGGGCAAAGGTCTGTCATTTTGATTTTCTGTAAAGTGCCATGCTACCTACAGAAAAGTACTGCCTGAATAAACTTAGGTATCATAAACTACTTCTATTAGAGTGACCAGATTATGAAGTCCTAAAAAATGCAAATAGTTTTCTTTGGTAACAGAAACTGACTCAGAGATTCAATTTCAGTGAACAAAATAATAAATAATGACACCAGCAGGTGTAATGGGCAGAGGCAAGGGGAACAAACCCCCAACTAAACAACTACATAAGAGAATAATCTTTTTAGTTAAATGGATACCTCAGTCTCTACCTGAGTAGATTCAAGTTTTTAGAATGGGTGCTCAGGAGTTCCTTTTTTATTATTCTTTCATCACCTCAGACAATACAATAAACAAACTTATTCCATCTTATACAGCATGCAAAAGCATGGCAGAACCTGTAGTCCAGATTTTCTTACATATACAAATAACTGACCTAAATGAAAGTCACAAAGGTGGCAGAACCAAAAAAACCCAAACCCAAGTCCACCCACCAAATGTTGAAGCACTTAGAAGCTAAGAAATGCTCTGTTTCAGTAGATTTGCAATAGCACCCCAAATCTCAGTTTCCACAGCTAATGCACTGAATAAAGCAGGAGACTAATGAAAAAAAAAAAAAAAAAAAGATTAAGCAATTACCTAATAAGAGGATCTGTATCCTAAGTACACGTAACAAGAGAGTTGAATTAAAATTGCAAGGAAAGACATAAGCTTTTTTTTTTTTTCCCCAGCCTATACTTTACTTAGAGTAGACAAATCACTACCAATAGCTAATTAACGTAACTGACAGTCAGCTTTGTCGGTAGAATACATTAAGGCAGAACAGCAGCCTGACGGGGTTCAGCAAGCACAGAAGAAATACGACTTGTGAAACAACTACCACAAAGCAGTGCAGCGAAAGCTGGGACAAATCTTTGTGTTGGTGTAACAAGAACAGCATGTAAAAATCTTCCCAAACTTCAGCATTTGTCCTGAATTTATGAGAACTGGCTAAATCATGAGTCATTTAGGAAACTTAGCACTCAATGTAAAACTGTTCCTTGCCAGCTCACAGAACCCAAGCAGTGAAAAATGTATATCCAAATTCTCGGACAAGTGAGTAGGATGCAATGGGGCATTTCTAAAGACATCTTTAATACTAAGTATAGTTTACCCCAGTTAGTCCTCATCACCTGGTTTCTCCTTTCATGGGTTTCAGTGTTGCTTTTCCAATTGCCTCTTTTCAAAACAGTAGCATCTCACATGAACTGTGGGGTCAAACTGAGAGACTGTTTCCTTTTACAGAAGCCGCCTCACTCTGCCCTTTGCAGGGGCCTCCTGACACCAGCCAGCTGCGGATCACCACCTTCCCCAAGGAGGGCTGACCGCAGCTCCCCGCTGCGTAACCCTCTGTGGCCAGTCTCCTGGCCAAAGGCAACCACCGCCTTCCAACCAGTGAGGACAACGGGAAACCCTCGTTTATTATTTTGCATGCAGTTTGCATACCTGGAGCTACCTATCACGCAGGCTTTTTTCGCTTCTGAATGACCAAATGTTGCGCCTGCAGGGAAGGACTTCTACAGGCTTCAGCTTGTTGGCTTCCTATATAAATTCAACAGCATTTCGCTTCCCAATTTTAGGTTAATGAATACTGAAGAAACGACCTAAATGAAGAATCCAGGAAAGCTGAGGTGTTGAAAAAGATACCTGTAGTAAGACAATGCCTCACGTGTGTTGGGTCCTATACCTGAACACAACAGGCAGTCCCAAACAGCAGTGCAGGGGACTGTTTTAACTAGCACAGACATACAAGCGGAGGCTCATGATGCTAATTACAGTTACCACACAGTGGTTCACGCAATTCATGTCCTTTGATACGAATATTCCAATTCTCATCAAATTATTTGTGAAGTAATATTTGTAAAATAACCAGAAATACGTGTAAAGCATGGCAGAGGGGTTACACATTTACAGACACGGTGCCCCACTTGAGTTAAGAGTTCAGAATGAAACCACAGCTAGTCACTTTCAAACCAGAGTTTTCCAAGGCAGCAGACAGGCAGCACGAACTGCTGAAGCTCACAGCTCCCCTCCTCTCTCGGGACCCTTGGCCAGCCACTGCAACACTTGGGTGTGCCCTAAATTGCAGGTTACAGGCTTTTCCAAGAAGCAGTTTTAAGATTCTTCGCGTATTGTCTCAGGTCTATAAAGCTGTCCCTCCTCCTGTCAGGCTTACAGAGCACGCTCCCCTAGGATATTATCTGGAAGAGAATTTCAGCTTATAAAACAGGTTTACCAGCTGAATAAAACATCTAGAGGAACTGTATGCATTAGGATCTGTTTTCACATAACAGGTCTGTTCTAAGGTACATTTTTCCTTAATATTATTTTAAACTAATCTTCAGTGGAAAAGATTATTATCCTGCTCAAAGTACTGCCACAACATCTCTACTTGTTCAGATAAACTAAAAAAACCCTGAGAGATGCCTTTAGTTATATGCAAATCTCATTAATTTTCCTCCTCTTGCAAAATCAATATTTAAGATTTGTTGTTGCAGTTAATCACAGAGAAAGTAAAATATCAATAAAAAAACTCAGCAATGTTTGTTTTATAATCTTTGCTCACTGTCCTCCCAAGAGTGGAAACTAAGGGCTACCTGGAAGAGCTTAATGTGTGTCACTTCACGAAAAACATCTACAGGTAGACAGAAGGGGCATCTCTAAAGATAGCAGTCAAATCATGAAATGTTTACAATATAAATCATGACACCACCAACCTATAAGTATTTGCAAGTCTGGCAAGAGAGTAACCGCTGATCCTAGCAACAAAATTTCAGAAGGATTCACTTCAGAAATCTTCCAGTAAATTTGGATCCTGTTCTTCAGAAGTAATTGGAGCTCTGCTAACCCCATCATGACTGAACAGAAAAGGCAGGGAGTTGTGACCTTGCAGTACCGTGTGCTCACTAGGTTCTGTCCCCATCCAGTTCTGCCTTGTCTCATTTCTGCCTCCAGGCATTAAGCTGTTCAACAGATGGTATGGGGAAATTAAAGGTTTGCTGGGTATTTTGAGTATCGATTTGAGTAGACTGTACCAAGCTGTTTCTCTTGCTTTTCTGTATGAAACTGCACTCTGAGCACGCATGTTGTATACCAGGTTGCCTTGTCAGTGATTAATACTGTCCAAAGCACTAAAAACAAGTGTCAGTGCTGTATTCTGTACTGGTCGTTGTCAAACCCCTACTCAGACACCAGTTCACACGTTTCGGGATTCATCTTCTTACAAATACTACACTGGCTTCACTGGCACAAGAAGGGTAGAAAGAGCCGTATTTGTGCAAGATACTGTAACCCATTTAAAGAAGCAGCTATGTTACAGGCACAGTAAAAAGGAACTATCTAGAAAAAGCAAAAAAGCAAAACCAAATAGACTGAAAACCTCAGAGACTGACTACAACCCAAATAAACAAACAAACAAACAAATAAATAAATGTCTCTAATTTCTGAATTGATCATGCATCTTGGCCAGCATTTGCTATTTTATGCTTCTAAGCCACTAACTCATTTCTGCAAGTTTGAAAATGTAGACCTAGCTATTCTTACAGTTTATCAGTGTGACCAAGGCAAGTTGTAATATTATTAAAACCAAAAAGTCCCCTCCTCTCTCACCAGCCACTATAGCAAAATTTGCAAGAGATAGATCCAGAAGTATACTTTGACCTCCCTAGACATCATACAGCAAATAAAGTGTCTTCTATGTAAGACAAATATAGAAACCTGTCTTTGTTTGGTAATAAAGTAAGTTGCTACTGACATAATAACATCCAGGGGAAAAAGTCAACACAAACTCATGGTAGTGCTTACACTAATTAAACTAATTTATTTTTTCAAAAAACACCAAACAACTTTACAAGATACCTAATTTTTTTAACTCCAAATTGCCTTAAGCATTAGCAATGTCAACTGCAGGGATCAAAACTGGAACTGCTTGACGGGGAGAGGGGAGGAAAAATCATTAAGGGAACAACTTCAGAACAGGGTTATTCCTTAGTTATTTGTATATATAAGAACAGGGCAGATGCATCAAATCTCTAGCATGAGAAGTGGTATTTTTCTACGTAACTGTGTATTTCTTTGCACATGTTCAGTGTATTAGATAACCACACATATTTATATTTACATGCATTAATTTAAATATACACACGGGCACAGACATACTTGTACACACACAGCTGATCAGGTGGTCTGGCCTTAGCTATTTTATTTTTTCATCTCCAGGAGAAACAACTTACTGTTCTTATTTCTCAGGAGGAAACAACTTACTAAATAAATTAGTATCAGAAACTGAGTGCTGAAACTCAACATGTGGTTCATACAGCAGCATATCCTATTTTATTAGAAAGAAAAACAATGTACATATTCATAAAAAATAAATAAATTCTATTTAAAAGCTGCAAAGCATGGATATACTGTAGAAATATGAAAATGAAAGATACACAGGAAGTGTTCTTAGTATCTTCATTCGAATTGTGCATATATGTAAAAAACAGGACTGAAATTTCCCATCACTGTATGAACAATTTTAATTTCAATTTCACCTTATCCTTCACCTTATCGTGCACTAGAGAGCAGTATGATAGGCTAGATATAGAAATAAATACTGTCAAGAGAGAAAGAGAATTTATTACCTTTATTGTATGCGATTGCAAGCACCGTGAGACACTGACCTATAAAGAGAAAGGAAACTAAGAGAAATAACATATAAGATGAAGCTAAGGATCCTATAATGGTATTTCCAAATTGACAGAGGTCGGCCTGAGATAATTTAAAGAAAAGTCGTGTTTTCTTTGCTAATTTGTAATTGGTATTAAATGCATAAAAAAGAGGATAAATACTTTTACCAGCCTGAAAGTCTTACAGACTCTTCCCAAAGATCAACTTTTTAAGAAAATGAGAGTTCATCCCATTCTGCTGATTAGAAAGGACTGTTTTGTAAGAGTTCATCCTTCAGGATCTGGATGCAACTTATATTTCCTTCGCAAAGGGGGAGGGATGCGAGGAAGAAGTGCTGTATACAGTAGGTTCATGTTCAGAGCCTACTGCTGTAGCAGGTGTATTTCAAGTAGCTTGTCCTGGTTTCAGCTGGGATAGAGTTAATTGTCTTCCTAGTAGCTGGTACAGTGCTGTGTTTTGAGTTCAGT
>JAVJGG010000040.1:3074617-3089190 GCA_035590195.1 Aviceda cuculoides
AGGGGAGACCTCATAACTCTCTACAACTACCTGAAGGGGGGTTGTAGTGAGGTGGGTGCTGGTCTCTTCTGTCGGGTTACTGGAGATAGGACGAGAGGAAATGGCCTCAAGTTGAGGCAAGGCTGATTTAGGTTAGATATTAGGAAGAATTTCTTTACTGAGAGGGTTGTCAGACATTGGAACCGGCTGCCCAGGGAGGTGGTTGAGTCACCATCCCTGGAGGTATTCAAAAAGCACATAGACAAGGTACTCTGTGCCATGGTCCAGTGGGCATGGATGACGGTTGGACTTGATGATCTTGTAGGTCCCCACTGCAGCAGCAACAGCAGATGCAGATCACTGTTTTCACCGCACAGCACTCTGTTTCTGTACCAGCTGTAATTACACCCACAAGCACCTTCTACGTATGCTTCCTTGTAACTCAGGACAGGACAAATTCGATAAAAGAAGACATAGTAATATGTTGCATTTAGTTTATTAAAGTGCGAGGGCAAATAAGACAAAAATAGAGTGGTAAGTTCAATATTTTTTTTCCCCAAAATTAAAGTTTTATCTTTAAGAAACAAACTCCAAACCCTCCACAGTCCAGTTACATCTTACAGGTGGCACTAAGCAACTGGAATTTGTACGACTGCTGCTAAAAGTTAATTTGAAAATATATTTTTAATTTATTCAGGGAGAATGTTAGGTATCTTGAGAGCAAAATAGTTCTATTATTACCATTGATCTGTGAGCAACTGCATCCTCAGGTCTATAACATGAGCTTAACACCCAAGACCAGAGCAGAAGCAATGAAACTGACCTTATCTGAACACAATGCATTAGTTTCAAGGTCTTGAAGTTAATGTGATTATGTCCCCACCTATTTCACCCAGCACAAGTTCCTGAAGAGTTTAGAATATGTCTAAACCTTTTGCACTGTAAAGACTTTTTTCTGTCATACATTTTATTAAATAAAAATTTATGTGTTATGACCGCTAAGAACAGAAAAAACAATGGGAACAAAGGCTCTCCATATAGCAAGTTTAAAAAAAATTAAGCCATGATTTGAAACAAAAACACGTATGTACAATAACAAGTTACAAAAACTGACAGAAAAAGTAAAGCGGTAAGAGTGAAAACCTGTTTTATCTGGGAATCCTGAAGGATGGAATGCAACAATATCCTCAGAGCTACAAGTAAGTTTTGAGAGAAGGTATTAGTCTGGTAAGGTGAAGGTCCTACCTATATTAAGCTCTGCATGGGACTTCATGAGAAGACCAAAGAACACGAGGATATAAGGAGCAATCCTTACCTGGTAGAAGGAGCTCAACATTTCAAAAAGCACCTGAGCAGGTGACTTACTCAACATAAAAAGTAAATTTACTGTTTCTTTGTTTTGATTAGAGAGTTAATGCTACGAACAACAGTACCATGATCCTCAAAGAAGAAACTGAGGTAGCGGTCTTGTATCTAATAAAAACCATAGGCAAAAAGAAAACAGCATATAAATATTTTGTTCAAAATTCTTCAACAAAGTACAAGCAAATATAGCCAGAAAGGAACAGAGAATTAATCCTGCTCAGGTCAAAGACATTAAGGTCATAAAATAGTGCCAATGAATTTTAGCTTCCCTTTCTCTTCCTTTGCTATTTTGAGGTACACAGATAACTGTTTTCTCAGTCACCTTCTCTGGAGAGATATGTTAAATGCTTTACAATGGTTAAGATTACTTTGCCAAATAGTTCAGATATAAAATGAATGGAAACCAGGAGCATCTAGAAGTCCTTCTTGGCTAAAAAAAATACAACCTACATTGCGGAATTTTTTTCTCTTCATTCCCCAGACCAAAAAAAGAGCATTTTCCTTAACAACTCAAAAGAAATGAGGTGAGACAAGTGCACATGAATATCATATTTACTAAAATTTCAGAACTATTCTGTATTATTGTCTATAACACACCCTGAACATTCTTTTCAAATGCAGCAAAATGTTTATCAAGTAAAAATAATTTTAAATCCCTTTGTTACCTAAACTTTTGCCAATCAAAAGGCAGTACTGTAACTTGAAACCAATAATTGAGTCAATTTTTCATTCTCCTGTTTGCATGAAGCTGGATATAAGCACTGGAAAAGACGACTTAAGATGGTCATGTAAGGTAGGACTCGACAAACCTCTCCACCCCCTCATCTCACACCTCCCTGCACCCACTAGCATTCCTCTACACAGGTCTTCTGGAAAAAGACAGTCAGAAGCAGCAAAGAGGTGGATGCACTATTTCCATACAACCTGCTGAAGCCTGTACATGAAAGAGCTCATTGTAGGGAACAATGAAAGACAGAAAGAAAAAAATAAAGGCTTGGTTGAGTTATTTTCTTTTTAGAATTAAAACCAGGAAGTGTTAAAAGATTACTTTACTGAGGTTTTTCCTCCCACTATCTCATCCTTCCAACCTCAGTCGTATCATGCATATTAGAGTTCAAATTGGCTTGGTTTTCCACTTGAAATGGCAATGCAGAATGCCACTTCAGTTAAACATTTGTTAGGCTTTGTTAGTTGCTTGAAAAGGCAGTCATCTCTCTTTTTCTCTATTTCTTTAATATGCTGAAATGTTTTAGGCTTTTAGAGTTTCTTCCCAATTTGGAAGGCAGAAGAGCAGACGAGAAGAGGGTGGAGAACAGCATACTATTCTTCATTGGGAAAAGGCTTTTAGCAACAATTGAGATAGGAAGGACTACAAAAGAGTTGTTCTTAATTCCTGAATATCTTGCATCATAAGAAGGGGTAAAACATTTGTGCCATACAGACTTGACAGAGTAGTTTACATTTTACGAACTCAAATTATGAAGACTGTATATGTGCAGGTACACATTCATAACCAGAATTGTTGAACAACTGAAAACAAATCAAGCATATCCATTCACAACAGTTTCTTTTTTTTCTTTACCAAAAAAAAAAAAAAACCTAAAAAATCTAATTCTTTCCATTAGGAAGGACTGCAAAGGTAGCAGATCTATCCCATCAAGACTAAAGCCAAAAGCTGCCGAACTCTACAATTTATACCATCTCCTAGTGTTAGGAAATAATCTGAATGCTTTAACATATTTAAAATTTGTCTGAACAAATCTCAGTATATATTAGATAACAGAATGATGAAAATTCCTAAATATGCGCACGGAATCCATTGAAAAATATTCTCTGTTAAACTACAGATGCTGGATTACTTTGGTGTGTGGAAGGTGAGCAGTACTGCCTGCCAATTACTTGCTTGTGAGCCTAGTTGTGAGTAAGGCTCCATCCTAGGTGATCTGGATAAATGTTCTGGAGAACATTATACAGCATTTTCTGCCAGAAAGAAGACCAGAAAACTCTTGGCACCGTGAGAATGAACACAAAACTGAGACACTTCATGGACAAATACTTGCAAAGACCATAAAATCATTCTAATTGGTGTAAATTACTTTTGCACCAGAGACAAACGCATGCAGTCTGGGGAAACAGCCATCTGTGTTCCCAAGACACTTCCATTAAGGGCGATAGTAGTTCTATGAACTCAATGGCAGAAATATAAACACACTTAGTGAATAATGATTTTAAGAAGTCTGGTAAGATAGACTGAAGATCTTCACCTATCACAACTGCAGTCATACAGCTTCTGTTCATATTGTCCATCCAATGGAAGTAAGATATTTAATATTCCTCTATGAATATAAGCACCATTAAACATGCAGGTTTCTTGAGACAAATACTCTGCCACTGTTTTCCCCACTACAACACGACTATCTACCTTTGGGCACATTTTGCTATCAGCACAATTAGGGAGTGAAAGAAAGGATCTCCCTCAAAGAACAACCTTGCTTCATCCACAGAACTAAAAGCGGTATTCCTGGAACATTTCCTTCTGGGCACTCTTCATCCACACAAAGGAAAAAAAACCAAAAAGCTACCCTTTGCCATATTTTACAGTAAGCAAATTAATAATCCGAGAAAAGCAAAAAAGCAGCAACTTTCATAGACTACACTCACTGTATGTAGTAAATTGTCATTTTCAAGGTATCGGATGTGCAATAAAGGAGACAGGTTAAAGGAAACAAAAAACATTTTGTTACCTCTTGCCCAGTGAGTATTACAAAAGCTGTGCAATTTGTGAGAGGTATTTGTTAAGCAGAACAATTAGTCCAAGATGTAGTATGCATCACCTACCTTGTAGAAGGGCTCCATTTCTCTTGAAAAAGGTGCTTCCTGGCCAAATGGGTGGACCTGATGTGCTAGAGGCAATAAGAAATAAGTGTAAAGAAGATCTCATTTACATTAATCAATTGTAAGTTACTATTTGCATTAATTCCATTTTGGTTTAAAGCTAATGTAACGTCATGGCATTTTTTCCTTCAAGCAAGGGTTTACAATTTCACATTAAAAATAGGTTAATTTGATTCAAGATTCACATTCTCTTCACAAGGAAAAACCTCCTCAGCAAAGCACACGCCCACACTCTTTTAGAGGAAGAGAGAAAAAAGCAATTTGGAATAAATAATAAAAAAAAAACCCAACCAAAATGTCAAAAATATTTACTGAATTCTCGGTACAGCAACATATACGCCTTTTCCCAAAGCCATCTGCTAAAAACCCAAATGCTTTATGGCTTCTACTCAGCCATAACAACCCCGGCTAACACATCAGCCCAGAAAAGCCTTGGCCAGACACCGGGCGGTTTCTGTGCTTCCACCAGAGCACTTTGCCCACCAAACCCGCTCACAGGCAGAGGTCACCTCGCCGCATCAGAGAACGCACAGCTCAACAAGCTGTCCCACGAGCACCAGCACTAATGAAGCTCGGCCTCTGCCGTGCACGCCTGCTTGGCGACCATGACGGTTCCCACGAGACCCCTGGCAGGGTGGTGGCCGCAGCAGGCCCTGGGGCACCTGCCGCCTGCCCCAAGGCCCTTCCCTGAACTCAGGCCACCGCCAGCCCCCTCTTTCGCTTCGCCTCCTGCTCGCGCAGAGGCTGCCCAAAGAGAATGGCCTCCGAGAGGCCTCCCCTGTGACAAGTGTGGCTGAAGGCGAAGAAGGGATTCAAACCCAGAAAAGGGAAGAGGAGGAAGAGGAGGGAACACTGGGATGATCCTCTAAACCTTGTTTCCTTCACTGCCTCGGAGCAGCCCCACAGTGCTGTGGGCAACAGGACTGTGGAGAACCCGCTCCAACAACCTGTGGTGTCCGTGGGTCGGAAAAGCGGGGAGGCTGTGAGGAAGTGCCTGACGGCCGCCCGTGCCCATCCTCTCCCGCAAAGGCACCGGAGCACCGCTACACCCACACCACCACACTAGAACAGCTCTCCTTCCTACGGCAGCTGCCCCACAGCCGCGTCTGTTGGCAGAAGGACCAACTTCCCAGACGTAAGAGGCAACTTTGCTCTTTTCTTAACGGCGCAGAAGACTGTTGGCCAGGTGCACTCCTCCTCCCACTAGGGCACAGCTTGCCCTCCCCAGGGAAATCCACAGGCGGTGCTGCCCAGAGCCGGAGTGCCACCGCTGCTGCTGCTCTTGCTGCATGGGGAGTCCTCGACGAGAGAGGCACTACCTGTAGGAGTTCACTGATCGCATCCGAGGGCTGAGGCAGAGCAAGTATTTTAAAAGCACAGTACCTAGGGGAAATACGTAAAAACATGGAAAAGATTTGTAGCAGCGCTGTCAAGGCAGGTGGAAAAGACAGATTGCCAGGGGGGTCGTTCTGTAGTCATGAAACATGTTTCAAAGTCCTCTAAAGCTTGAAGACAATCATAGATATTTTAATATACTAAGCTTTTATTGACATTAGTATCAGGAAACTATGCTATCAATATATAAATAACTGCCCTATGCCCAAATTCAAGCACAAATAAGAAGTAAGGGACTAAATATCCTTCACTAAGATTACTGTAAGGCACTCTGCCTTTTTAAGGTAATCCAGCTTCCTCTTTGGATGCAAATTGTGAACCAAGCCCCACACGCCATTTCTGGTCAAAGTTACTTTTGTCTCCTCTTGAGTTGACTACTGCTACACAAAATGCAATGAAATGGAAAACAGATGTTGTCTATTACACTGACAGCATTAGCAAAGTTCTGATAAAATGCCATATATAAAATACACACTGCTTTCACAATTATTCTGCAGAGACTCTTGTGCTAACGTATAAAAACTTCACTGTGTTAAAATACAGACTGTAAGAGGATCCAAAGCAATTACATGAGTAATAAAAGCCTTCAACACTCCTGAACAAAAAGGGGAGTTGAGAGAGAGAGAGCGCGCGCAAAATGACCAAAAAGAAGTTAAGTAGGTCTACATTTGTAAGTGCTGGAGTGTGCTGGGGCATGCACTCATCTGAATACACACACTCACTTCATAGGGCTTAACGTAACCAGTTGTTTGCATTCCTTATAGTAAGTGCCAGCTCTTCAAGTGTAGCTCCTCAACTCACATGAAGGTCAAGAGCTGTTGAGGGCATTCACACTCCTGTAGGACAGGCTCACAGTTTTATGGCACATCAGAGTCCAGGATAATCTCTGGGACAGGACCCATAAAACTACAAGTGGAAACCCATAGCGTAGTCGTCATACCGTACAAATTCACCACAGAAATCAGAAATCACAGCATGGCAACTATATGCCTTTCAAAAGCCCAAGAAAAAAATGGTGAAATTCTGAAATGAAGCCATAGAAAAAATTTACTCTCAGGCTGCCGTATGCCTGTAATGTGCATGGAAGAGGGTTAAAGCGAAGAGAGGGAAAAGTGTATATATTTGAATAGACAAAATGTCTCCACTAGAGAAACAAAGCCATAGTGATTTATCTTATTTTCCAACTTGAAAAAAGGCCCAAGGCTCTCATAAAAAACTCCATTTGATTCAGCACAAACCCACATGAACTGAGAAAATTAACTGTGCCTTCCCAGGGAAGGAAGCTAAGGAATTCAGGCATGTAAATAATGTACCGCAGCAACTGGTCAAGCCTTTCAAACAACAAACTTCTGTGTTTGCAGGGCTTTGCTGAAGTTTAGCTATGCCTGATCTGTGTTGGATAAATTCTCTTTCTGTTCCCAAACTTTTGCACGTGAAGTCTCAGATGGTATTAATTATTAAAACATACTTCAAGTTGACAAATGACAGTTAAACTATCTCTCACTTTAAAGTGTTCAAAAGCTGCTTCCTCCCTGTTCCACATTAAGAAACCATTCCAAGCAGTTTATTCTTCTAAAGATCATGTATAATAAAACATTTGGTCCATCCCAGGTGTTTTTTCAAACAAATTGTTTCTTCAACCTAGTCTGTAAGCTACTGGAGAAGAGTGGCTGGTTGTCCCATAGAAGCAACAGCATATTCCGTGTTTAGGCAAAATAAAAATGCAAAATCTGGTTTTAGAATTTCCTTTTATAATCAATACATGCTGTAAGATTAGTATTTATGCAATTAGCATTATTGATGGCAGAGTTTTCCCCCCAAACTTATCAACTAAGCACACTGACTAAAGTAATATTTAATTTCTAATAAATCCCCACACCCCTACTAGAAGAAAAGCAGTAACTAGTTTGAACCCTTATATCAGTGCATCAGTGCCAAGAAACTTGTGGCCTAATACATTTTCATTATGCACAGGTTTGGACTGACTTAACTCCCATAACAGGGCACCTGGCGGAGGCGGGGGGGAAGATGGACTTGGATCAATTATAAAGACCTGAGATTTCAAATTAACATCTTCAAAGAACAGGAATTAGCACAGTTTATGGCTGAGACGACATGTGAAACACCAGCAGTTACCTGTCAAGGACTGTTGGTTTGATTTGCAGAAAATACTATCGTTACAAGCAAAGGGCTATCCAGGCTGCAACAGTATTTGTAGCAAACGCATAAAACAGGATCCAGGGATGCAAGTTCATGTCCGTCCAGTGCAGAATCCACCTCTCTCTGAAGCACAGTCATTGTCACTGCAGCATCCGCGGACCACCACAGGGAGCAAATGAAGTATTCACATGCTTGCTGAAAACCAGCAGCTGAGAGAACTGACAACTAACAGTGCTTAACCTGTGAGAATCTGCTCATGTGAAATGAGATAAATGGAACTAGGAGCCACGCCTGATCAAACCCAACCCTTCCCGGGAATTCACCATCGATTTTTAACAACGATTTCCACTCAAGGCAAGTGACATACTGTTTCTCCTCTGATGACACAACCAGTAGGAAACTTTTGTTACCCTATAGGGCCCCAGGCATGGGAAGCCACCTGACGAAGAGCTAGCAGGGATTTTTCTGAGTGCAGGCTTTTCCATAGGAAAATGTTGCTTTGCTGAAATCTAAAACATTCCATAGGAATGTGTTGATTTGGATACCACTTGTGCTGGAAATCAGGCCGACGTGAAGGCTGGCTGGCCAGCCAGTGAGGGTTCGTGGCAGCTGGCCAGCCCAACCAGGAGCTCCCAGGGCATCAGAAGCAATAATGCATGTGAGCCTCCCCCCGCCTTCATTATTCTACCAAAACGTATGCTACATTTATAAAAATCTTTAAAAGGTGCATAGGCTTCAAGAGACTTAAAAAAGGAAATACAAATCCTTTGTCTTCTGGAATTCACATTAGAGCAAGGAGACTGCAGTTCTTAAAGCCGAGCACTAAAAAAAAGCGAGGGTATGCATTCTCTCTCACAGTTGCAGTATTTCACAACTATGCCAAAAACTCTCACAGGCCTCTTTGTCAGAGAGGCCTGATTAGTAGATTTAAAAACCCCAAACAACTAAAAATTCAAACCAAATTCAATTGTTTGGGACTACACACCACAATGATGAAAACACAGAAGAAAGGCAATAAATATAGGCCAATGACTGTGTTACCAAATATGTCCAGAGGGTGATGGTAAGCAGGAGGACAAAGAAAGGGGGGAAAACAAACAAACAAGGCAACAACACCCCCCACCCCACCCCGACCGAACACACACGTCAAAGGCCCCTGAAGCTGAGAGCTATTAGCCTGAAGAAGGAAGGCTCAGGCAGGGAAGATGCTCAACACATACCTCAGCCCACCATGGCCAAGAGGCGGTGGGCTCAGCTGCTGGGGCATAGCTGGTGCCAAAGTACACCATGGCTCTCAGGAAAGCTTAGAGTACAGGGCAAGACAGCTCGGTATGGGACAGAAAGATGAATGGGGTCAGCTATAAGCTAACAAGCGGTTGCACACAGTATACCCAACACAGCCTGCAGTAAGCAAACAGCTGCTAGACCAGAAACAAACAGGCTGCAGTGACTCAGAAGACCCCTCTCTAGCCCTTACCCGTGGCAAAATGATGAGCACAAGCCAAAGAAGACTGACTGAAGTGCCTCTACATGCAGCTCAGCCCACGGATTTTGCAAAAAGGTGTGGCAGGAAGAAACCCAACTCTTCCCCTCCTGACAAGCACAGTAAGTTCCCAGTAATGCAGAACGAGTGGACGGGAGAGCACCCAGTTCACTGTGATCACCACCCTTTGCCCTGGGGTCGACAGCAGTTATCAGGACAGCAATACAGTTGAAAATTCCCAAGAGCAGAAGCTGCAGCTGCCAGATGAATGGAACAAAGGCATCACCGTAGCCTCGCTGTAAGTACTCCATTACCAACCACCCACAGTACAAAATACTTCACTGCGAGTCTCACCTACACTTCAGATGAACAGTGAATTGAAGTAAATGTCAAGGACACCAAACCTAGAAAAAACAAACCATTTTGTCAAAGAGTAACCAACAGAGAATCTTGTAGGTATAGAAATCCACCTCCGAAAGTTTCTGAAAAGCAACTAAACCACAATTATTCTCATGTTCAAGCTGCTGAGATAACAATAGCTGTAGATGCCTTTATCTGGCTGGAGCCCATGAAACCCTGTATCCAGGGGCATGAGGGAAAGATGCTCTTGACAAGTACATTCAGCTCCTGATGCAAGCTGGACTCAAGATTACTACCATAAGGTATATAAATGGATGTCCAAATAAGCTGGAAAAATCATTATTTTTACCGTTCCTTGAGAAGTAAATTTAGGATGGGGTAGTAACTGAGAAAAAACTTTAAGTAGTATACCCTTGTGGGAATACAGCATCCCCTGATGCTGAAAGATGCATAGTACTTCATTATGGCAGTCACCCTGTGTAAGGCATGAGAAATATTCATGACTACAGCGACGAACAGCCTTCTTGGCTCCCACGCTACACAAAGTCTGCAGAGCGGCTGTTGGATGGCATGGGAGGAGGTCACTCGGTCCAAAGCACACCGCCATGAGTTTGCGGAGTGAACACGGGACAGACGGCTTCTCATTCTGGTTGAGGACTCCTGTAACGCTTGTCAGCTCTTCACTGCTTGCACAGCAGAGCCCAGATCCTTCTACTGCCAGATCAGCTCAGTTTTCTACACTCAACTTTAATGCCATTACTGGATGTGGGCTAACAGGACTACTGCACTGCAAAAAGGGGTTAATGCTCTACACCTGGGTACATAACCATAGTTCTGCTAAAGAACTTATCACTCCCACTATGAATTTTGAGCAATACAGAAGCATTTAGATACTGCTGCACCTCTAACACATGTGATTTGTTAACATGGAAAAAAAAAAAAATTATAATCCCTGCCAGCAGCTTGCTGGCAGTTAATATCACAATTAGCAATCACCTAGCAACAGGCAAGGAAGCTTCCTCTCCAATCAAAAGGAAAAAACCTCTACTAACCTGGGCTAATGACAATACATTAAAAAATATCTAGAAGGTACGTGTTAAGGTATTTCCTGATTTTTAATGAAAACTGATTACTTCAGAGATTTTAAATACATAAACCCATTACTCCACCTTCTCGAATTTTCCAGAACTGACAAAACATTATTCTTAAAGAGACTTATGAATTCACAACACTAATTTTTAATTTATGAAGGCTGATCTAATATTCTGGTAATGCTTCTCTTTCCTCTGCAATTCCCTCTTTTATTGTCTCTCGGTATCTCTCACTTACTGCCACATGTGAGATTGAGACTTTAAGCTCCTAGATGTTGTCTTTCCTGGTTTCTCTAGGGTGTCTAACACATTTTTGAGCGAATAATAAAATTTTGATCTCTTGCACACTCTAAATGAGTTTTCTATATGACACAACTGCGAGAGGGATTATATCTAAATTTTTATTAAAGACAAAAGAAAAGTTGCTTGGGAAAGCTATTCACGAACAAAATTCCTGAAAATAAAATTTAATGGTACTTTTTGAAGGATGAAGTGGAAAGTTGGCCAAATCTTTACATTTTCCAAATAGCCAAAGCCATTCTCCTGCCACTATCTCCATTTAAAATAAGTAACTAAGCAAGAAAACAGAGAGAGAGAGAGAGGGAGAGGGAGCGAAAGAAAAAAAAATTAGGATAAAATAAGCTTCTCAAATTTTCAGAATTTGGGATAAAAAGGGTAATTCCTGATTTCAAAAAACCCCACATAGTCATGTGTCTTTTGGAGCCCGTGAATGACTCTGCTGTGGTGCTCAAAAGACTCCTCTCACTGCTGACGTAATATATGAAGCTGCCTTGTCCCCTTGGTGAGACTCTGTAGCCTTCAGCCAGAATTTTGGTCTTTGTCAAGAGGTGCATATATGTGGACAATGCAGGATTTGTCCTTTAAATAAATAAAACCATCATAATTTCTAGAGAGTTGTTTAAGAGATGGCTATTTGAGATATGCCAGCCACAGTGCAAAATGCAAATCTCTCACTAATCTGTGTTTAAATATTTTAACACATTTATTGTGAACACATGTGCTGGTTTTGGCTGGGATACAGTTATTTTTCTTCAGAGTAGCTAGTATGGGGCTATGTTTTGGATTTGTGCTGCAAACAGTGTTGGTAACACAGGGATGTTTTAGTTACTCCTGAGCAGTGCTTACACAGAGTCAAGGAGTTTTCCGCTTCTCACCCCACCCCACCAGCGAGGAGGCTGGGGGTGCACAAGAAGTTGGGAGGGGACACAGCCGGGACAGCTGACCCCAACTGACCACAGGGATATTCCAGACCATATGAACATCATGCTCAGCATATACAGCCGGGGGGAGAAGGAAGGGGGGGATGTTCGGAGTAATGGCGTTTGTCTTCCCAAGTAAGCATTACGCGTGCTGGAGCCCTGCTTTCCTGGAGATGGCTGAACACCTGCCTGCCCATGGGAAGTAGTGAATGAATTCCTTGTTTTGCTTTGCTTGCACACATGGCTTTTGCTTTACCTATTAAACTGCCTTTACCTCAAGCCACGAGTTTTCTCACTTTTACCCTTCTGATTCTCTCCCGCATCCCACTGGAGGGGAGCGAGCAAGCAGCTGTGTGGTGCTTAGTTGCTGGCTGGGGTTAAACCACAACAACACATTCTAATTCTAGCCTGAATATTGAAATAGGAAAAAGTCCAGATATATTTGAAAAGTCATGGTGGGACAACTGTCACATGTTAATTTTAATTAAAAAAGATTTGTCTCCATTGGGAACTGGGAGATGATGGCTATCAGCCTCCAGTTCTAATTTTGCCTCCATGACTGAATCACACAGTAACTTCAGGCAAGTCATTTAATCTTTTCTGTCTCTTTTTTTTTTTTTCTTCTTTTGTGTTAAAACCAGGAATAAGTTCTTATCGATATAGTCTACATGTCTCTGGGAGGAATAAGGAATTGTTAAGTAACAACACAATAGGTAAGGGAATAGTCTTTTGAAGTGCATGTAGTTAAAGAAGGAACAACACAGCTCACTTCTAGAGCATGGGTTGTTATTTGTTCCTGCTTTCCTTATTTTGAAGCAAGGAAAAACACTACAGGTTACTTCACATGCTGTAGTGCTGTGTTGCTCCTTATTTCACAACTGCTATTAAATGGTTTCTAGACTATCTATCACTGGATGAAAAGCTGGTGGTTGTCAGGCTGGGGAAACTTAACAGTTATCTAAACTTGCTCATGTGCTACGGAGCGTGCCTGTGCCAGCTCATGCAGGCATGGCAGGTTGGTCCCCTGAAGCCCAGATGAATAGAAAATCCCATTTACGGACAGCCATTGGCCTGTGAGACCACAGAGGACCATGGCCTCTTTTGGGCTGTAGCAGCATCAAACGTTGACCTGGCCAGTGGGGAGAAGCTTCATTCTCTTATATACAAAACCAGAAATGGAGCACTCGAGTTTTCTGAAGATAGCCTTCATTTGTTGCAAAACAACTGATGGGGAAGAAAAGGTTCATTTCTGTTTTGGTTTTACTTGATTAGAATTGCACTGGAAGGAAAAAAGTCTCTAATCTCAGATTCCAGAAAATAAATGACTTCTAGCAATTGCCTATATCTAGGCTCACTTCATTTCCAACTTGATGTAAAGAGTCTGCTCTGATAGTTAACGCTACAACACAGACAAGGCTCTAGAGAACTTCCATGCCGACCACCTGAGGAACCAAACCACAGTGGACCCGCAGAGCTGCAAACCAGGCACAACACTGTAAAGCTCTACTAAAACAAGCATTTCTCCCAAATTGAAACTGATTAAGTTTTTAAAAAGCCCAGTCACCCAATTGACTTCTGTTATTCTAGTCCTGAATTCTCCGGTTATTATTTTTGCAGAACTTCAAACAGCTTTGCTGATAGACCTGCCTGGATTTCATAAATACTTTCTGCATGAGGCTCCCACTCACATCGCTAACCACGGCTTAACCATGGCCTGTCAGACAACTGGACTTGAGATTAACCACACACACATCTCTGCTAGGATGGCTTGTCACCCGTTACTGAGAATATGCCGCTTGTTAATTTTAAAGACACTAACATACCTTGAATATGCAAAAATTACAAACATGTGCATACGCAAAAGGGCAAATCTGATCTCCAGTGCAACAGAAATAGATGGGAAAAAGGAAGGGGAGGCCTTTAAGTCCCCCTCCAAATGCTTCATGTTGCTTGCTGAAATTCTTGCTTATCCAGTGTGGTGCGATTCCCCATTTCACCAATTTAAGTACTAAGGAAACTCAAAACTAAGCATGACCCACAGGCTGCTGCCAGTACGAACTCCCCCTCCACCACCTGCTCAAAGCCAAGGCGCTTACCAGCTGAAATTTTCCATACTTGGTCTTTCTTATTAATCTTGAATGAATATGGTTCAGATGATTCAGAACTAAGCTGGCTTCTGGAATTACAGCAGCAGAGGACAAAATGAATGTTTAACCTCTCCCCTGGAACATTTAACCTCTCCCAGATGCTGAGGCTATTTTTCCCTGGAAAGTTTAATGTGCTTATAGGCTCTGCAGCACTGGTGCAAAGGAGTGTGCAGAGATTTGCAGTCACTGGGCCATACACCAAAACATTTGATACACATGTCAGAATATCACATAAAAACATGAGTCCTGCATTCAATGGTCACAGTCTTATCCTCGAAAAGATCAGTGCCCGAGGATCATACATGTTAGGTGCTCAAAAGTTGAATGACAGACAGTTGATCTGATTTCGGCTGGGATAGAGTTAATTTTCTTCCTAGTAGCTGGTGCAGTGCTGTGTTTTAGATTTAGTATGAGAATAATGTTGATAACACACTGATGTTTTAGCTGTTGCTAAGCAGTGCTTGTCCTGAGTCAAGGA
>JAVJGG010000040.1:3089290-3105876 GCA_035590195.1 Aviceda cuculoides
AGAGGAAATGGCCTCAAGTTGCACCAGGGGAGGTTTAGATTGGATATTAGGGAAAATTTCTTCACTGAGAAAGGGTTATCAAGCATGGGAACCAGCTGCCCAGGGAAGTGGCTGAGTCACCATCCCTGAAGGTATTTAAAAGATGTGTAGATGTGGTGCGTAGGGACATGGTTTAGCGGTGGGCTTGGCAGTGCTAGGTTAATGGTTGGACTCGATGATCTTGAAAGTCTTTTCCAAGCTAAATGATTCTATGAATATACATGTGTTATATATACCAAGAACTGACTGAATAGATTTCAGAAAGTCATTGGAAAATTATCATTGAATTCAGATGTTTCCTTTTGGGTTTTGCAGTTATTAATACAAGGTTTCATTTTATTAAATATTTTTGTGATTTTTCAGTGCTGGTAGAATATATCAATGACACTAAGATGGGCAAAATAACAAAGAACAATGGTGAAAAGGCAGTTAGAGAGTGACCATTGGAACAAATTATCAAAAGAAATAGTGAACTACCTGTTATTTTTAAATAAATATTGGCTGCTTTAACTACATAGAAGTTATTTGACTCAGTGCAGCCAATTAACAAAAAAAATTGAGTCATTGCAGTACCAGAAGTCACACTAGATTTTCTAGTGATTCCTTTTAACTTTAAATTTTATTAATCTATGAAAAACTACCCCAATAACCAGTAGTCACATCGCCTGTTCCAGTAGCAGAAGACAACTAATTCTGTTTGTATTGCTTTTAGGAACAGTTGTGATCAGTTGGATTAGCATATTAATCTCTATGATAAACCTCAGACAGCCTATATGAGTATGCATAATAACGTACCCAGCTTCTAAGCACACCCATATGCATGGCTCACCATTCCCAGAGGATGTCTTCAGGCTACTCCTCAGGCTGTTGTTGCAGGCTCACAGGACGATGCAGACATACACAGCCAAGACCTCGACTAGCAGCAGCACTGTAAATGATGCTAGTGAGTCAGTCCAGTGAGATGCAGAAGGCATCATTTCTAGATCTGGGTCAAAACCAACCATCTGCTTTAAATTCAAGGTCCCATACCAACAATGAGGCATAATTGCTACTGAGAGTTCACATCTCATCTAGCTTGGACAAAAGGAGTGAAATTTAATTATAGTTTTAATAATGCTGTTTGGTTAACAAGTTTCTGAAGTGTCTGGTATTTGTTTAGCTCAAAACTGAGCTTCCTAAACTATGACAAAGTGCTATTAGGGTTTCTTTGGAAGTTACAGTAAAGACTGTGCTTTTCACGGCTACCATTTAGAGGCAATCCGATCTATCAGACAATATATCCAGGCTCTTCACATTGCTCTAATGGAATTATGCCAGAGCTGAGGGAAACGGGAAATGAAATAAATATGGGGTTTAATTCTCATTTGACAGATCAACAACTGAGTTACAGAAATGAGACATACAGGAGTTAACACGCAAAATCTGTAGGTGAAACAGAAACCTAACACAAGACTTGATGAGTGTAGGGAGGTATAGGGACCTCAAAGTCATTCTGCTTTCCTTGGACAGGTCTTTTTTCCCCAGCTCATGCCTGTTGTAACTGTTTTACCAATCATTTCCACTTCCATTTTCTAATAATGTGAAGAAGACATTCAGTATCATAGTTCTATTACTGAATGTGCATGGGTGTCTGTACTTCAGCAAAAGGAAACAAATTCAGAGCTACTGCATGGCTACTGCCATCTTTCTGAAAAAGTTACATGTTTTTTATATTTTGCCTCAGGTTCTGTGTGTGCCTCACCTTCATTAACTCTGCTCAGAAAGCAAAGTAAAGTGCAAACTGAAATTACTGCACCATAGCTGCTAAAATTAGGCAAAGTTTGCAGTTTTGTCATTGGAGACCTGGTACTAGGCTGCAGTTAGTCTTGCTACCCAGTTCCTTGTAGGTAAGCACTGAACAAACATAGAAACACCGAAGACCGGCATAAAAATAAATAGTTACCTGCTTGTTATGCTAATATTGAAGAAGTAGAGTTAAAGCTAGCCTCCTTCTCCTTCCATCTTCTCTTCTCAACACCAATTAGTAATGAAACACGGTTCTCTCCAGGGGGTCCTGAGTCTTAAAACATGCTTTGGCAGGGTTATAGGTGATATGGTAATTATTTAAAGATGAATCAATTATGGATACTGAGGCTGTAGGCAACATATCACTTTGACTCCTACTTCGGTATTTGCCCAATTTTCATTAAAACAATTGGTCATATAATACCCATGATATGAATAGATTCCAGAGTTCTTTAACAAGAAGTAAAACTGTGATAACTTGATCTTTGAGCTCCAGAGGTCAAAAGCGTACCCTTTTTGTAGAGCTCATTAAAATGAACATGATAGATATGTGCAACTATATAAGAAGTTCGGAAGCCTCCATCAGTAAAGAGACTTCCTTTAAATAGAAGTCCCTACCTGCCCTATCTGTGTATTTTTTTATGATTACCAGCCAGTACTAATAATCTTAACCACCTCTTCTCTTTAATAAAGTTATATAAGCAGTAGTAGCAGTTCTGCAAGATACCTAAGAAATACATAGAGCCTGAAAAACTTTTTTTTACATGTGCTGGATATGACTGAGGATCTTAAGTGTAATATGTGAAATTTCTATTCCACATAAGCCCATTAGTATCTTGCATTTATGCTTTTCTTCTGTAAAATAAACACTATGAATGTTAAGGTTCCCCAGAAACGTTACATTTGAAATCTTTAAATGGTTAAAACTGAAGAACTTGTATGGAATCTGCAGGCCCTGATAATGACTTAAAAATCTGTGCTCCGGTTTTGAAAGTTAAAAATATAATGTTTTTAAAGATCAAAACAATGTGTAGTGTTTCAAAACCATGCTACTAGTATACTTTTCCTTAGACACTAGTAATATGCAAAAGTTTACTGGATAATGGTTTAAATAGAGTAATGTTTTATTGTAGGAATGTGTCATAAAAATCAAGGAAAAATAAATCACAGTTCTTGTTTCTTTGTGATCAAATGAAATATTCCAAAATAATTCCATAATCTCAAATTATCAAAAAATATCTCCTTATCTTAGATGTTCAAAATTTTGCATGAACATACAGAAGGACCATACTTAAATGAACGTACAGAAAGACTGTATTTAAAATTAGATGAAATCATGTTTGATTTAGCTGAATGATGTGCTATAGGTACAGTTCCACTGTATGCTGTTCTACACTGCCCATTTCTTGTGCTTCAAGCCTAGGCTGGAGGAGTCCACTGTAACAGTAAGAAAATCGTTCCATTTCATGCCAATTTTACCACTTGATTCCTGTGTTTTCATAGCTTTCAACCCCTAGTTTCTTTGCTGAGACTGCCAATGAACTTGTTGTAGGTGGTATGTTTTTGGCAGAGGCACAAGCTTGTAGGGAACTAGACTAACACTCTCACTGGGTAACCATTGGTTTTAACAATTTTAAGAATTTAAAAGAATTTATATAAGATATGATCTGGTAAATTGAGGGTGGAGTCCTCTGTCCAATTATAAATCTCTTCCAAGTCAGCCCAGTTCCCCAAAATATACAATTATTCAAAGTACTTACTAGTATGAAGAGTGGGGAAAAAGACAGAAATTCCATACCTCATTGCATTTTTTAAGTTTTTTGAGCAAAAGTGGCATTATTGTACACAGGAATTTGAGAATTTTTGCTTCTGGAATAGATTCTATTTTAATATGATCACCTAATAGTTGTTACATGTGAAGAAACATGTGCATGTTCTTTTTCAGGTTGTATTATGTTTCCTGAAGTGATTGCACTGAAGTGTTCTATATTTTATGTTGTATCACCTTAGTACAAACAAATGTAAAATTAAAACAGTAAAGAAAATTACTGAAGTTGCATAATGTTCGCATTTTTAATTAATCATATGTATACTTCAGGAGATTTTAAATATTGTTTTTTAAGAATATATATGGATATTCTTCTTGAAACATTATTATCTTCAGAACATTTTAGTATTTTTAATCCCCTCCCCACCCCAAGCAACATCTGCTGAAATTGAGATCAGCGTAGTAGATGGGTTATTCTATAAATCAGTTCAGTTCTTCAGCTTCAGAAAACCATGGTAGTTTTCAGATTAATGGTTTCCTCATGTAACCTATTATATTAATCCAAAATCTTGAATTTTGTCTAAATAGTAAACATAATTATTGGCCAAAGTTAGTAGCAGTCTGAGGCTTACTCATTTTTCTTATGATACCAAGTTTTTAATGTGTTTGTTAGGATCTCTATTCCTGGCTAACCTTAACTAATAATAACAATAAATAATAGAAGCTGTTCAGCATTGTTTCTCTTGGTTCACCAAAAATGTCAGCTCCAAGCATAAATTTACCAGGGAGGTGCCTGCCTGTAGCATTTCTGTCCAGCAGACTGAGTCATCACCATCTACATACACTCTCAGTTAAATGGTTAATTCCATCGCAATTATGAATTCCTATTGGCTTTGTGGGACAGGATTTCATCCAAAGAGAAGAAATGGAGTTCAAATTGGGTCACTTGTGTTCTCAGTAACATCTCTTTAGATTATCTTGGAAAGATAGCTTCAATTTATTTTTTGTTTTAATTTCTGTGGCAGTTTCTAGTGCTTCAGAGGTCAGCTGACAAGAGGGTCTTTCGTGCAGGAAATGCTTTCTCCATGGTTAGTGGAGGCAAAAATTAACATGTTCTCAACAGAATCTCTCAGGTGGTTATTTGGACTTCCTTTTGCTGGAAATGAAAATGACATTTTGTAAGGTACATCCTTCTGGTCCAAATTCTACTTAGAGATTTCATTATGTAAGTCTAGATTAATAGAAGAATCCTACATATTTCTGCTATATAGTTCCAATCAGCTGATCTAGTTTCTGCCACCTTTTACTCCCTTCCTGTTCTATTATTTACTTTTATTTACTTACTCCCATAGATTGCTGGAGATTTAACAGGTTTCTTCCCTGAAAAGTGATCCTGACTGTTATTGCATCTTCTTACTGAGTGGTCTTCTGTCAATGTACCTAGCTCCAAAGAGCTAAGAATATGTGCCTACAAAAATATATTAGCCTATCCTTCTCTTCAAAGGCAAGAGACTCCTCAACACACCACATTTATAAAAAGATATCCACAAAACAGGCCCATTCAGCTATTGCTGAATTCTGTTTTTTCCTTGATTTGACATTTCTCTACACCCCTGAATTTGTAAAAGGCAAGCAATGGATTTATATATCATAATGACTAGGGTAGTCTATTTAAATGCTGTCTGGTTTTGGCTGGAACAGAGTTAATTTTCTTCCTAGTAGCTGGTACAGTGCTGTGGTTTGGATTTAGTATGAGAATAAAGTTGATAACACACTGATGTTTTAGCTGTTGCTAAGCAGTGCTTGTCCTGAGTCAAGGACTTTTCAGTTTCCCATGCTCTGCCAGCAAGGAGGCACACAAGAAGCTGGGAGGGAGCATGGCCAGGACAGCTGACCCAAACTAGCCAAAGGGATAGATATTCCATACCATAGGACATCATGCTCAGGGTATAAACTGGGGGGAGCTGGCCGGGAGGGGCAGATCACTGCTCAGGTAACTGGCTAGGCATCGATCAGGAGGTGGTGAGCAATTGCATCATGCATCGCTTGTTTTTCTTCTTGGGATTTATTTCCCTCTCTTTTTGTTATCTTCCTTTTCATTACTATTATTATTATTATTATTATATTTTATTTCAATTATTAAACTGTTCTTGGCTCAACCCATGAGTTTTACTTTTTTTCCCCCCTGATTCTCCTCCCCATCCCACCGTGGGGGGGGAGTAAGTGGCTGTGTGGTACTTAGTTGCCAGCTGGGGTTAAACCACAACGACAGTTTGTGGGAGCTTCTATCTCCAGTGCAAAAGTTTAATGCATAAATATCAAGTTATCCTTAAAGATACATTTTTAGAAATAAATTGCTAAGGCATAAAAAATTGACTATCAAAATTTGTCAGTTTTCACTCATTCACATTCCTGTGATTACTCAGTTTGAAGCACTCAGAGCTGTATTTTAGGGATGGGGGAGGGACAGTACAGTCCAACGCACACACAAAACTACAGCACCTAACACTGGGCTGTTTTCACCTCATAGGCTGGGTCTACAGATGTAACAAAAGAGGGAAGAGAATATAGTATTTTCTGCATTCAGAAGCATTGTAGAGACATCACCTAGATCAGTCCTCCCACCCACAGAGCTATAGAGATACCATTTCCATTCACAGAAAGGGAAACATATACACAGAGATAACAATGTACCTCCATAAGTCCCAGTAACCCCTGACGGATCAGGACCAGCCCCTAGACATCCCACCTCTCAGCTCCAGGCCCCTGCTGACAACCCACACTGCCATCGTATTAGGGCTCCTCTTCACTGACTGACATTAATTGCACCTACACGAGTTCAGTGTTTCTCCTAAACAGATCCCAAATGCCTCAGGTTGTATGCAGCGGAAGTTAGAAGCAGAATTATAATATGCCCTCCACTGTACAGTAAATTTAAAGCAATTGGCACAAGTCTGACTAAATTCTATTGTATCGGCCCAATCCAATAAGGAGAAGATGGGAATTTTCCATTTATTCTAGAAAAGTCTTCAATTCAACAAAGCCTCAAATTCAAGGGGCAGAGCAGATGAGACCTCACAAGTATTTACACTGCAGAAGTCTCTTCCCTCTTTACAGCCTCTGCCAAAATGAAGAAGCCCCACTGAACTGTGGTTGGGAACTGTACATGACCTGTACTTCTCTGGTCTCCAGAACAACAGCACTCCTAGTTATTTTTACGGTAGCAATAATCACAGCACCCAACTCCCGGTATCTTCTACTTAACATTTTCAAAGCAGAGCTATGAAATAATGTATTTCACACATTCTGCAAATCTAACTGTAAACAAATACTCAGAGGACTTCTATTTGACTCATTTTTCAATTATCTTTAGCCATTTTCATCTTAGCAGAAAAATAAACCTCCCACCTGTAATGGGAAATAAAATTCAGTGTGCATCTTTATCCCTAATCCTTACCTCTCCGAACAGCTGTTCAGCCTGTTGAGAACACTAACATTGTACTTAATAATATTCTAATAATTCTCTCAAGTTACAACATTACCTGCATGAATGAAGGAACTCACTAAGGAAAAGAAAAGCTGACCGTCACATAATCTATAGCAAGAAGTCACCCTTCTACCTTTAAGCCAGCAATTCCTCATATGACTGATGAAGTTGTATCTCTACCAAGAAGGAGACTATTCTTCCAGGAACTGTCTTACAGCATTGTTATTTCAACAAATCTCGGCTTCCCTGGTGGAATCCACGATGTGGTCTAAGTTTTCCATTGTTTGCTGCTTCTCCTTAGCTGTTGGTGCAGAAATTGGATGTGACTCAGTAAGACAGGGCTTAAACACTCTGCTCTTCACTTTGGAATTCATAGCAGAAAGCAGAGGTGTAGAAATAAAGGCTGTATGAAGGAAGGTGAAGGTGGGCAGGCAATTGCTTTTGTGATGAGATACTGGTTTCTACACCTCTGCTTTATCCGCTATGACTTCATGCGGGGAAGGTTGAAAAAAATCATTATGAATCATTATGAACATGAAAAAAAGTCACAAAAAGTTGCAAATATCTAAGTTTACTGTTTCTGCATGGCATATCTAAACAGCAGTTTGGTAACAACCTTGCGCCAAAACACAGAAGCCTAGAGAGCCTAGGCCCCTCACTTGCTCTTGATAAAGCTCAAGAAAGTTAAAGAATAAAACCAAATATGACAACTTAGCAATTATCTGTGCCCCTCGCTGAACAGCTCTTGTTTAACAGCCAGTGGAGGAGATCACAAGCCCTCTCCTCAACAAACCAAGAGGTTCCAGGAGGTCCATCTGCTGGTGGGCTACATCAAAACCAGACGTATTTCACTAACAGAGATCACAATCTTTGTGGGCACCAAAAGTTGCTGCTAAGGGTGGGCATAGTTATCTGTTAGATATTGTGTAATTCTCCTGCCAGTTGTATCAGTATCTGCCATGCGGTTGCAAAAAGTCCTCATTAGTATTAACTAGCAAAAATATGTTCATGAGTGTATGTGCACTCTCTCTCTCTGTAATTAATCCCTGGAGTAAAGCTGTTCCTTGAATCACCTCAAATATAGAAAATCAATGAGTTAGATTACAGGAAACAATTAATTATGGTTCACTGGTGTTTAGAAAGAGACACTGACACCTTGACGTCCCCAGATAGCATTTGAGCCCTCTAAAGCAGCAAATCACAGAAAGTAACAAACTATGCTTTTCAAACATCAGATGACCTCAAGCTTGCTCATTCTAGTGAAATGATACTAATCAGTCATAAAATGAATGGGACATAACCTTTTAAACATTAAAGAGGCAATTAATTTATAGTGCATCCGTTTACTACAACCAATTAAGCAGAAATATTTTCTTCATGTGTTAATGTAACTTCTGACAAATCATGGGGGGAAAAAATGGAACAAACGACTTTGCCAAACCACTCCAGTTAATTCTCATGCTGGTGGTTTCATTGATAGTCAAGTCTCTTTTTTCAGTGCCATGTACAGTGCATCACTGAATTTGCCAGCCAACACACAACGTAAACGTGCATAAATTAGAAAGCAGCAAGCCCAGCCATTTGCAGCACTGATCCATCCAGGTAGCTGCCTCTGCTAGGTGCAGCAAATACCACCTGCAGTTCTCAGTTCAACTTGAACATGCTCAACCAACAACCCCTTTTTAAGAAATCCCTGAACCTAAATTTTACATCATAGAGAAACATGACCTGAAGTAAAGCAGGACTTGGATACCATCAGCAGAAGTTGTTGTCATCTCATTGCACTCTATCCTTTTCAAACCATTTTTCTGTCCTAATCCTAAGAGGACTTGCCATTCTGTTGTCATTGCCCAACCCCTGCTTAAACTGTCTCCTCCTCCACATTAGCTCCTCTGCTGAATCCCCTTTGGGTTTTTTTTATTGTCTTTATTCTATTTCAGAAAGTTTATGGCTACTTTGTAGAGCCTTTAGCATCTCAGCATGGGACAACTTCACAACGAAAGCCTTATTAAAGCCATTTACACAGGTCCCATAGACAGGACAAGAGCATGTGTTCCTTCATCAACTTGTGTGGAAACTCTGCTGACAGGTTCGTCTCTCGGTCTCTCCCTCTTTTCTTGGAGGAACTCTAGAATAGGTTGTGAAGGTTCGGAAGCAGCAAGCCAGATTCACTAGATGATATGACAGCAGTGTAATGGAATAAAAAACAAAATGGACAAAAATTTAGCATTTAACAAGTGCTTTGGATGGGAATTAAGACACTTATTTATAAACAAGTCCAAAGAGAAGAACTCAACTCCAAGAACAGTATGCAGAATGTCCTATTTTAATGACTTTGTCTAGAGAAAAAGGGTCCCTCTATTAAAAGAAAGGCTTTTCTCAAACAATATATTCCCCATACCACCCGATCTTGCCCATTACTCAGGCTACACTAGTGGCTAGATGATGCCTGCTAACCTCTCAGTGCCACACTGGAAGACAGCTTTAAGCATTTGCCTACGAAAGCAGGTTTAACAGGGGCTCATGTGAAACGCAGCGGTAAGGGAAATCAAGAGTGTGGCAGAATTCACTACTCCTTTATGCCGAGAAACTCCCCCAAACTTGCGGGCATAGCAAACTGAAAGCAAGGCTTTCAAGCCTGCCTACATCAGTGTTTCACACTGAGAAGTTCCACTGAAAAAGAAAAGGAAAGAAAAAAAAAAGCTGGTAATAGATACATTCATGATCCCTCCACACCTTTTGAGTCTAAGCCACCTCAAGAGAAACAGCTTCCCTCTTGGGAAGGGCAGAAAGAGAGTCACCATTTCACACAGTCTTGCATGAATAGACTAAACCAAAACATTTCCTATTAAATCCACGATGTCTGTAATTCTCTTCAGTAATTCTCCCTTTTGTAATTCTCCTTCTAGAGGGAAAGGGAAGCCCGCTCTTTTCTGCCGTCTCCAAGCAAGCTCCAGTCTTCAGCCTCTGACACTTGAACGCTTACTGTTACATGAGTGCATTTCGTGGTCTCTTCAGTAGGGCAGCAGGGCTTAGTGCCCGCTTCCCTCCCAGAGGAAGAGAAGGACATACACCACTAAGGCACTGACAGGAGAGAGTGCTTTTAATTGAAGTAGGAACTGCCTGATTTGAATCTCTGAGCAGGCCAACAAACAAAAACTGGCACTGAAACTCATCTGTAGGATGGGTGGTGAAAGGGTGACTCCGGTGCTGGCCTCATAGTAACCACCAGGAAAAAAGTTTCCCCAAAGAAAAAAAGGGAGTTCAATCTGCCTCCTTTCCTTGGCTCCCCTTTTAAAGAATACAAATAAGCTTCCTGAAAAACAATGGGCCTTTTGACGAGGCAATAGCTTTCCTCCGTGTTTTTGTTTGTTTGTTGAAAACACTTTGATTTTGCAGGAAGCACTAACAAATGCAACCTCGGATCAACTTAGTTAAAGAACCTTAACAAGCAACAGGACACACATCTCCTACTTCAGCCACTAAACTGGATTGTCTCACTGGCTCGAGCAAAACTGCTGAATTATTTCCCTAACAAAAGAAAGGCGCTTTTAGGTCCTATAATCTCATTTCAAATCCTTTTACCCACTCCCTACTCTTTTTGGCCTTGAAATCGCAATCCTCTTTCAGGACTAATCTTGGGACTAATTGGTGCCAGCACTCCAGTTTCTCTCGCTGTTTCTTCCCCGTCCCTCTCGCATTGTTCAGGTGCTGAAAAGGACGGGGGGCCAGGGTTCAGTGCCCCTATAATGAGGCTGTTCCTACAGAGTAACTGTTAATAATTAGCAGGAAGCATTTTGTCTTTAAATTGCACAGCACGAGCAGCAGGATTTCGCAGAGCCGAAGAATTGCTTCACTGTTGCTCAAGGAGCTCCACAAGTTTGCAGGCGATCTGCAGGCCGGGCACGCGGAGGGAGGGCTGGCCGGCGCACAGGGCACCGTGCCCAGGCCGAGGCCTGCCAGCCGGGCATGTGGGGCGGCACGGCCAGCGCCGGTGACCCCCTTCCTGGAGCTCCGCCGGCAGCGGGATAGAGGAGGGCAGCAAGGGAGCCGCCCGCACACCTCACCTCCGGCACCACGGCCGGCCGAGCTGCCGCCCAGGAACTCGTTGACGGGATAGGACTGAGGCGGCGCGGTGAAAGGACAGGCTTTGTCTAAGAAATATTCCGGAATACAATTCCCTGAAGAACAATGAGCAAAGAGGAGATTTAAGAAAGCCTGCTACTTTTCAGCTAACGAGTGTATTTGCAGGTAGTGCCAAAAAGGAACAATGACTTCTCTTTCCGAGGGACTACTTCCCAGCCAGACTTGGAAACAAAATTAGTTTTTCTGTAATTGGAAACTTCAATCTAGCAAGTGCATTAAAACAAACCCACAAAAAAGCTATTTCCAATGGATTTTCATTTCCAGCAAATCTAAGGCTAACCTTGGCTTTTGATTCAGGCAAAATAAGCCAAAAGCTTCAAAAGTTTTTCAAGCTGGTAGGACTGCCTCACCAAGAAGTCCACATAAAGTTGTGACACTTCGATGTTGTACAGTGTCTTCTACTGCCTCGAAGCTGAAGGACGACAAAAGAAACTCCATCTGATGAGATACACATTGCTTCCATCGTACCCCCAAGGAGTGCTCTGGAGTTTAAATGCAGTTGCGACTACGTCCGCACCCTCATTCACTACTGCACACTTTTCGGCATCTGTAAGCAGGTATGCTATGAAGAATATGTTAACATTAAAAAAGGAAAAAAAATACAACTTGCCTCACTCTCCTGTAAGATCAATTCTTCTTGCGCAGCATCAATAAGAGACAGGCTGTTGGGTGCCGAGACTCACGCAGAATCCAGCACACAAGACACAAGGTCTCACTAGGTTTAGGGAATCTACTGCCAGTGCAAAGAGGCAACACCAAAAGTTTCTGTGTAAAAAAGGCATACTCTCTCGCACGTTCAGCTGGCATCTGACTATCACTGGAGAAAAAAGCACAGTCTGTTACTGCAAGTATCCTCTAGAAACAGTATGGGTACACAACAGCCACACAGTAAGAACCTGTCATTTACCTCCAGTCACAGAAATCGACAGCAGGTTTGAACACAGAGCTGAAATTGCTGATGGTTTTTCTTCATTTGCACCATAGCTTGAGAGCAGGTGGTGTCTTGGTGGCTTTTGAATTAAGATGGTTAATAGGTATGTTTAGCTCTGTGCATATTACCATCCTCTGAATGTTAGGCTCCCCCACCACACTAAAGCCACTCACAGCGTGACACCTCGCCGAGGGAATCATGTTACAGAAGGTCAGCTGGAACAAGTGCATTTAAATTCTCCATCTCTTGAAAATGCAGTTTACAAACCTTGTGCTCAGGATCCATTGCTTATTTCTGTTTGCCTTTCCATCAGAAATTTCACACGGAGGACTCTCCTCAGATCATCCAATTCAGCCTTCTGCCAACAGAAGACTCCTTCCTACAGTCAATTTTCTAGGATTTTATTGAGTCTGCTTTCCAGCACTCTACCAAGTGGATTTCAGACCATTTCCTTTAAGAGATTAATTCAGTCTAATAAGTTCATTATTTGCACCTGGTTAGTGACCAAGGAAAGATAAGCTGGAGTCTATGTACTTGTCTCCTCCTCACATACTACTAAAATGGCAAGTTTTCCATCCAAGTGTCCAAGTCTGTTCATAACAGCAATACAACAGAGCCAGACAGATATCCCCATGAAAATTGAGCACCTGTGTTCACAGGGGGATACTGTTTACTTGTTTATAGCACCAAAGAAACCTCCATTTTCTACCTTGCAGTTTGAAAACTGGAAATCGGAAGACAGCAAGTGAAGATCAGTTCCTGCAGTCAGTTCCCTCTCCCCAGGTTGGAGTCCTTGGGTAGCGTTTGTGTGCTGCAGTGTGGTCCAAACTCCTGTGCCAGCCCAGGCTGTTCTACTGCTACTGCATTAGAGCGTAGGCTAAGAGATGCAGCAGACTGCCAAACTGTGCCATGTGAATTACCTTCTCTCACCAAGCTTGTGAAGCCTGAGGAATCATGAAGTTGAGGTGCAGCACCTCTTTCCCCAACTGTTGCTTTACCGAGCACTGGAAAACTTTTCTATAGCATGTAAGTGACTTGAGAACACAGGTTTGCAAGTCAAGAAACCTTTAACGCAGGTTTGTGGCACTCACCTGCCAGAATACACCTGAGTCAACACTAAGCACGATGATGTCTCCATGCTCTTCTGTGCAGAAACTCTGCTTTGGGAGCCAGACGTAGAGTAATTTTACTAGCACAGCACTGTGCCATCTAACTAGCCTCAGTGAGATTATGGTTCAGTGACATATTTTCTCTGGTAGGAATGCTTTAAGAAAGCCTTCACTCCTCCTTGACAAGCCCCAATCCCTTAAAAAAAACCAACCATAAATCACCAGGATCTCATTTACAATGCAACTACATAAGTATCTTCACCAGCACAACTGAGAGGACAGTTTGCTATTGTACAAGGGCAGCAAGAGGATCTTAAAATTACTTTGCAAAAAAACCCCAAAGAAAACACACAAAAAAGGAAAAAAACAAACCCCAAAACCAAACCAAACTCCCAAACCAGTCCTCTGCTGAGCAACCAGAAGATACTGCTCCCAGGGTCCTCAGGCAGCTGTTTGAGAGCTAGTCTGGAGACTGCTACATGCCACTGTCACACGTGGTATGGTATGCTTTTGTTGTCTTAGACGAGACAAAGGGCAAACTCAGTGGCAAGTCTGAACAGCTTGTGAAAAGTTTCCTCTGTTAGTTTGGGGGGTTTTAACTGTAGTGCCTGAGAGTACCACTCATGGAGTGCCAGGCCACTCTTCTCAGGGGCATCTCATACCCACCATAGAGAACTGAGGATGGCAAATGGGCACAGAAATAGGCAAAAATGAACTACTTTTTTTTTTGGCAGTGCCACTCAACACAAACTGAACTCCTAAAGCTCTTGCTCCATATCATTACGAAATACAGAGCTCATCAATACAACTTTCCCCCTGTTTTCAAAGCAGGGTTTTGATAGTAATATCCCCACGGAGAATGCAAAACACCAGCTCTAGCACTTCCAGCACAAATTTCGACTCTCTTTTCCTCCCAAATCTAAGCAAGCCTATTTCTACATCTGAAGGCAAAAGCAGCAAAATGTTCTTAATAACCAAAAGATCTACATCGCTTTAGCAATATAGCTGATTACAGCTCTTAAACTATCATGGAATAAATGTATTTGTATAAAGTCTTCCTCTTACATTATGTTATGCTTCCAAGTTACAAAATAAAAGCTGGCTACTCCAGAAGCTTTGTTTGTTATTAATTCCCTTAAGTTTAGAAAATTATTTCATTCTAATTAATTGTTTTATTTATTTTTTTAGTCTCATGAGAAAAATGGTCTTCATCTTTCATATGCAAAACAGCTAACGAGAGAACATTTTTCATATAGAGAAGGAACTCCAATTAATAGAGATCTTAAATACTTGGGGAGCTGTTACGAATTTTGCCATTGATCAGACAGCTGCCTGGAAAAAAAGTCTTTTCAGGAAAGTTACATAATTAAAAGTAACCCAATTCTTTTTTGTTTACTTTTTTTTCTCCATCTGCTAATCCAGATTAAACATAAAAATCAATGAAACCCAAATGACGCTGAATTTGCTAAATTTACATCTTTCATATACTTTTACTGGAACCTGCATCCTGCACTGCCATCAGTTATGAACTCCCAATGCTTAATGGACATATTAAATCATCACTACATTTTTAATAATCTTCAGTATCTGCATTACTATGCAATTCATTTTTCCAAGTTTTACATATTCTGTCTTACAAAACAACACCACCACCACCACACTCACACAACACTAAACCCCAGAATTATACACACTTCCAAATACTGAAGTGAAAGTGTCAAAAAAAGAGTCTGTTCTGAGCACCTCAGTTTTTCAGACCAACCTTAGGAAGTTTTCCATCAAGCCTGTAACCACAGTTTGAACAGAATTTCTTTTTGGAAGGATATATAATGGAATCCTGATAAAAATAGTTACAGAAAAAAGCAGTGAGAGGCGTAGAGCTCTGCAATATTTATATTATCCAGGCAGACAACATAAGAGAACCCATCAGTGAGGTTAAAAACTGCAGCACAGAGAACAACTGGCAACAGTAGTCAGGTATAAGGGGCCATAAGCAACAAATGCAAAAAAAATCAGCTGTATGAAGTTGGACACTGACTACTACCTTTGAAAAGGGCAGAATAATAAACTACAGTTATTCCACTTTCACAAATAAAGTCCATGTAGTACTGATTCTAATACCAAAAATATGTCATACAAGCTAATGAAAAGAAAATTTAACAAGTGCACGCATGCTGCAGCAAGCCAAGAAAGAAATACATTTACATTTGTATTAGCGAGACGCATTGGCTGTGCAATCTTGGATGCTTTAAGAGCAGAGCAATGAAAAATTACCATACATAACTGAAGCATACACGACCCCACAGAGCGAGTTCTGGCAATTAACAGGAGGAGATTGCCAACAAAGCAGAAATGAGTCAGGATGAAAAGAAAGGAAAGATCTTTTATAGAACTCTGATCCACACTTGCATCTGAGCTGGCCAATCTCTTCAGTCATTCCCCTTTCACACAGGAAAAAAACAATCTTAAAACACAAGAGGTAGAAGCCATGCTCCTTTGTAAACAGATACACAGGCATACCAACTTAGCCCCGAGCAGCCAAGCCATGCTGCACCTTAGCAATGCTCTTCTTGTATCCTCAAGTTATTCATCAACAAAATGAACTTCTCTAATGTGTTTGCTTGTCAAACTGCTTACACAAACCCACTTCAGACTAGTTGTCTCAAGCAATTCTCCTATCACTGCTGCTGTATTTACTCTTTTGTAATGAAAAGAGGTCACCTGCACTAAACCAGTACATTTTGTTTCTAAGTGCAAAGGAGAGCAGCTTCCCTGGCAGCCAGGCTGCCTTTTGACATAAAAAGTACACTGTATATACATATACCTGTGCACTGAAACCCCCTGAGGTTTGCACATTTATCACTAAAACCACATGCAGTCATAGGGGAAAAAAGCCTCAGACGCAAAATGGGGAATCTTATAAAAAGTATAACAACATGAAAACCACTGAACTGGATGACACCAACAGCCTGTTTGGTCCAGGGCTTCCATGACCCAATGCCAGAAATGAAAGTGTCACAGGAAGTGGAAAAGAAGCATAGCACAGTAAAACTGTGCTTGCTACTACAGCCCATGGGGACTTGAAATATTGGAGAGACCGATTTAAACCTAAAAATCCCACAAAGTCTAGTATCCTCTTCCAGATGCATTTGTATTAGCTCTGGACATGGTAGTTAAACAAAACTCCACCTTTTGGGGGACTATTGCTTAATCCTTAGCCTCAGCATTTTCCTGTGGTAGCAACTTCCATTAACTAATTTACACACTGCCTAACCCTCCCACTCTGCTTTTTTTAACCAGTAGAGGGGAGAAAAAAAAAAA
>JAVJGG010000040.1:3105886-3116003 GCA_035590195.1 Aviceda cuculoides
ATGCTGCATTTTTGCTGCATTTTACAAACAGTTTCATAATTTAGAGACAAAAGAAACGCCACCAGCAAGCACCCCATGCATACACACTGCTTTGGGGCCATCTGGAATGGAAAGAAACCCAACAAGAGTTTCTTGAAATCTATCTAAAACGCAGCCCCTTAATTCTCATTTATACTTAGATGTACCAAAATTGCTTGACAGATTTTCTTTAAACAACTGTGGGGTTCCCAAAATTAAGTCAAAACATCTATGAAAAAATACAGTCTAGATAATAAAATACAGCCTTCAGAGTTTCATCATGGCTTTACTTAAAAAGAACAAGAAGTGCAAGTGCTGAAGCACTTCTGTTTTGCAAGGGGAAAGGGGAAGGAACATTTTATCAGGGCACTGTGGTATAAAACACATTGGACAAGCAAAGAGCTGTAGCTCTCACCTCCTGTCTTTTCACTTTGGGACAAACAGGTGAACATGGGAGGAAGACAGTCTCTCTTCCCAGCCTAACAGGGTTTTGCTGAAGATGGAAATTTCTCTAAGGACCCCCAACCTCCTCCAAGACACAGTTTTTATATAAGTATTTCTTTCTGATGAAACAAGCAGCTTGATTTTTCCAAGTCAAAATTCAAAACCTAAGTGTAAAAAAGTTTCAGTATGAAAAAATACTCTTTGCTTTTTGTTCCAAAACTTCAGAATGAGACATTTGAATATCATTTAAGCCCTTTCAGTTTTTATTCCTCTGAGCCATGGAAGTTCCTGTGAGACAACTCTAGCAAAATAGTTTTATTCGTACAAAACCCTCTTCCATCAAAATAGGAGGAATATCACTTTTACATGGCAGGATCATACAATCAGAGGACAGATTCACACACATTAAAAACTGGTATCCAGGTATCCAGAAATCCAGGTGATGAAGGGAGTTATAAAAGCCAGAAAAAACATGGTCAGTAATCATGACCTGCGTGTGGCAACTCCGGCCCTCAGCTGAGGTTTTATGACATAAGAAGTGAAGTCTTAAGTGGCAATGATGATGAAAAAAATGACAATTTGAGCATTCAATTATTAACAAACAAAATTATCCCAAAGCTTACTTTCTTCAACCAAACAAATTAAAAAACCTGCCTTCTGCAGAAAGTGTACCAAACTATATATAGAGATACTATACTATCAGCATAGAATCACAGAATCATTTCGGTTGGAAAAGACCTTTAAGATCATCGAGTCCAACTGTCAACCATGCCCACTAAACCATGTCCTGAAGTGCCTTGTCTACGCGCTTTTCGAACACCTCCAGGGATGGTGACTCAAACACTTCCCTGGGAAGCCAGTTCCAATGCCTGACAACCCTTTTTCAGTGAAGAAATTTTTCCTAATATCCAACCTAAACCTCCCCTTGGCAGCTTGAGGCCATTTCCTCTTGTCCTATCATTTGCTACTTGGGAGAAGACACCGAGACCCACCTCACTACAACCTCCTTTCAGGTAGTTGTAGAGAGCGATAAGGTCTCCCCTCAGCCTCCTTTTCTCTGGACTAAACACCACCAGTTCCCCCAGCCACTCCTCAAAAGACCTGTGCTCTAGATCCTTCACCAACATGGTTGCCCTGAATACTGTATATACACATATCTATATGCTGGGATACCATATGTATCCCAGAAAAAGTGTGTTGGCTAATAAAGATTCAAAAAGACTAACCCATTGAAACTTGTTTTGAGGTTTTTATCTGAGAATAAATATTTACGAAAGAAATAGCTTTCAAGGAGAACTGCCTTTCACTTAAGATTTAGAGCCACTGGCACTGCAATATGATAGTGTAAAAGCTCTAAAAGTTTAGGACACCTGCACTTTTTAAAAAATCATTTGCAAAAAGACTGATTAATACTTTGAAAAATACTGGGTCAGATACAGAGGCAGGGATTACGTGGACACCTAACTCAGGTATGAAATGCAGCTGCACTTTTCTCTTAACTATATGTATAAAATAATTGGAAACACTACTGTGACAAGCCTGGCTTCATACACAGGTGCCCCCTATGATCATGAGATAAGGAAACCAGAAGATTCTGTTCAGGACAAAGACCAGTTGGTCTGTGAGGTCTGAAGGTCAGTCTATCTTTCCCTGAAGCTCAAGATCTCCCAACCTGCTGCCAGCTGGCCCAGAGCCCAGGCTGAGGCTCCACCATCTAGTTCAGTTTTTCACCTCTACTGGGTAACCCAAGGCCAGATGGGCCACCTCCATCACCTGGACCCCACCTTGTTAGGATATTCCACAGTCACACCATGATCAGCAACGAAACGGGACCCTCTTATTGTTCTGCTTCTCACTGATGTTGCGCAGAGAAAAGAGGAATTGATTGTCACTAGCCATGCTCATCTGCCAGGACGTTCCTCTATGGACAACCAGCATTTTTATGGTACAGTTGTCAACTTCTGTTATGACCTGGGGAGAAGCCAGGTCACTCGCAGACAGTTCCTTCAGCTCTTGGACTCAAGTAGGCTGTCCCAAGATGATAAGGAGCTACCAAGCAAGTCTGCTCGGTCTCTTCCTTAGCCAAGGCCATTGAACCTGTGTGCAGAACTGACATTCTCAGAAGTATATTACATATGGAACATATTGGTTACTCAAATATTGGGGGTTTCGCATGAACTGCAACAGCTCCCTCACGCTTAAAGCATGTCCTCTATTCACCAATATACATTCAAAAGTTAGGTAAAAGGATGAAAGGTCCACGCAGGTTTTTAAGACAGAGCTGCAATTCTTGGAAATAGTCTACACACCTTACTTTGAGTCTAAACTAATATTAAATAAATAATGATGAGTTAAAATGCAAAATGCCTTAAAATCACAAGAGTAACCATTACGGAAAAGGCATCCTTACCTACTGTTTGAAAGACTCTGAAACGTCAACATTTTTTACTCCTACAAAGTTTATTGCTATTAATATCAGATTAGAAACTGTTCTAAGAATGTCAGTCTTGCAACAGAACTGCAAATAAGGTGACTTTCCTTGTAAATCTTTCTTAATACAGGCACCAAAGGAAAGAAGTCCAATAACTAATAGAGAAGTGAAGAAAATCTAAAAGAAAAAAAAAATTAAAAATAAATTTAACAATTTGAGTTCTAGAAATAAAAAACCCTTTTCTGAATCCAACAGCAATAAGATGTGACACACTACGATACTATTTGCAGCTTCCCAAGCTTCATGAGTCTGTTTTCAAATACAGAAATCAGATGATTTCCACTGCTGTAATATTGTATGATTAACAAACGTGATGCTCATGTCAGCCACTGTTCATCACACAAACACTAGCTCCCAAGTCCTAATTTTCAACTGCTAAAATTTCAGTGAACTGTTGTTGAATTTTGTTACACAGGCTTCCCCATCCATGCAACTGCTGCAGTTTTAATAATGATGCAATGGCTACTAATGGGACGGAGGGTGAGAGGTGGACCGAACACTGCCAAGTAACCAAAGGAGAGGTGTGCCACATTTTTGCCATACCATACGGCTCATGCACTGCGCAACGCATGCCCTAACTGCACAAGAACACACCCTGGGGACAGCGACGAAGAGGGATGGGGAGTTGCAGAAGACAATTGCAGACGCACAGCACCCACATGCTTCCAAGTTTCTGCAGTCAGCAATTCAGAGCTCTGTCAATGAGGCTACTCTAACGATTTTCATACAGAAACACCCAGGGCTAGAGAGGGATTTACAAACAAACTAAGAAAGATTTCAGAACACATCCCTAGACTTTCCTTTTCCCATGAACTGAAGTGGAAATATTTACGGTACCATTCCAAGCTGTCTTTGGAATAAGGCTATATTTATCTACAGAAGGCACAGAGAAGGGGGGAAAAAGCTTAAAAAGCCAAGTAACTGGGAAGCCTGTTCAACAAACGGAACCACGAAAAATAACAACATAAAGCAAGGAGCCGGTGTTTGCCTAGCACCTAGAGAAACGTGACCGGCTAAGGACGCTGCTTTATAGTTCTTTAGCAAAGGTCTGCAAACATGCAGCCAAAACAAAGACTCAGCCAAATCTTTATGTATTTGGCAAATGGAAAACAAGACATTTGTACTATTTTGGGGGTATGGATGAGAAAGAATTGAAAACATCTCAGCTGAGAAGGCTCAGAAGCATTTACCTAATTTTGAGAGGAATGAAAAAGTGATTAGAAGGTTATTTTTACTTCCACCAGCCGTTCCTGCTGAGCACAAGTGCGCTGCAGAAAGGATGCATGAAACTGTTGTGTAAAAGAGGGCAGACTTGGGACTTTCTGCTCTTTTTTTTCTGTCCAGGATCTGCTGCCACCTCTCCCAATTTATCTCCCTCCCCTTCACCTCCCCTCATACTATAATGTACAAGAACATTCCTTTTAAAAGTTAAGAGCTGATCTGTTTTGTTTTCTGAAACTATGCACAGTGGGATACTTCCCATATCACCGAAGTCTACTGGCTAGTGAGCTGATAAGAATATGTCAGAAAACAAGTCCTGGATTGGCAAATCCTCAATTATTTATGCGCTGATAGCATTACAGACATCTCAAGCAAGACTCAAGGAAAAGTTCTTTTTTCTTTGTTATTCCTACTTGGCACCAAGCAGAATCGATGTTCTTTAACTTGCCAGAAAACAGAAATAAAGCAGCATATATGCTCTCCAAATCAAATCAAGACACATTATGGTGTCAGAGGGCACAATTTGGAAGAACTTGTGTTCTCTGTGATCTCTGAACTACAAAAACAGTGAAAAAAAATTCCCCAAAGACTCCACCTTAACGCCACACCAAGAGAAGAAAACTCATTCTGACTCCATCCAGGAAGTAAAATATCTAGATCGATCTTGATAAAGGGGTTGTAACATGCACAGAAATTAATATTAGATTACTCTATGGTCAGCTTAATTTCCTACCAAAAGCAAAAACAACAATACAGAATTAAATCCGTGTTTCCAGACTGCAAAGGACAACCAATTAATTTCCAAGTCCCTTCCTGCAGGGAGATACCCTGCAGTGTCGTTCAGTGTTTCAAAGGTTTCAGTGAAAGGAAAAAGGTTGTTTCACCAACTTCACCAAATGGCCACAGACGATCATTTCTGATCTCAACTTATAAAGCGTATGGATAAAAAGAGTGCTTATACATTGTCCAAAACAATAACCTACAACATACTGACTTTGATGCAGGTTTAGCTTCAATAAACAACTGAGAAAGGGTGAAGCTTGTGACAGTAAAGCCAAAACCCACAAATATTTGGAGGACCTGTTCCAGTAACATCAGCTTCCTAAGCAGCCGAGTCACAACAGCCATCCTCGGCAGGGAACACTTGTCTGTTTTGCATCTGCGTAACAGCTTCGAAGCTCCCCATCCTGAGTGGGCCATACACCAACTGCGTCCCGACAGCGTGAGGGGGTGACTGCTCGAGGGGCTTTGCTGCAGCAGTGTGCGGGGGTGCGGGGGTCCGGGAGGCGCAGGCACAGCGAGGGCCCTGCCCAGGGAGCTCCTGCCACATGGCCGCCCCTTGCCCTCCTCACTGCATGGCGGCAGGACTTGTACTGGTGAGATGGAAGTAGAAAGCTAGGACTAAAGAGAGGTAAGACTGTGTGTTTTCAGTCTCAAGATAGGCAAAAGCAATTTTTTTTAGTTCAAATCCAAATGTAGGTGTGCCCAGGCCACCTCTCCCACCATTTACCACAGGGCTTCCAGTCACCAGTGGTGGCAGGTCCTGGCAGCTAAAGCTTCTTTCCTGAAATCCAAGTTTCAGAAATTTTTCATTGTGTCTCTATTAATAAATTTCAACAGCTAGACAGGGGTTCATAATCACAAAGTCACCTTTTCTTAATCTCTACCTCAGGATAAAGAATAAGGAAAACCACTTTTATCAGAAACAGGTATCAAAAGACAAGACACTGGAGAAGTGATGAGCTGGAGAGCTCATAGCATTTTTAAGGAAGCCAGCACCAGCAGTAGGAAATAGTCAAGAGACACTGAATTTCATAAAACAGAAGACACTTCAAATTTTTCAAATCCCAGGCTAGCAAAGTTCCATAAATCGTTTGGTCATTCTCGTACCTGCAGGCCCCCTGTGACCCACTGGCCTATACCTGTACCATACATCTCAACAAGGGATGGGGAAAGGAAAATCAGATGACAAAGCCAAGATCATTTAAATGAAATGCTGTTCTGGAAAGCGACTCACACAAGAAGCAGGGGTGTTCTTCTGCTGGCTCCTGGTGGGTCCTGGTCCCCGCCAGCTGCTGAGGCTGCAGCACCAGCCAGGAGCCTGGCAGCGCAGCAGGGCATCTCTGCAGCACCCGCTCTGCCAACAACCTGCAGATGCCACACACACCGACTGCGGATCGACTGCTCTCCAACACCAAAATTGCACTGCAGTTGAGTTTTTGCTACATGTTTTCTTGTGGGTTCCAGCCCTGCAAGGCTCAAGCCCTCTCTACGGAGGGCTGCCAGGCTGAAATGCAGTGATGCACGCCAAAGGAGGTATTTTTCTGATAAAAGTGCTTTTATGTGCACAGGTGGACTCCACGTCCAAAGCCAAGCACAAATCCCGTTCAGGACTAACTGGGGTCTCAGTCCTTCCTGAAGGAGAACCTATCAGCCAAGCTCACCCACGGAGCTGTTCCAATGGGAAGGAGCAAACCAATAAGGAACCCAACGAAGCCTCGAACAGGCAGGCTGGGGCAACACAAGAAAGAAACCACTCTTCAGTTTCTGTCTCGGGCATGTTTGCAGTTTCATCCGTTACACGGCAACTTAGGACAGATGCCTCAATGTTTACCACTGGTTTAACAAACTACAACTAGCAAAACACACCGGAAAAATGAAACGCAGTGCAGTAATGCTCCACAAGTCTGTAAAGGGATCTAGCCAATACCCCTAGGTGGTCACCCAGATCTTCAAATATTTTTTTTATCCATCTGTGAAACTAATAATTTCTGTTATTTTACATTTCCTGGCAGTCTTCAGCAGTAGAAGGAGAAATACAGTTGAGAACTAGCCCCGTGTAATACACACAGAGAAAAGAAAAAACCATTTCAAGATCTCCTCAAGATCTTGCTAGAAGAGAAAATCCCACCTACAGTTCAGTTAAGAGTCAAAAAACAGGAAATAAAACATATAGATGAAATATCAGGGCACTGACTTACATAGTTACTTAACCAAGTTTGCGTCTATAAATGTTTCAAAGTTGCTCTTGCCAACACAACTGTAAATATTTAAAAAGAAACACACTAGATTAAAGCAGCAATTTTTCCACACCAAGGAGAGAGCTTTTTCTCTATAAGGCTGTGTATCACTGTTAGCTTGCCCTTGAAATTCATCGTAAATGATATGACATATGCTCAATTAGAAGAACCAGATAAAAATCCAATATTTTCTTTTTTGTTTGGTATGAGTATTGTTTTTTAAGAATACACATCCAATCCAACTAAAATTAAATTCAAATTGCTACAGTCGTCTTCTAGCTTACTGATAATCTTCACCCTAAATTGCAGTAGCAATTCAGACAACTGCAGTCTGAAGTTCCTTCTTATGTACAAACACTGCAAGGCTGCTTTTCTCCCCGAAACTACGGTCTTCTACACATGGAGCCCTACATAATCCAAACTTCCTGGTTTGAGTCATATGTCTAATCTCAAACGATACTAGTATTAACGCTGACTCAGCCATCCAAATGTGTGGGTGCACATTGTAAACCTCCTTCATAAAAGGTCCTCCCTGTTACATTTATGCAGGATGCACTGGTGAAGTTGTAAAGCTAAATCATCTGATTTAATTAATTCTGCTCAGAAAAGGAGAATTTGTCTGTTCAGTGACCATCTTGCTTGAGATATTTTTACAATACATTCCTTTACTCTGTGCTCAATTCACCCCTAAGGTGCTTATGCAGATACTAAACAGAACATGTGATTCATTTGTGTATTGTTACTCTTTTAAAACATCTGATAAAGACAAGCAATAGGTCACTTTGCCCCTGTGGAATCGCACCAACTGATCCTTATAAACCTTGTAATTCCTCTGATTAATCCTGTTCCTAGAGGCAGGAGTAATACTGGCGAATTATCTGGTTCCAGACATATTTCATTAATATCAGGTGGCATAGTTTCTCATAGTTGTGGGCTTCAAGTTACGTAAGACGGATAGACAGCAAAACCTCTGCCACTCAAGGATTTTTTCTAGACATATTATCTTCAGCATCAGAAAAATTTCCCTTGGAATTTGTTACTATGACGATGTATTGCTCTGGAGAGCTGATGATGGTGGAGTGGATTTACATTTTCTACCCATTACTGGGTAGTCTTTGTGCACATGAGAAAGCAATCACATACATATGGGATTACTGCTTTTCCAAATGCACAGGGCATGTTCAACTACTTGTGAATATATCAGAAATGTATTTGAAAAAATGATTTTGCCATGTAACTGCCGATGCAATTAATTCAGCAGCCACCGATGGCCTAGACCAGCCTCGTGTTGATGTTTCACCAGTCATTAGTATATGAATAAATAAATATTTTAGAAGACCATGGGGTGATTAAGATTTATTTGACAGTGGAACTGCTGAAAAACAGCCAGCTAAAGATAACAGCAAGACCACGATTTCTTCATACAAAACCTGGCCTCCTTTGGGCCTCTATTTGGGAGGCATTTGCTCCTGCAGCCATGCAAGCTCTTTGTTTTATGATGCAGTCACTACAAGGAAGACTTGAAAACCCTTGGCAGCAGAAGCAGTGTAGCAGCAGCTCTGACATCCCACGGTTTCCAAGGAGAGGAAGTTTCCCTTTCAGTTTTGGGACTCGCTTGCAGGTGTTTCGGTAGCACCCTCCCTCTCCCTCAAACAGAAGACAGCTTTGCCATTTGCCCAGCTACATCTAGGCATCGGCGAAAGCAGGCGGTCTTTCAAAATGCCTTCTTAAATCCTGTGCTCTTTGGCACGTGCCAGTACACCTCTCCTCTCCCACACATGAGAACAGGCGATGAGGTTGTGGCCACCCACCCCATTAGGAGAGGGCCGCGCAACTTCTACCCAAGGTCTGCGGCTTTGCAGAGGTCCTTTGCCACACGCAGCGGGGACGGGAGAGCAGCAGGCACGTGGCTGTGCAGGACGCAGGGCAGCCGCCCCAGGGCAGGCTCCCTGACACCCGGCACCCAGCCAGGGCATCTCTACAGGCTCATCCCTGCAAGGACTGCTCGCGCCAGCGCCGCTGCATCGCTTCCTTCCACCTAACCTGGAAAAGCTATCTGCGAGCTCCCGCGGGCAACCTCTGCCAGCAAATTGCACAGCGGTTCTGGCAAACCCGACCCATGAAGTCAATGGTCCCTTCCAAGCATAAAAAAAATCGGAGATCCTCCTGCTTTCCACTGCGTGTGTTTGCTGGACTTTTTTTTGCTTGCAGGGATTAGAAAGGATCAAAATCCCTCCATTTCTATGTCAGACGTGCATTACACTTTTACTTGATACGAGAATCTCTGAATAAATCTGTATGGGCATAATTAAAATACTCTTAAAAAGGCAACAGAAGTGGTAAGGCTCTGGAGCCAAGCCTTGTTCAAACACACGAATTACAATTTTAATGCTATTATTCAAATTATTTATCTGTCCTGCAAAGCACAGCAGCGGTGGGATCGCTGGGAGCAGGGGAAAAGGAAAAGTGAAAAAATCCCTTCTAAAGGCAGTACTACAGAAAATATTTTTCTAGAGCTCTACACGAAACACAAGACAGAGTGACCCGTGCTGCAGCTGTACCACTGGTGCCGCGCTGCTTCAGGAAACCCCAAACTCCTGTCACCTCCGGCTGCTGCCTGACCCCGAGCTCACTTCAAAACGGGGCAGGGGAAGAACCCCGCGCCTGCAGCTCTCCGCGGACCGCAAAACCCGGTACGGGATCCCGATTTTCCAAAAACTTTTGGAGCGGCTGCCGTTGCTGCGCAGGATTACCCGTTGCCACGGCAACGGCGCGCGGCTGAGCCCCAACGGCCGGTCCTTTCGCCCGGCAGCGCCGCGCTGCAACGGCACCCGCCGGGGCCACGCGTTGCCAGGGAGACGCCCGCGTTGCTATGGCGACCATCACGCTCGCCGGGCGCCGGCCCCGCGGGCCGCCCCCCGCC
>JAVJGG010000040.1:3150917-3162270 GCA_035590195.1 Aviceda cuculoides
GCCGCCGCCGCCGCCGTGTAGAGGAGGCTGAGCGGTGGGAGGGGCGGGGAGGGACCAGCCGCCGCCGTGACAAGGTGCCAGCGGAGCGGCGGGGCCGCCGCTAGTGCTCCGTCGTCCTCGCCGCCGCCCTCCCGCCCGGAGAAGTTTGACTCGGGAACAGCGCAGCCGCCCGGGCCGTCGCGGCGAGGCAGGGTCCGTGCCGGGAGTCGCCCCGCCCGAGGCCGCCGCGGGACGGGGGTCGCCTCCTGCGGGAGGCGGCGGGGGGACACCGGCGGCGGCGGCGCTCCCACTCGTCCGAGTCTCTGCCCCCGCCCGTGGCCTGGCGGCCGCTGGTGACAGCAGGCCCGGCCGGAGCGACCGGCCCCGGCTCAACCGCGATCAGCCGCGCGGTGGCCGCCGCAGGCACCGCCAAGCACCGGAGGCCCGAAGATCGAGCCTTGCTTCTCCCTCCCGCCTCGAGAGGAGCAGGGGAGTCATCCTTCGCCGCCGAAACGGCGGGCTCCGTCCCGCACGTCTCCCAGCGGGCACTCAGCTCCCGCCCCGGAGGGGGAAAACCTGCAGGGCCACCAGGGACCCACGGCTGGAGCCTCCGGTGCGAGGCGAGCCCGGCAGCCGGCTTGGAGCAGAGCCGTCCTGAGCCGGGTCCTGCAGGGGCGGGCAGGGCGGCAACAAGCGGGGCATAACGCAAGGGGTCTCTGCTGCGGAGGCAGCGTATCCCGAAACCACGGCCTCTGCCGAGGGTCTGTCTGCGCCTTGTGCGGGGAAGAACCACGCTGCAGAAATCTGCAGTAACTGACGAGGGAAAAAAAACGCTTTATTTCTGTAGTCTCAGGAAATGTGCTTTAAAATAAGGCCCGATTTATTTAGGAAGAGCGGTGCGTTTTCTCCTCTGCTACCGGTACCTTGACATAACCAGTGTTAACTCTAGTAAAAAAACCCTTACCATCGGTTAAGTTAATTGGAGGGAACTAACTGGATTTAAAAATAAAAAAGAAGTTGCCCGGTCTAGACAGCACTAGTTAAACACACGGTCTCCCACACGGAATGTGCTTGACCTCAAGCAGCTTCAGCGATTCGTAGCACAGAATTAAGGTATGGCTGTCCACCCGCAAAACAAGGACACGAAATTGTTTCATAGCCGGTCCACAAAAATCAAGGATTTCCCACTCTGGGCAAACAAGGCTTGCAGATTTAGCATACTTCAAAATTAATTTCCCTTTCAGTATAGAGAAGCTCTGCTGCAGAAAGGTATGAACAACATAGGATGAGTTAGAAATACAGGTATATTGGTAGATCCTTCCCAGTGCAGCCCTGGACACAGAAATTATCCCTAAGCCAAGAAGAAAAGCATTTTAGCCATTTAATTCAGAAAAGTTAGGATGGCTGTCTTGAGACCTTGCAGCTGGCCCACACAGTCGATATTATCCTGCTTAACCAGGATCACCACTGTATCCTCCTGCATGTCTGTGTCCATACTTAGTCATTCCCCAAGGCACGGGTTACCTCTTAATCTCTCTGACACTTGCGAAATTCACATTTTTAGACAAGAGTGGCAACCGCCTCATTCTCAAAGCACAGGGCTGAAAAGCACTTCCTTGATTCTCCCAAACCAGAAATTCCTGTCATAACTTGCTAAGACCTTTTGCCGATAGCTTTCCCTCCCCTACCCAGTGAACTGCTATTTCACATTCTTGCATATTTTCAAGAAGACAGGCCAGCAGCTGGATTGAAGAATGGGAAGAATACCTATCAGGCAGCAGACTATCATTGTTACCCACCAGTAACCCTGCCCTGTGACTCCACCAGGCCTAACGCTCCAGCAGTCAGCAGACCATTAGTTTACACAGTTCTTATCTCATGGCCCTTTGGTTTCAAACCCAAACTAAATTACCAAGTTGTAACTCCACCCACCTGAATTTACTCCAAATGCTTCAGACGTTTTTCTGACTGAATCAACACTTCTCTTTATCAGCAAGCAAGGAGATTTATCGCATTTATCATCACTTGTAAAAGTCAAGTGTCTTAGAACAGACTACCAAGAAGAATTCAGCTAATGAGAAGTATTTCTGAAGTGAGAAGGGGGAAGCCTCCCGAGATGCAGAGTAGCATGCAAAGAATATTACACCTTGAATACATTATGTATGCATCCTATTCAGGTACAGGGCTCGGTTCTGTTCAAAATTAGTGCCAAATTCCCCATCGATATGGGTGGAACAAGATCAGTTCCAGAGTATTACACCTTTTCCGTGGCAGGTAGGAGTTTCCCCAGAGCACACACTAAGGATTGCAGTGAAGGACCACTGCGAGGCTTTTGCCGTGTAGACAGAAAAGCCAGCGTGATGGAGCGCAGGGGCCAGCAGCGGGTGACACAGAAGCCGAGGAGAGCAGGGGGACAGACTGCACGCCGGGTCGGAGGGCTGGCACGGGGCTCCCAGCTGAGGCACTCCGTGAGGGGCAGCGGTGCGGGGCAGCCTCTCGCTGGCTCCCACTCACCCCTCAGCTCAGCAGCAACTGGAGCTGCTGACTTGCAGAGCAGTAAAACACTAGCAGTGAGGTAAACACCGGTATCTTGCCTCTTGGGAAGACTGTCCCCCAGCTGCTCCTGACTCTTTGCTGGAATACTTAATACAACTTATTGAAGAAAGGAGAATACTGTCTGAGACGGCACCACTGAAAGATCATTGACTGCTGGCTTAGAGAGTACAGCAGCAGCAGAACATCTGACGTATGACCATCAAGTAGCTCACTGTAATCTTAGGCAAGCCACCAAATTTATTAGGGTGTCAATTTCCCCATTTCTGAGACAGGAATAATACTAACTCATTTACCAAAAGATTTGCAACACTGACAGATGAAAACTGTTTATACATCAAGAGCGAAGTATCTGCCGTACCGAAGGCCGATTAGAAGTACCAACAGTGCAGAGCTGCACTTTAGCCTTGTGGGCTAATATACAACGCTCTAATCTTTCCACTCAGATTTCAGAATACCAACTGCAGATGTTGCAGTATCTTATTTAATGAGGATTTCCAGCCATCGCCCTATACTCCTTTATCTCTTATCCTCCTCTAGATTGGAATCCTTGATAACCTCCCACAAGCCATCGAGCACATGAGCACAGCAAGGGTCATGGGCTCTTTATCAACCCTCCAAAGCTCATCTTCCCCCCTCCATTTCCATCTCTGCCGGGAACATCTTCCTTTGCTAGTATTATGACCATGCCACATGACCTTGCTAAATATTTCTACTTTCTGCCCTCTGACCTTACCAGTCTCACCATTCGAGAGACCTGCACTTTTTATCCTCACCTTTAAGCCCCAATTCCTAACCTGATCTCCAATTATAATGTCTTCATTGACTGGCATCCTTGTAATGTTTATTCTCTCTACACCAGAGTCAGATTTCTTCCCTGAGGTCTGCTGCAAGTTTGCCAACTAAGCTTGCTCATTAGGATTTATAATTTGACATGCAGCTGTACCCCAAAACCTCCCAGTTCTGAAAGGGTCCTGATGTGCAGGGTACCTTTCAAAGATGAAAGTGGACAGGGCTGCTGCCCCCTGTGGTCAGCGATCAGACCCTCACAGTGGGGAGTGACACATCTCAGGCTCTCGCACGGTACCCTGGCCATCTTGTTTCGTTTTCATTCTTCCCCCATGCAGAATGATTGGCATCCCCCATCAGTCTTGCCATTTCAAAACTTCTATTTTCTCTGAGGTAATGGATGTAACCTTGTACAGAGCAGAAGCACGGTGAACACTTTCAGGCACTATTAAAAACTAAATCGTGAATACAATACATGTTTCCTCGTTTCCTCGTTCACAACTCCTGTTCCCAGCATTCTTCTCCAGTCCCTCATACAGAACCTGCACCATCAACACTTTTTTATTTTTAACCACACCAGACCAGCCTGGTTTTGTTGTTTGCACTATGCCCACTTTTGGGGCAGAGAAACAGCCATATCCGAGTTCCTACCTGAACAGCCGGAGTCTCTGCTGCGTACAGAGGTAACACACCTAACCTGGATGACAAACAGTGCCTCGCTCCCGTGAAAAAGAGCAGCTCTTGCCTCGCAGCTGCTTCGAGCGCAGTCTGTACCCTGCCTTCCTGCCCCATGTCTTCTACAAGCACGCACCCCCCCTTTCTTCTCCCACCCCAAGCACTAGAAAGATACAAGCAAAAAACTAGAAAGATACAAGCATTGCACATGCAATGAAGGCCCAGCTTACTCCAGCTTACTGATAGGAGATCTATCTTTTGCTTACTCACTTGAGACCATGGAATCAGATTTACAAAGCATTCTCCCAGCCTTTCATTTAATTATTCTTCAAGTTCTCATTTACCCCAGCTGGTGAAACCCAACAGAAACAGAACTGAATCAGTGAGACAAGGAGCACCGATATGAAGCTTTGTCAGAAGTGCAAGCAAACAAAAAGATCTACAACATTTCTGTTTCACAGGCTAAAATACAATGCATTCCTTACAATAAAATCCAGAGTTTTTATTAAAAAGTACCTTTATGAAATAATGTATGCATATTTATGATGTTTTTGTAGGAACACTTCTTTGTTGTGGTTTAACCCCAGCCAGCAGCTAAGTACCACACAGCCGCTCGCTCACTCCCCCCCACCCAGTGGGATGGGGGAGAGAATCGGAAAAAAAGTAAAACTTGTGGGTTGAGATAAAGACAGGTTAATAGGACAGACAGGAAGAAAATAATAAAGCTAATAATAATAATAATAAAATTACAATAATAATAATACAAGAATTGGAATATGCAAAACAAGTGATGCACAATGCAATTGCTCACCACTCACCAAACGATGCCCAGTCAGTCCCAGAGCAGCAATCTGCACCCCCAGGCCAACTCCCCCCAGTTTATATACTAGACATGACGTCACATGGTATGGAATAGCCCTTTGGCCAGTTTGGGTCAGCTGTCCCAGTTATGTCCCCTCCCAACTTCTTGTGCCCCTCCAGCCTTCTCACTGGCTGGGCATGAGAAGCTGAAAAATCCTTGACTTAGTCTAAACATTACTTAGCAACAACTGAAAACATCAGTCTGTTATCAACATTCTTCTCATACTGAATCCAAGACATAACACTACACCAGCTACTAGGAAGAAAATTAACTCTATCCCAGCCGAAACCAGGACAGAAGCAAAAGCAAAATGTTGCTGGGATAAACGTATCTTTACTGGAGTTTTCTGCTATAATGGCTATATTGGTCTGAAATCACACCTAACCTAACACAGCTGGAACATTAATTGCAATACAAGCCGGTATTTCCAGTACTGTTGCAGTGTTTGAAGAGGCTGAAAAAAGAAAGAACTGTTTTCTAAGGTTTGGTGCCTGGACTCTGCTATCTGCTGTACAGGTGTAATGCTGCAAAATGTGGTCTGGAGTTATCTCAACATTAGTATTCACCATTTGACAGCTTAAGTCAAACTTACAAGTAATCAGCAGAACCAGAAATCAACTGGATTTTTGTTCTTAAAAGCAAGGTGGAGGAAAAACAGCAGCCAACACTACACAGAAGTAAAGATCAGAAGTTTGGGGGAAAACTGTAACAGAGAACCAAGTTCTTTTATAAAGTTCCCAAACAGTATTACCAAATTTAATTTCTAAAACTAAGACAAAATTCTTTCTGGACAACATCTCAAGTCCTGCCTCAGCTTTCCTGAATACAAGCTGTTCATTTAATCAAAGACTTCAGGAGTTTGTCCTTTATTTGTGCATCTATGCACGCAAAATTAAGTTGCAACAGGACCTCACGAGTAGTGAAGTTTGTGTTCACATCTCGTTCAACTGAAGATCTCACGACCTGACACTAAACACAATTTGCTATCACTAGAGCTGTGAGCTAGTAGGCGATTATTCTCCCCTGACCGTTTGCTTGCGCCAGGTGGATTTCCTAGCCATGATCGTACCGAGTCCCAGCTTGATTTCCAGCTCTTTGTAGGACAGGACATTCCAGGGTGCTTTCCTCTACTTAGCACTCGGCACTACTCTTCCTGTACATTTCTTGAACACTGTTCCCGGAGGAAATCCTGTGAGATGCGGGTCTAGATTCCCAGACTGCGGTAATGCAGAGACAGCTACGAGAGCCTGTATGAGGTGATGCAGTGATGAAGCACAAGCAAGACTGACCTACAGTTGTGTCTGCGAAGGGATGCTGAGAGGATGCAGGTTTGGGGAAACAAGCAAAATGTCATAAAATGATTAAGCATTCTTCTATCCTTGGTGTGTTTTTAGTACTACATACCAGCCTACCAAGTGCATCGGGGAGCAAGGAATGGAAAGCAATGAAAAATTGCAGTGGGAGGACTGAAAAGAGTCAGTAGCATCTGCAGAAATCTTCTGCGCTGTCCTGTGCTCCCCTCCACAGCCACACGTGAGGCAGGCTCCATGGCTGAACCGGAGAGCAGCTGCGAGGCAGAGCAGGTAAGCAAGATTTGGGAAAGAAGGAGGAAAGCTGGCACAGAAAAAAAGCACAACTAAATTACCCACATCCCAGCAGCAACTTCTGTTGCCAGCTATGGCCAGAGAACCACCCCCTGGCTGCCAGCTTCACATCCTGTGAGGTGGGTTTCCCTGTGAATAGCTTTTGGCTCTCCATGGTGACAAAAGTTCATTATGATTATGATCTGACTTATCCACTGGGGCATTAATTTATGCCAGGTCTTTTGGCACTGCTCTAGTCTTTTTGGCAACAGGTAACTTCAGTTAACAGCTGCAGACATCTGGGTACGGCGCATCTGACACCTCACAGATTTTTTGCAGGCAATTTTCTCATTCCACAGGTTTATCACAAGTATGCCACAAGGACAGAGTGGGCCTCAGCAGTCAAAGCGCTATGAAATTATCTTGGGAATTTTTTTTTTCTTTAAATCTGCAGTCCTGTAAACATTGATAGTTATGTCTCCTTCTACGGTTCAGCTAGTTCCAGCACAGTTTAGCACTTCCACAAACATTTCAAGGACAAAAAAATGCTATGGCTATAACAAAATTTTGAAGTATGTTTCAGGAGAAAAATAATTTTTATTGCTTGTACATAGGTAGAGCATTTTACTTACTCCACATCACTTGTCACATAATCTTCAGTAATTTTTTCCATAATGGAAAAAAGAAATACAACATGAAAACAACAGAGTATCAAACCAAACGTCACATATAACCAAAAAAAAAAAAAAAAAGCTGTCACTGGAGAAACCCCTGCAGGTTAATGGACCAGCACTGCGCAGCAGAGCAGGGGTTTCAATAGAAGACAAAGGCCAGTTGAGGCTGGAAGGAGACGGGCTGTCCTGCCACAAGCCAGCCAGCCGCTGAGCCGTCCTTTTGCCGTGCAGTTGAACAGAAGGCCCGTGTAATGACAACCGCAAAACTCATTTAAGCTCTGAAAAGGTGACTAATGAGCTCATTCATGCTGCCTATAAATTATTCACTACAACACTGACCCCACTCAAGACAAACTGCAAAGTAAACTTTAAATACAGGGATCTGGAGTCTCCTGTGTTGTTGGCTTCTGCCTGTAAAACTTTCTGCGATCAAACAGACACTTCACTTGCTTCTGCCCCCTTGTTAAACTCACTGCGATGTTTAGGCCTTCTTTTTTACAACCTCTAGCAGAGTTAAAGCGGCTGCAGCTGCTATGTATTTATTTCTCTGTTGCCAAGCCTTTTTCATTAGTAGTTGCAGGTAATCGTGCAACGCTATAAATAGCTTTAAATTACATTCTTCAGAAATTAAAAGTCTGACCTCAAAATGAAGGCTGGGTCTAAAGAAGTAAGAAGACAATGGCACACGGATGTTTAATGAGAAGCAGCCCATCTCCAGAGCCTGTGCTTATTGATACTTCTGTGAACACCTATGATTTGTGCCAAAATGAAAACAGAGGACTTTAAAAACACACTTTTCATTTTTTTAGGTGCTGGACTGAAACAAACTTCTGATATGTTTAGAAACAGCCCATTTCTAAGAATGCTTTTGTTAGACTGTTTAGCGTGAAATAAGAGACAGATTATATAGTTCAATGTTAGCAGCGCAAACGGCGGTGTTTGCTGCTGGGGTGGCTGGAACAGGCACTGGCTCTCTTCAAACAGTACTTTTCTTTGGAAGATAAATTGCTCACAATATTTACAAATTAACTTCAGTAACTCACTGCATGTTGAACTAGCAACTACAAAGTGACATTAAAGACACTGTCTTTTATGACATGTGTCTGATCTTCAGTGGAAAAATGTTACTCACACCTCTGGTTACACAGTCGAACTCCAAAGGCTGGAAATAACTAGAAAAGGGAAAGCCAGGAATTACATAGGTAAAGTCCAGTCACTATGTAAGGTATAAGACAAGGTAAAGTGTGGGAGACCTAAGGCAACATCATAGTGACATAAAAACACAAGAAAAAAAAGGAAGTTTACCAAATAAATAACCATTGCAATTTTACTAATCGCTCTCTTTCTTCCAAGCTGGAAATGCTGTAACTAAGCAGAGTAAGAACTTCTGCACTACTTGAAGAAAAGGGCTTTACTACCTAGCGACAGCCATGTGACTGGTCTTCATTTATTTACATCCAGGATTCTGAGTTTACCAGAGATGCACAGAAACCCTGTTGCCCTGTTAGTATTGCTTTTTAAAATGATGATTAAGAAAAACCCCAAATAGCCCGACAAACACAAGACAGCAACGGAGCAGCCTACACCACATAGCATGCAAGTCTTAACTTATCAAAAGCTCTCCACCTGATGAGATTCCTGAGCCTCTCGTAGCTGAAGGGTGTTGGCAAAGGGCTGCTTTGAAACCCGTCACATGCCGGACCCCACTAACCTGTCTGGCGAGCGCAGTTCACCTCCCGGTTCAGTGGTGGGAAACAGAGGCACTTCCTGCAGCCAGCTCCCCCACACCCTGCTCCTCATTTCCCTAACGAGGCCCAGCAGTGATGTCAGTTTTGCTGCAAGGCATGATTTGGTCCAAATAAAACCAACGTACAGTTGGCTACAAAATCAGAGGAATGCCAAATCCGGAGGAGGATGAGCAAACAAACTTATGGTACAGCTTTTAACTGCGCACAACAAAGCCAACACTTGGCTACAACTGCCAATGAATCTGTTGAGTGGTCAATGCCACTATTGTTGAGCGTGCCCTGGATGGCTTTGACCTAAGAGGTCACCTGGCAGGAGTCCTCAAGACACTGGTCTCAGCAAATTCATGCAAGACTCCCATGCCATGGGTAGGGTGCACAGCCAGCACCAGCCAACCGGGTAATCCTCACCACCACTTTGAGGCCGGCCGATGTCGCTGAGGTGAAGGCAGCTGGATGACACTGGGTACCAGGGCAACCTCGGCCCAATCCAAAGCCGTGTGCAGCTGTTACCTCTACTGAAAAACTGCTCCTGCAACTCCTCCTTCCTCTTAGCTCTCCAAACCACACAATCTCATGGTTCTCAAGACCCCAGTGTGTGCCCATCTGTCAGGAAGGTTGCGCTTCTCTGCGCTTTGGTCATACCGTTACAACAAAGTGTAGAATTTCTTACCAGAAATCAGCAAATTCACATGTTCACAAAGCAAAAAATTCACATATTCGACTGAAAGGAAAAGTTGTGGCCTCTCTGAATTGCACAATGCTCACCTCCTTATATATGAAATTGCCTCTCTGCTCATCCATTACCACGCACAGGTCCCAATCCAAAGAAAGCTAACATTTATATGCTCCAGTGATTACAGGGTAGTCAGTGGGAGAGTGCAGCTTTGCAGAGTGAAAAAGACTGTAAACGCTGGCCAGATGAGGCCAGAGAATACATGTATCACCCTTACTTTTATTTATGTCTACCTATTGTCACAACTTCTGCAATAGCGGAGAAGGCAAAACAAACGGGCTAGAACAAGCACTGCCATCAGTAACTTACTACTTGCCTTTCTGCTACAGTGCTGGTCTCGCACACTCCTTCTACGCAGCCATGGTCGACTCTGGATTCTCATGCACACCTATCGGATTTAAGGAGCCAGAGGCATGCTGCACTCACACGTGAAGCATAAGATGCAACTGGGCCTAAAGACGGTCTCTGTCTGGAGACTCCCCACAAATCCAGCGCAGGGAGGGGTCCCTGGCACATGAGCTGCTCTGGGAAAGTAATCCTGGCACGTGCTCCCTAGCTGTGGACCAGGATCCTGTGGTGTAAGGTACTGAGCAAGCAAAGGAAGAACAACCATCTCTGCATCAAAATCAGCCAAGTTCAAGAGATAACAGGGAAACAAGAGGACAATAAGGCAAATTTGGCCACTTAGGAGCGCACCGCTGGATTTGGAGGACTGTGTGCTTTCACTGGATTTCATTGATGGCTCTCCTAATGCACCTGTACACGCTAACTCGGTGTCTGTGAACCCCTCTGGACTTGCAGAACGGCTCCTGTCGAGCAGCTAATCTCCATGAGTGAGCAAGCACGTGTGTGCAGGGAGGGGGTTGTGTGTGTGCACATGCATGCCATGGCAAGTATGTGCTCCAAGTCTCTTCAAGACTGGGATTTTGGTTGTCAAGTACCCAAAGGGGGTCCCTACTGAAATTAACGGGTTCCACTTGAGCAGTTTCTTCCTTCATAGGTCAGGCAGATGGAATAAGATCTCGAAAGTGGCCAGATGGAAATTTATGCCTGTGCTTGCCTTACTGAGTGGGAAGCGTGATACTGGTGCCTGCAGAGTCCTTAGGGAGGTGGGCTGAAGCTGCTCTCAGGTACCTCAGTGCACTGTGGCTCTCCTGCACTATTTGATTGCACCCTTGGATTTACGCCAGCGCTAACTAAATCAGCATCCAACCCTCTATCTTTATTTCTCCCCTTATGTCCCTGTCACATAAGTCCCATTTAACCTTTACTGTTAGAGCTGAAGAAGCTGGTCAGACCAAAGCTCCTCTTGCCCACATCCTGGTTCCAGCCATGTCCTAAGGAAGAGGCAGGGCAAATGCACAGTGATACTCTGCAGCATTCTCCTGTACTTCCAAAGACCTGCTGCTTAAATGCAATCAGATGCTGTGGTATGCTATAAACCCAAAGATACTTTTTCTTCTATCAACTTGTCTAAAAAAGGTTCATGTAAGCTTCAGCATCAACAGCCTTTAGCAAGCAGTTCCAGATTTTAACTATTGACTGTGTGAAAAAAGTTCTTCCTTTGCTTTATACATGCCACCTGATAGCTTTACTTGAAACTCCTATTTCTTGTACTATGGTAATTACTGTATATCTAGGACATGTGACTCATGTCTATGCAGACTTCTCTTGATTTTATAGTGCCTTTCTACTGCTCAGACAGTGCTACTAATATACTTAATTCTGCATTTCATTCTTTGAAGTAACTACAGGTA
>JAVJGG010000040.1:3162280-3180953 GCA_035590195.1 Aviceda cuculoides
ATCTAATCATAGCCATAATTATCAACATTGTTTCTACCCAGATAGGAGAAAAGAGTGTGCTTTTTCAATAAAATGGTCCTAACAACATGCTTTTCCTTGTAGTTGCACTCTGTAGTTTTCCCTTTATAGTCCCACTTTAAGTACCTGGAGCTTTTCCAAGCACTTAATATGTCCATACAAAATGTGGAAGCAGATCATTCCAGCTGACGATATCTTTATCCATGGAGAGAACAGCAGCTGGAGGATACTGCCTCACACAAACACAAGCTGTAATGGATCAGGCCCTATGCAGGTTCAGTCCCTTAAAAAAGCTCCAGCTTCAGAGCTGCCAAACTTCTCGGGGTGGTCCAGTGCAAGTTGCAGCCTCTGGCTTACACCTGGCACCTGCCTAAGACAGCAGGAGCATGGCCAAGTTGGAAATGGTCTGGGAGATAAGGAAGAACTGCAGAACATGGTGGGAAGGGCTATGGGGAAGGGACAGAGGGAGAGTACTTTCAAAGAGTGGCATGGGGCTATGTCAAGTCAGGGGTGGTGATATGGGAAGCGATGGCCTTGCATCATCTTGTACTCAAGTTTCAGCTCTCTCCCCATGTGAAAAGGGCAACCCCTGCTCCAAAAACCTGCACTAATCATTACACATCACCTCCTGGTGCTTGGATCGATGCAATAATAATAACTGATAAATAAGGGTGAACATACATGCAGGAACTTGATTTCTGCTCAAAGTATCCTGAATTCTTCACCTGTGCTTCCAGCTCCTGGGAGCACTTCCTAACCGCAGTGTGCAGCGCACAATGCGGGGCAGGAGACCTGTCCATTTTGAGGCAAAGACCAGCAGTGTTTTGCAGCTCAGCTGGCAGGATGTTTTTGAAAGCAGCTCAGTTCAGTCAACAATCTCCCTCTAGAGTCCAAGCACATCACCTCAAAAATATGTCTCAGCTCTTCTGGCGCAGAGCCTGGGAACCCAAATTTGTTTCTGATCCAGGTCCTCCAGCTGGCAGCGTAACAAATTGCTGTCCTGCCACCAGGATGGATAAAGCCATTTTTCACTCATTATGTTATTCAAAAATAGAGCAGGAGCTTTATTTAAAACAAGAAAGCAATACACTGTGCTTCAGGAAATTAACAGGGCAAAAAAGCTCTTTTGCTTTATAAACCACAAGGACAAGAGATTGAGTTAGAACAATGTGAGTTAATATCCCAAGGAGCTTGATGAGAAAAAAACATACTCCGGTTACAAATTCTACCGCTCCCGGTCTTGCAGCTGAGCCTAACGTTACATCCATGTCAGGCAGCCTGGCTTTTCCTGCAGATCGCTAATATTTTTCCCTGCAGTCTACAGAATGGCTTCAGGCAAAATGGTACAGATCCATACCAGCTGCTGGATGGGATAACCTGCGGGTGTTTCCCTCCATGAGCATGGGATACAGGTGAAGTGTGCTGCAGTTAGCGATACCTCTGCCGTTCCGATTGCACCTTCCTCGGGTGTGAGGCATCGCTCTCTTTCTTGGGGCACAATCCTGCAGTTGCTCCCACCGCGAGAGGCAGGCCTGAGAAGCGGCACCCTGAGCATGAACCCTGTTTATCTAACAAACTGCAAGGACTCCACTGGACTTCTGTCAGAGGCTTGTGACAGCGGTAACAACAGTTCCTTTACATTCAGGTTGTTACTTAACAGGCAGATAAAGAAGAGCGGGCAGGCGGTATCTTGTGTCACCCGACGGTTACCTGGCTACAGCTGACTCATTCACAAGCTCCCTTGGACTCTCCCTCGCTGCGGTGAGGGAAGGACTGGTCGCACAAGCCACTCACGCCGACTTGCTAGCCTTCGCCTGCAGGATCCTTCCATCCTTGCGCTGCCCATCACCCACCTGAACTGTGCTCCTGGAAAAATGATTTACCATCAGCTTTTATTACTGACTGGGTTATTTTTCCTATTAACCTAAATCAATATACTCATACAGTAAACATCCCAAAACTCAAGTCAATATAGAGAATTCATAAGGTATTACAGATTTATAGATATTTACAGCTTTGATTAGAGATCCTCAGATGGATGGTGCAATGGAGGCATAGCCAACAGATTAGATTTTCAAGTACTGATGGTAACTTGTAAGAAAAGCACTGGAAAGATTTAAGAGCCCAAGTCTCACTGACTTTTAATTGACTTTCAGTGAAGTTAGTATAGCTACAGCCTTCAGGTACTTTGAAAAGTATCATCTTAAAGCCCTGCTTAAAGGTTTGCCTGTCTCTCCCTGCCAACACAGCACTCCTGTGAGAGGAGAGGGCAGTTATAGCGGGATATTCATCTTACAAGATGCTTGTCTTGCCTAGGGGTAACAGCCTGCACAGAAATGAGTGTGACCCTGGGTATGTTTGGCCCTCAGCCATTACACAAACCAGTATAGCCAAACTGTCTGTGGCTGCTGTTAGTCCTGCGCCTGCCCTGCTGCGCAGCAGGCAGGAGACAGCAACGCAGACAACTGAATCGGTGTCTCCCTCTCCTCTGATAGCTCTACTTTTAATTTCTAACTCAGACGGTCGAGATGGTAACGCACCCTGTTATACAGATTCTTCTGTGAATTATTTCAGGACTGTGCATTGCAAGTACTGGTTTAGGTCCTACTCCTAGGAGGTTGTGCTGGTTTCGGCTGGGATAGAGTTAATTCTCTTCAGAGTATTTTGTATGGGGCAACGTCTTGGATTTGTGCTGAAAACAGTGTTGATAATGCCGAGATGTTTTTCTTATCGCTGAGCAGTGCTGGCAGAGAGTCAAGGCTTTTCTGCTCCTTGCCCCACCGCACCAGCGAGGAGGCTGGGGGTGCATAAGAAGTTGGGAGGGACACAGTTGGGACAGCTGACCCCAACTGACCACAGAGATATTCCAGACCATATGAACATCATGCTCAGCATATACAGCTGGGGGGAGAAGAGGGAAGGCAGGGAAATTTGGAGTGATGGTGTTTGTCTTCCCAAGTAAGCGTTACATGTGATGGAGCCCTGCTTTCCTGGAAATGGCTGAACACCTCCCTGCTGATGGGAAGGGGTGAATGAATTCCTTGTTTTGCATGTGTGGCTTTTGCTTTACCTATTAAACTGTCTTTATCTCAACCCACAAGTCTTCTCACTCTTACCTTTTTGATTCTCTCCCCCATCCCACTGGGGGTGAGTGAGTGAGTGACTGTGTGGGGCTTAGTCGCCGGCTGGGGTTAAATCACAACAGAGGTACTGATCCCCAAAAGGGACATGCCCAGCTCTGTGCAGACTGAGAGAGCACACTCAGCAGGATGGAGGCCCGAGCCAGTCCAGAGGATAAAACCACTGCCAAATCATGTTTCTGCAGAGTCCATTTCCCATATGCTTAGATGATCTCTTCTCTGTAACTATCGGCAAGCCTCCACTCTTGGGAGCACGTATGAGCCATCATCTAGATTTGGAAGCTAGTTGAAACTAAGGGGAATCACAACGTCCTCTCGTGTGGTAATCTCTAAGGATATATCTGCTACCCCCTGCACAGTACAGTGTAGGGACAGCCAAACTATGGCACGTCCTGTAAGCAATATCCCCACGCTAGCACAAAGATAAACTCACAGTCCAGGTGACTGAACTTCTTCAAGAGAGCTCCTCTGTAGTTCACTGGGATACCTTCAGACAGCACTAGGATACCTTTACAGAGCACTACATAGGCATGCCCCTGGATACAACAGATTGTTTTGGTTTGTTTTTTTAAAGGATGTTTTTTAACAAGCAGAGTCACATTCAAAATATTATTTTTTATTTAAATAAAGGAAAATGTACTAATAAATGAAAACTCGTCTTGTTGCCCTGGGCTTCTACACTGCACAAGAGGTATTCTCTGCCCAGAAACTTCTGTAAGACTGTTATACAGTATTTCTTATATTTAAATAGGTCACCTGACAGGGGAAAATATCTATGCAAAATTTCAGTAAAGCAAACAGATTTCTGATCAGGACTGGCATCTGGCAATAGCTATAGATTTCCACAGATTCATTCTTCAAAGCACAGAAGTCATATGTCTGATGCTAACTCAGATGCTTATGGAAAAATCTTGCATGCATTAATACAAAACATAGCAACTTCCTTCCATGCTTTTAGATCATCCTCTAGAAAAACAAAATAGCACATCCCTGTTACAGAGTTCTGAAAGTAGATCAAAAATCCTATATAAGGAAAGATTTCTGTATTTAGCTCCAATTAATTTGACTTCAGTACAGATATGCTGCAGCCAAAAATAGACCCTAGACTGTTTGGCTCCCATTTTCTGTTCTAGCCACTACACCACACTTTGACAATGATAGGTACTTTACATAAACATTGGTTTCTCTCAGTATTACATATTTTCAGTTGCCCTTTCAAATCCACTCCACTTCAAGTGGGCTGCCACATACACATATTCTTCGAATCAATGAGTTCAGTTTGACACTTTGCAGAACTACCTCCTTACAATACAACCCTTGTGATGTATCAGCTAATTACTAGGAACTAAATATATGGGTTTTATCAGAATACATCTATCAGAGTTCATTACCCTGCTGACTGCTGCCAGCTGAGCGTAGTATCAGGTACAGGCACAGCATCTAGAAACAATTGCTTCAAAGCACAGAAATAGGAATGGGACCTCAGCAAGAGGTAAGGTCAGGGCAAACATCTGTGACAGAAACATCCCAGTATTGCTGCCACCAGTTCCATGCATGCCAGGTCTCGCCATTAAGTGTGTCAATTCACAGACTTTGCAACCCCCCCTCTCCCCCCCACTTTACTTGGACCCCAGTCTGAGGGCCCAGGAAGGGCAGGTTTCTCCAAATTGGCACCAAATCCTGCACTCTTTATTCTTGGAAAGGTTTTATTTACATTATTGCAATTCTGGGTAAGGACTGCAAGATATAACTCCGAGATCAGACCTATAATCCTGCCTCTCTGTTTACTGCATTGATTGTGCTCTTTTAAACTCTGATCTCGCCATTTCTGCTTAGCACAGGCTCCCCTCTGTTGGGGATGGGGAATTAAAATGGGATTCAACTGAAAAGCTGAGGCAGAGCAGGGAATGATGAAAACACATCATCTGCCATGAGCAGCCCTCACCATGGTTAAATTTAGAATGTAGGCTCCTCAAGCAGAGAGATGATCCTCTTTCCCTGTGGGGCACCAGTCACACAGTGCTACATAAATATTAAAATAATAATTGATGATTAATTAATAATGGCTTCCTTTTCCTCATGACCATCTCTCAGCTGCCATAAGAAATACTCATTTGCTTTCTTCTAGATGCAGATACAAACAATCATTCAAAAACTTACCTCCTCAAAGAAAATTCACTTTCCCACTCCTTTTCACTAAAATATTGTTTTCTACAGCATTGGACATGAGATTCTGGACCATTCACAGGCACTCTGTTTAAGAAATAAGCACTAATTCAAAAAGCCTCAGAAGCCACAATAACCAAAATAAACATCAAGAAGGCAAAGCTGAGGTACAGAAAAAAAAGCAAATCTATTAATTCCTTTTTGCTCTATAACCACATCCTCTATAAAGACAAAAGTCTTTCAATAAAAACCATTTTAGATGCTGTGAGAAGTATCTAGGGATAGCTGTGTTCCTTTGGCGACCGTAGAGATGGACATCTGACTCTGATCTTACAGCTGCCTTGTATCGGTGTATTGTTCTTGCTTTTGATCTGCACCAAATGTGGTTTCTGTAAAGTTAGAAAACCTCCAGAAATTCAGCAGCCACCAGTTCCTTTTGTTCATCGCCTTGCTCTGCCCATCTCTTCCTAAGCCAGGGCAGTCTTACCGCACCTCCACCTACCAGCCTCACTCCTGCCACCAGCAAGTCCTCTTGCTAGTTACTGAGTCATCACACAGTCTTCTAGCAGATCTTCTAGCTACTAGCTTCTCTTGTAACCCTCCTAGTTATATAAAAAAACTCAGCTACCCCAAAATCCTTTATTCTCCATCTGCCATATTCTCCCAGCATTCACCCCTCAAGCTCCAAAGTTGGTTTCTGCTGCCTGAGTTCACTTCTCTCCAACTTTGCCTGCTTCCTGAATGTCAGATCCTACCAAAGCCTTTCCTTACCAATGACACTACTACTTCTCTTCCTCCACATCCTTTTTTCTGTTGGTTTTTGTTCATTTTTTTCCCCCAAATAATCAGCCTTAGCCTTTCCCAGCTGCTCAGCTCTGCAGGTGTCAACCACCTAGGAATCACTGACCAAGCCTTAAATCACAGACTAAGCTTTAAAATCCAATTTAGCTTTCAAGATAATTATTAAGATAATCATGCTTTTTAAATAAAATTCTGTTTCCTTGTGGAAAAAAATTAACAACATCCAGAACATCAACATTTGTCCAGGAAATTTCTTCATGGTATTTTTACTGATAATGAATGCCATCTCTTAATAATCCCCCAGATCCTCTTTAGAGACAATTATTATAAAAACAGATCTTCTTAATGAAGATAGAGTTACTGAGTCCAGAAGTTTTAAATCACTGATCAAGATGGCTGTGACACTCTGTGCAGCAATTAGTTTTAAAACCAGTTTTAAGATGAAGTTGGATCGCTTTCTGAAAGGGATGCTACATCCGTGAACCCTGAGGGGGCCCGTGTGCCTACAGCTGCGCAGCAGCCACTTACTGGGACCTATGAGGTCATATGCAGCATATGAGAAGATTGTAGGAGAAATTAAAACAACCAGAAACCAGCATGGGGAGCACGTCGGGGAGCCCCGCAGCCCAGCCCTGGGGAGGCTAATGGGGGCACGCGTGGACAGCGTGCCCCATGAAGTGCACGGCATGAACCTACGTGGCTGTAAACATGAGAGGCATTGGGCTTCACCTGCTTGTCCTGTACACGCTGAATGGCAGCCTGGATGTAAGAAACTCCCTCTGTAAAGGTTCCACCCCATGAAATAATTTCTCTGCATTTTTAAAGCCCGTAGCGAAAGGACAGCTCCTCCCTCCAGGAACATAATCTCACCACAATGGATGACGTTCACCATGATGCTAAAAAAGTGCTTTAAAAATTCTTGGGCAAACAAGTCAGGGCCCTGTACTTCAGCCCGTATCCTGCAGCTCCCACAGCCCTCCATTCAGCCAGAAGGCTCCTGCCTCCTTACGGGAGGAGGACCTCAACAAATGAGTGCAATTAAAGCATAGATAATGCATCTAAACATGTGCATTCCTCATTTATTTAACAAGCACAGTTTAGCTTTAAGTATTTATGATAACACTTCAGAATAAACTAGTAAACATAGTGCAGTAGACTCTACTACAGTAAGAAAGCCCTTGCTTGGGAGACTGCCCTGTGGCCTCCTGCTCTGAAACCTCTGCTGGGACAGGGACTCAAGCCTCACTTCATAAAGGATTTACGAGGTGTAAGGATTAGCACAAATGAGGAATCTGAGGTTGTATCTGACTTTAAAAAAAAAAACAAACAACCCAAAATTTAGCATGGAAAACAGTGAGCAATATTATAAATAAAACTTTCCATTAACATGAACAGTCTCATTCTGAGTTGTCAGTGCTGAAATCCTCTAACCTCACCTACATATGCAGGCTAGTAAGTAGATGCGAGTGACTCAAGGAATCTTTAGACCTATTCCTCCTCCCTCTCCCAGCAGGAAAATCAGGAGTTGTTGCAAACCAACGTATTTACTATACAAGTAGCTAAGGGGAAGGGGAGGCCTTGGTCTGTTTGAGCCAGGCCATGTGGGATCAGACATTGCCCGCCAAAAGCCCGCAGCCTGCATTAGGGCCGAGGACAGCAGCACCCTGCACGAGCAGATCGATGGTCTGCAAATGTCAGGTTGGTACCAACAATTAAACACAGCTGGGGAGGGGCTTTGTTGGGGAGCAGGGGAGGAGGAAAGGGGCCCAGAAAAGGAAAGGGCAGGGGACACCTGGGCGTGGAAAAGGAGAAAGGGAAGAAGCTATGAGAAGAGGGGTAGGAGCACACAGACAGGCACCCAGGAGCGGAGCGCCAGCCCAGCATCGCCCCTGGGCCGAGGCGGTGCAGTGGTAAGGCCGTCGCTGGCCACCCCCTTCCTGCAGCTCCCACTGCAGCCGCCGCAGCACCCCGTGTTGGGCTCCTGCTGCAGGCAAGGGGACCTCCCAGGGCACACCTCTGATACACCTCTCTGGACTTCTGCCATCCTTCCAAATCCAGCCATCTGAGGAGGAAACGGAGCTTTTCTGGCCGTCTCCCTCCTCGTTAGCAAGGCCTCTGTCCCCATCATGCGTGGCTCACTGTTACCTGCTTTCGGAGACCATTGGAAATTTCAGTGGAGAACAAAAGGGAGTTGCAGCAGGAGGGAGACGGTGCCAATACTGAGGGCCCATTCTCAGCTGCACTGCTGCCTGTCAGTTGCCATAAAACACGCTGCTGTCTCTTAGCCCAGATTAGTGCACCCAAAGGTATAAAACAGAATGGTTTGAAGCTGAAAATACTCCAAAGTCACGGCACTACTCCCTGCCTTCCTGAGACAATTGCAGTGCACGAAGAATCCGTGTTCTCTACTGAAATCCCAAAATACCTGCTAATAAAGATCACCACACGGAGCACTGACAGGCAATTTCAGGACACTTGAACTGCTAGCGTGTTCAGTTGGTTTACATGGATCTTTGGTGAGCGGATGAATAGCCTATCTGCAGGAACTGACATCCAACTCAAAGCCATCCTGATGCACAGACGTACAGAAAGACCATGCAGCCCTTTCCAGACAGCCGTGCGTGAATGCAGAGACGTCCAAGTCTCAGGCCAGCTTGGGATTGTTATTCACCAGGGAAACTTGAAACTAAGTTTAGCACTTATCTGGAATCAATTCTTTCGCCCTCACTCTATAAAAGTCAGGCCTCTTCCTTAATGAAAAAGGTGCTATGCACTCTAGCTTTGCCTTTTCTATATTTCGACTTAAGGTATTGCTGGCTGTGTGTAATAGTTTTGCTCCTGCAGAGCAACCTTCTGAAAAGGTCAAAACAAAACACTAGGAGCCAAATTCATCGCTGGTACAAGTCCATTGACTTCAGCAGCATTACACCTGGGATAGATCCAGCCGTAACTGTTTCCATTAAGGTAAGTGGAAAAGAAGTGTACTTGCTGTCTTAACTTTACTTTTCAATTGATCTGTTCTGTTCTACTCTGTGTTTCATTGCAATCAATAGGAATATATCTATTAGAGAAAGTTACAGCACAAAACATCTAAATAGCTTTTAAAAAAACTTTGCTTCTCGGTTTATAATGAATGTCAGGGAGATGAGAAGGTAGCAGGCATTCAATGTGCACTCAAGTGCTTTATCTTTCAGAAGAGGATAGATGTAAGCAGCTACCGCAAATATTTTTATGTATAAGCTACATCATAGCCAACAGAGATCTTCCTTAAAGATCTGCTCTTGATAGCAGACATGAGCTGCCAGCCCTGAACAACAATGTCAAATATAGCTCAGATATTACAGGGCTGGGCACCGTAAATGCTTGTAAGAAGTTAGATTACGGGGAAATAAACTTAACTTCTCTGGGATTGTGTTCATGTTCATCATGTTCTGCTCTGCACCACGTCAGCCATGCTGACAGACTCCTTCTTCTAGGCAGAGGTAAGATTATGGGAATCTTATTTGTATTTCAAATGCTTGTTTTGCTTTCCAAACTTTCAATGCTTCTTGCTTCAACTCTCCTGTATATGCCATGATGGCACTCTACCACTACACCAGTGCGCATTGCTCTGGCTGAAACAACACCCAGAGCACCACTAAGTGAGCCATTTTTAGTAAGTGATCCTGGAAAAATACCACAAATCAATCTTTGGGATCAGCTTTAGTCATTGAGGATGTCATGAAACGAGATGACATTACCAGACTAGACAGCTCCTAGCATTAAATTGTAGTCATGTGGCTCTTAATTTGACATTTAGAATTTCATTTAAATCTTTGCCCCAGAACTACAGAAATATCTATTAATGCCTTCCATTATTCCAGATTTTAATTTTTATTGCACTTCAGTGTCATGTATCACTGCACTGGAAGCTTCAAAAAGATGTTGCAGACTCTGCCTAGCAGTGAGTGTGCTGCACCTCCCAAACTGGGACGCGGGACAGGCGATGGGTGAGACCAAGAGATGGAACAAGCAAAACTAAATTGCAGTTGCATCACTCCATTGCACATATGCTATATACTGGTTTTAGATGTGGGATTTGGATTTTTAGACAAATTACTGTGGGAGAGGCTCATCTGTTGCTGGAATGCTATTATGCTCACCTACAGCCACTCTCTCCTTCACTTACGCCAATGCCTACAAAAACTGTCTAAGGTGATCTTAGTGCCCTGAGGGACGGGTATACCCATGTGCTACCTCTTCCACAGGATAAAGACCCTCTATCCTGTACTGGCAACTTACACGAGCTCTCATTGACTGCCTGTTTGAAGGCTCCGTTGTGAAATTCGGAAGGATTGTACCAACTCTCACACAGATCCTTCGCAATTTATCTCATGTCAGCTCAGTCAGCGCCAGTGACCAGGTCTCAGGTGCTAATGGCCATCACTTAAAGGTTGCTTTTAATGCACAATCAGTCAAGGAAAAAGCAATCATTTTAAGGAATACTATTGTATTAATTTAGTTTGCATCACTGGGATGTCCTAGCATAATGGATAAGGTATTCATGACAAGCATGCAACGCTATTCCCTGTGAACACATTCTTAAGATGTAAATCATGAGGCAAGAAGGATTTGGGAAGGGGCCTTTTTCTGCTCTTCATATTTGCTTGCTCTTCTTTTCAGCTGAGTATCATTCGCTTTAACGTACATATTCTGAATAGCTATCCAACTCAGAGTAATTCAATTTTCCCACCACAATCAACAAAATGTTCTTCTCTTGATCACTCCACTTTGTACATTACTTTGTGGCCACTTCAGTGTCAAATTTGGTCTTCCCTGCAATACCCAAATGCTCCTAACACAATTTACAGCCTACTCAGAGAGTACTTTCTTGGAAATAATAAGGATAATTTCTCCTCTTACTTTAAAGAGCTCTTGATTGGGTGCTTTCAATCAGCTGTTAGCCAGAGTTACCTCACAATTTCTCAAGTTCTTATGGTGAAATGGGACAATGCCATTTAGCAGTCAGAGAGCATGTTTAATGGATCACGCTAATCTCAAGGAGGGCCTATGAAACTCTAATTTGTCAGGTTTCATTACTTTCAATAATGACTGTAATTTTCCTGAAGCGTTCTGCTCACTAGAAAATTATGTACCATAGTTTTGCACCCCATTTTTTCTAACTCTGTATTCAGAAAAATTGAAGGCATCTTGTTCTCCACGGCTACTACCCAGAAGGGGCCTGCAAAAGAGGGGTTAAGAGTTCACTGTCAGATGTATTTATCTCAGAAGCAGGTATAATTCTTTTGCAAACAGCTAAGTGTCAGTGCAAAGCCAAGCTGATTCAGGGTAATAAAAGCACTTCTGCAAAGCTTTTAGGTGACACTATATCCCTCACAAGCTTTCTCCACCCCTGCATCTACTTTATCATCCAATACCATCATTACCTTGACCAATCTGCACATTATTTCCTTTCCAAATGGATCGATTTCAAAACAGCTCATCTGCTAATGCTCAGCACAGGTTTGGGTGATTCTCCTATTGTTTCAATTATTTCTTTGAGGAAAATTCGATCCTGCTAAGCAAACAAAGCTTTTATCTCAGCTAAAGACGCCTGAGCTACAGTTGCCACTGACAGATCAAGAGCTTCTTCTGAAACCCTCCTTGCAGCTGTAGCACCCTCAAGTGACAGAGATGTCCCAGTTCAGTTCATTACATGTAATAGACGGTGTTAGCTATAACCCAGCACATTAAATAGGTGAGCTATTAAAATTAACTGAGTCCTGCACATTTCTGAAGGAAGATGTGTCATCTCAGTAAATGACTTGGTGATCTCTCAAGTTTTGATCTGCCAAAAGGAATGAAAAGGCAAAGGAATGGCTTCCCAAAGAGCAAAGGAAAAGGCGCATACGGCTTCACCCCAATTTCTAGGGGCTACTGTCTGTGCAGCTAATTCTGATTTGGAGGTCAAACCAGCATTGATCAAGATTCGAAAGTGAACCTGTCAGGCTTTCTCAGTTGTCTTTGGAGATTTGGCCTGGCAGTCCATAAGTAATGCAGAGTGTGCAGATGAGAAAGCCCCAGGCAGAAGAGAGTGGTCACAAAGGAATAAATAGAGCAAAACAGATGATCTTCCAGTTGCTGCTTGTGTGGCGAGTCTACTGTACCTTTACACCTCTTCACTCTGGGATAACAGTGCCTACATGCTTTATAAACAGAGACTGGAGCGGCTCTGTCCACAGTTATTCAAAATCCTCTTTACAAGGCACTATATACTGAATGTATCAATCAAAAGTAATTTGATTATAAATGTCTGTGGTTAAATTTTAAACTCTACAATCATCTCCCAGGATCATTTTATGCAAAATTTTGTCAGCTATGCTAAGGAACAGTGTTTACCAAGATCTGCCTTTCATACAGTCCAATGTTGCATCGCTGGAAATAAACACCAGCTTGGTCAGAGATTCTCACTTGCAGGTTCGTCATGCCGGCATTTATATGATTTTCCTAGCCTCACTCAGATACGCATGAAGGGCCCAAAACAACAGCCTGTAAGCATGAGACCAAAGAGCATTACTTTCGGTTCATTATTGCCTTTAATACGCTAGTCTGGTGCTGGACAGACCATTCTGTTGCCATCAGTGAAGTCCTGAGCAGTAGCCGTAGCTTTCCTACACTGGGCACTTAGTGCTACTCCAGAATAAACCAGGAGGAACTTAACTCCGCAAAAAATGTTGCTCGAACCCTAATCAGATGGTAGAACACTATTTTACCTGAATTCCTCTAGGTTTCCCACAGGCACAATTTTGCACACACAGACTTTTCAGCTCTTGTACAATAGCCAGATGTGCCTATCTTCATGTGGTACTCACCTGACTTTACAAGTGCCTTATGTCCCCAAGAGAGTAGCTGCTGAGGACTAGGAAATCAGCCCTGTTCAAAGCAAGAGACTCAAATGTCTCTTAAACTTGTAAATGGCTGCAGCTGAATGCAAACTTTGTGGCTCAGCCCATCACCAGGTATCTAGAGATGACTTAGTATGCCAAAGCAAATGCAGTAAATAACCCTATTATTTCTACATGGCATTCTCATTCCTGATTTGAAAAAAGCTTTTCAAGTGAAACATGCTTTGCTTTACCTGAATGCAGAAACAGCTCTCTGTCCTGCTGTGTTTTGTTAAAATGCTTCAAATGGCCCTTGGTCTTCTGTGCCTAGGGCTGATGCACACGCACTTATACCAGCAACTCCTAGGCTTAAGCCCTCATTGACAAAAAAGCCAATTTGTTGTTCACTGCTTTAATATCAATGTAGCAAGAATCAAACACTTTTGAAATATCCCCCTTGATCATGTTTGTGACTCGGGCACTTGGGAAATTCAAGCCACTTTGAATGATGTCCTTTTATTGGGAGAACATCAGAAGTAGCAGGATGTCTTATACTGACATATTGGTTCCACTTTGCTAGACACACGGGATCAAAGTCATCCCTGGCGGAACTCCATAACCTTCAACAGACTGGATAAATTTGGCCCCATATGCCCATAGCAGCTGGGGACTACAATTGTTTTCCTCTTTTCATCCATATTTTGAGGCTACGGAGCCTGATTTCCTGCTTGCAAAGAAACTTGAGATTTTTGCGTATGTGCAATGTGAGGCAATTTGTATTATCTATCGTACATGGCCCTGGTATGATTGTTATGGTCATCTGTGGCACATACCTAAATTTTAAATTAAACACATACTATAAATAGCCTAGGAAGAATCAAGCAGGAGATTATTTTATCAGACACTCAGCAATCTGTTCAACTGGCTTTCCTGCTTACTAAACATGGCATCAGAGTCCATTTTGAATGTACAATTATGTTTTCTTTATGTAGCATCTCCTATCATCTATTGTATTCATATAGAGAGAAGCAGCTCGTAAATACCATTTCACATTCCAAGCAATTTGCTATAGGCAACTACATCATTGCTTTGTTCAAATAAATTTACATAAATCATTATTAGAATGTTTTATCTTAGCAACTTTATTTTGCTCCCAGAGCACAAATTAAATGCGTGCTTAAAGCAGAATATTTTAGAGGGAGTTATTCCTGAACTGCTTATGAGACAGGAATAGACATTTCCATCTAATTTTTCATTCATAACTGTAATTTCTTTAGTTTTCTCTGTACATTTAAAAACCGCACATCTAATTTGCAGGGGTTTCCCTGGAAGTGTGCAGTAGAATAGATGACTGTGCCACAATCTGTTCATCCATCAGCCAGTACTTCCTTTGACTCACTCTGCATTCTGCTCCAAATACTTTGTGGGAAAGGCCAAGAACGACAGTAAGTCCCACTTGCTGCTTGACATGATTATATTACAAGCAAACTGTTGTTGTTAACCAGAATTTACAAATAAAGTCACTAGAAGATAAATCTATTTCTAGTAAATATTTCTGTGTTTGAATTAATTGAACAGAGCTAGTCCTTGCTAGCTCAGATTTACAGCCTGGCATCCACCCATGCATCTCGTAACAAAACGCGTTGTTGTTAGTATTTTTCAATTACAAACGCGTACATCCTAATTGTGCTTGACTCAAGCACTGTGACAAGCGACTCGGAGAATAAAACCAGAGGGCACAGTCACCCAGTAACTGTCCCTCAAGCGCGGCTCTTGCCGCTTGCCAAGCCTGAAGACACAGCGGACCCGTCCCACGGCTGCCCGTGCCCGGTGACAGGCTCGTGTCCACTCGCCAGTGCCATCGACGGGAGCCGAAGGGCAACCAGCGCCCGGCAGCTCCCAGCTCTGCAAGCGCCCCTTTCCGCACACCTCCACCCAGCGCCCCAGGGCCAGCCTGTGGGATCTGTCCCCGGCAGAGCTCCCTGCGCAGTGACCAATTTCGAGAGACCTGGCCAGCCCAGGTCGACGTGGAGACACCAGCTCTCCACGATGGGCTGCAAACTCCCTGCGAAAGCCCGGCTGCAGCTTTTCCGGCAATGCTGCTCCCACTCTCACAGCTCGCTGGTGTACCACAGGATCTGGCCCCTCCGTGCTGCAGACCTGCCCTAGGACAAGCCAATCTACTCTTTCAATACGCTCTCAAACTAAAATACGAGCTTTTAAACACAGGCATGTTAAGCAAAACTTGATCTGTGATTCACCTCTGTGCCCAACACTGCTCCCACTTGCCCCCTCCTCAACTTCTTTGCGACCATTTGCAGACTTGCTTTATCCCTCAACTCCCTTCTAGGGAAGAGCGAGGCCAGAGCAAGTGTTAAGATGCCAAGTAAAGGCCTCACGAAATACGGAAACCAGAACAAGAACTTTTGTTACTCTGCACTGCTATCATAGATCACCTTTGTATAGATAAGGAACCTCTCCTGGCCGAGCAAATACAGCTACCGTTTTTTGTATCATCTCCGCAGCTGTCCCAGTTTCTTTTGAAATGAAACCCAGGTACGTGGATAGGAAAGAAAATGATAGTCCAGATGATCCACAGAGAGCTCCCAACAAGCGCTGTAGACACGGCCATAATCTTGGTAAGTATTATAATGCAGAAGCCTTGATGAGAACTTCTGTATGACCCTTTCTTCCTCCAGAAACATGGCATACCATATCTGCTGTTACACTTAGTTCCCTTGCATGTCCGTTGTAGGCATCACTGGTATGTCTCAGCTGCCAGCCCATCAGCTACACATCAGTTTAAATGGACATGAAAAATGCAGCAGAAGCAGAGACACAGCTGAGAAGCCTGTATCAGGATTCAATGCAAATACCACCTTACCCAGTGGTGTTTCATCTCAGTCTTGCTCTCGGAGATAAGCTGGGAGTTGTGCAATCTGGAGCTACATCTGAGTCAAGCCCAGGGTGTGGGAGAGGTTCAGGCCAGAGGATGCTCACTTCCAGGCTCTTACAACTTTGTGCTAGCATAGATAACCCTCCGTTATTTGGGATAAAGAGGGGGGGGGGTGTGACTGCAGATAGCAGAAAAACCTCTTGCAGGTCCTTACCTTTCCCCTTCCTGAGCATTCCTGCCCTCTGACACCAGCAGAATTTCATCCAGAGCAGAAGGACCAAATCAAATCTCTTCACTTATACTTAATCTAAGTATACTGCATATCCCTATAGGTCTGGATAGATCTATTCTCAAACTACCGTATCATAGAAAATTACTTCAAATGTGGAGGCTTTCCATTCCACAGCCACGGTGGTACTATGTGAATAGCAAGGAACTGAGAACTGGGAAGCCAGTGAAGCTTCAGTAATACAGCCATGGAAGGTGGCAATAATTTATCATCTCTGCAGTAGTTTAATCCCAGATGCACCGTTTGCTAATTTATTTCCATATGTACCTGGCAGACAGATTAATCAGCCATCTCTCTCTGAAACCTAGATTGCACTTTATCCCTTTAGTAAGCAAGAGAAAACAAACGTACACAGCAAAATAAGAGTCCCTTACTGAGAAGCTTCATCAACCTTTACAGCTTGCAATTTCCTTTTTTAGCTTAACAATGGCTTTTCAAAAATGTAACACCCAAATGTGCGTTTACATCAGTGTATTTCTCCATCCACTGAAATCTTTGCTAATGTTTGTGAAAATGAAGGCAGAGATACGGAGGGGATATCCCTTCTACTTCTGGAGTCAGCTGAGAGAGCAACACAATCCAACAAGAGGGGCAGCAGCCCTACGCCCAGGGCCGGGGCCATGTCCATGGCCAGCAGCAACTCCTCCGAGCCGAGGAGGCTGTTTCTCTGTGCTGGGGTTTGCAGAGCTGCAAAATCGGGATAATAATGTTTTACAAAACATTTCGAGCTCTACTGAACTGATTACTATTATCAGCAATAATGTGCTTCCGATGCACTTAGCCCTTCTTCTGGAAAACTCTGCAAAGGGGCCGTACTTGCCAGAGCCAAGCAGCTGTTAGCACTTCAGCGATGTTATTGGTAATAAATACAGTGTCAATTTTGTGACTGGTGCCCTTTAAGGATCTGTTTGCAATCCACTCTTTATTTTGATTATAAGATATTATCTGCATTAAACATAATTAGTCATATTATATCATTTGCCAATCTAAGCATAGTCACTTGACAAGGCGGGATGGAGTTGAATGAAAGAGCGCAGCATGGTCTGAAGCCCAAGGAGATGAAGTGAGTGGGAGATGGCGCAGACCTGGAGGGGACACAGGCTCAGGCATCCCCTGGCCACAGGCTTTTTGTGTGAAGGGTGTCACTTGCATAGTCACACTGTGACTCTGTTCCCTGGGTCAGAGCCTGAGCAGGCACATGCAAAACATCATTATAAAACCATGGAAGAGTAATAAAATGAGTGCTGAAAATGAAATTATTTATGAACTTCAGTATCCTCGTAACAGTTACAATAATCAAAATACATAAATATTTGGATATGCTACTGACAGATGGCATATACTGGAATAATCATACAGAATATGTCAGTTTTCAGAATCAGCTTATTCCAGAGTTGGCATGTTTCAGGGATTTCTGCTACTAAAATAAGCACCTGATATTTGATCCTCAAAAAATGTATTTTCACAAGCACACGGGTGTCTTTTGATAGAAAAGCTACAGGGCTTGTCACCATCCACATACACTACCCAAATAACTGTGTACTGCCACCGGCTTCCTTTGCTTCACCTGCGTGTCAGTTGGAAAGGCAGCAGCAACCCGTCTTGTTAGAGCTGGGGTTGTCAGGACAGAGTGACAGCGCCCTGCCGAAGTGTATCGGCAGTTTGGGTTTGATCCACATGTTGCCTCTGAGACAAAATTTTTCATTTGCAACCCCAGGAAGAACAACCCAACTTCTTTTGCTAATGCTCCTCTGCCAGAAAGTCTGAAAAAAATCAAGGCTTTTGGAGACCTCTGGCTGGAAATAATTAATGTTCATTAATAAGGATTAAAACAATTACAGTGGACAAATACGCTTATTTGTGGTGGGCACCAACGAAGCGGTAGCCTGTGCCCTGCACTAAGAAACCCAGGTGGAGAAGACAGCCCCAGGTGGAGGGAAGGAGGAACGTAAAGGCCATGTCCCCAGTGGGCTGCTCCTCCATCCCTGCACCCAGGAGAGTGGGGGACGGGACCGGCATACACACGGGAACTGGGACACTGTGCCGTCACCTCCCCCAGGGTTATTACTAAATAGCAGGCTCCTTCCTCCCCTGAGGGGGGGACAGCCTGGAGGAGACCCTGCCTCAGGTGAGTCGCAGCCACCGCTGGTGTCCTGGTTTCAGCTGGGATAGAGTTAAGTGTCTTCCTAGTAGCTGGTGCTATGTTTTTGAGTTTCGTATGAGAGGAATGTTGATAACACTGAGCTCAGTTGTTACTAAGCGGTGTTTACATTAAATCAAGAATTTTTCAGCTTCTGATGCCCAGCCAGCAAGAAGGCTGGAGGGGCACAGGAAGTTGGGAGGGGACACAGCCAGGACAGCTGACCCGAACTGGCCAAAGGGCTATTCCATAGCAATGGATGTCGCAGCCAGTATATAAACTGGGGGTGGGTGGGGGGGTGGAGATTGCTGCTCGGGGACTAACTGGGCGTCGATCAGCAGGTGGTGAGCACTTGCACTG
>JAVJGG010000040.1:3188642-3223364 GCA_035590195.1 Aviceda cuculoides
AAATTCCTGCTGGAAGGAAGAGCACAAATGCTTACTTTCATTTGCTGCAACATCCCATTATAGTGGTTTCCATTACTATCATTTCATGCACCCTTTTCCCTGTCAGAAGAGCTTAGAAGGCTCTTAGGGTGAAGTAAAGCCTTCCATCTCATGGTGACAACCTTAACTCATAGTGTTCATCTGAAAGCAATTCAAAGAGCAGAGACAGCCTCCAGTAACAGCAGGTAAATTCCCTGGTCTCAGGGGCTTGTGGGAGCTGCTGGCTCCTTCCGTGCCCAGAGACCTTCCTCGATCCATCCTGGGAAGCTTCTCTGAGGGCAAGGGTTCCCCATTGCCACTCAGATGCTGCAGCTCTGGTCTGCCGAGCAAGGACGCCTGTCTAATTCTGAAACAACTCTATTCTTGCACTGCAATAAAGTCAGCTCATCTGAGTCCAATTAAACCCCCAAAGAATGATTCATAGCAAACTGAACCGTATTTACTTTCAGTTCATTATCACACTCGCAACTTGTAATTTTGGAAATTTTACATTCTGAGTACAGCAGCAGGCTACAGGCTGCGCACCTCTTGCTACTGTATTGAGACATGCCTGAGAGAGATGTCTTTCTTCTCCCTCCCCCACCCCCCTCCTTAGAGGGGAATTAAGGCAGCAGAGAACTTTAAATGCTTTGATCTATTCAGGGTACCCCACAATACAAAAACCTAGGTAACACATGTACCAGAGTAAACTCCATCTTTAAGCTGCTGGACCAGTCCCAGAACAAAGGTTTGCTCTGGGCAAGGACAAGACAAGTAGGATCTTTAGTATTTTTTGTTTAATATCCTTTTAACATGAGCCGGGGCTGGCGCACAAATGAGCATGACTGCTCAAATGAACCACACATCTTTTTCAGGGCCTTGTTCTGGCAAAACTCCCACTGAATTCAGCAGGGATTTGGCAGAGCAGGAACTGAGGAGCAGCCCAGGACCCAGACCTGCGGGATGGGTACATGAGCACAGGGTAGCATTTAATTAAATACATCCAAGTTCTACAACATGCAAATATTTGTAATCTTCACGAATGCAAAACAATACAATTAAAACCAAAATGCCCAGCTCGGAGACAAGACAAAACTGGTGCTGAGATGCCAGATTGCATCATTACCAATTCTTAAAGCTCGTGGTACCTTAAGTGCATTTAAAGGATCATAACTATTACAGCCCAATTACCAGTGGGACCCCAGAGCAGGTGCACTCATCTAAACAGAAGCCTCAGAGAAAGCAATTCAAATTGAAATTGCTACAGGATTTTCAAAGTGTGAAAGGGACTTGTTGAGAGTAATTAAAGGCTCCAGGATGCAAAATAAAAAGGACATACTCTATCCAGACATGCAGGAAAGAAAGCATCATCTCCAGGTACGCAAATTGATGGTAGGAGGTGAGCTCCCCGGCAGCCCAGTGGATGCCCAGAGGGTGCCAGGGCAGACAAACTGTTGGGACAAGCAGGGCAATCTGTCAGCATGAACCCTGCTTGATACTATGTAGTTATCACAAAGCGATTAGTGTGACAATTACTGGCTAACGAGCACACCGGTCTCCAGATAAACATGGTATCCACCACAGGTTAGCATGGCCAAGGGAAGACCTTGGCAGGCAAAGGAGGGTAGTGACTCGTAGAAGATTGCAGCCATGGATTTAGGGTGAGACACTTTGGTGGTATCAGCTGGAAGCACCAAGAGTTTCCGAGATGCAGCGACCTGCAGCAGAGCAAATCATGCAGCAATGCTGTGTCACACACTAGACTTGAGACAAAAAAAAACCCCAAACAACCCCCCCACACAGAGATAGAAAACAATGCAACAAAGAAGCTATGGGCAGTAGAAAGGAAGTGGTTTCCCAGGACACGCTGCAAGTGCAGGTGGGATCCAGACAACCCCGAGCCCAATCCAGGAGATGCTCCTGGTGGCACAGCAAGGTGAGAAACACAGGACCTGTTGCTATTTGGGTTACAATACTACTAATTTTTCTTCTGTTAAAGTACTGCTGTGGGGTGGTCTCAGCCTCTGGCTACCTCTGAAGGAAAAAAAAACAAATGTATAAGTCAGAAGACTAGCAGCCTCCAGCGTGACCCCAATGAGACTGTGCTTGAACTCCAGAGAGCAGCAGGCAGGGAAGGGCTGCCAGGAGCAGATGAGCAGCAAGGTGGGATCCATCAGGACCCCCGGGCATTGCACACTGTACGTTGCCTCTGCTTGGGGTCATACCGCAAGGACTAGGGCCTCGGTCTCCTCCCCTGCCCTGGGAGCTGCAGCTAGGAAAGCGAGCCAAGGAAAACACGAGAGAAACCTCCACCTCCCACAATTTCCTCCTTTTCAAGAGCCTGTGACATTCCAGCTCAGGGATTTTCACAGTCCACGAGGGCACCTGGGCACTCCAGCTCAATCCTGAAAGTCAAAAAGAAACTTAAACATTGGAATAAATAAATAGCAGCGCTACCCTGCAGAGGTTATTAAAGCATTAATTTCAACAGACAGATGGTGTGGAGAGAGAAGGGCTATGTACAAAAGAGCGGAGCCAGGAGCTGGATGTGAATTTTTACCCCTGATATTTTCACCCTTGAAATACCTCCTCCTCTCATGGAGAAGCAAATAAAAAAAAAAGAAAAAAAAAAAACAACGAACCCCCCCCCCCCCCAACACAAAGAAAAAGAACACCACACAAAACAGCCCCAAAACAAAACCCACACCTTGTACCTTCCATTTGTAGCAGTAATGTGGAGCTAGAAAAGTGCTGCCATTGAAGAGCGTGAGCCTGAGGTTTGCCACAGGCAGATAAATAACGTCTTTCAGAGGAGGTGCTGTAGCAGTAGCTTGTTTCCTACTATCCAAACCCACACAAAAGCCCCCATTGTGTTTCAGCGCTCCAGCAGCCCCTCATGGTGCCACGCTCCAGGGCAGAGTGCCAGGGCCCAAGGTGCTAAGCAGGAGGGCACAGCGAACCCAGTATCATCTCTTTCTTCTACAGCTCAGTTTAGTTTATATGCCATCTGACCAGGACAATACACAGAAGTGAGGAAAAGTTACGGGCACATGCCTAGATCTCTGCCATAAATTTGTAATTTTATCGCAGTAATATATCTGTCATAACAGTGATTTGCCTGCGGCTATTCCACCTTGTGCCACGATCCCATCAGATCTCAAAACCCGAAGGAGGAGGTGCAGGGCGAGAGCAGGAGGTGCCCAGGCACTCATCCTGTCACAGCGCTCGCCCCCCTCGCCTCGGCCCCGACTCTATGCCCCAAAACCAGGTCGGGGGGGGCGGCGTGCACGAGGATGCAATGCCCTTCGCCCCAGCCCGCTGCTTTACGCACCGCCTTGCCTGCCCCACATCCCGGCTGCCATCACCAGAGGTCCTGGTACTCCCGTGGCAGTGCTCTTCCCTGCTCTCCCTGGTACCCCCTTACCCTACAGCTCCCTGGCGCTGAGAAGACAGGGCTGGTGCTCGTGCCAGCCTGGGAGCAGCAGGGAGTCGAAATCGAGTTTTGCCAACGCTGCTGAAATAACCGGATTCATCTCTGGGCATATGGCGGTATCTTCAGGGACAGAGGAAGCCGCTGCTGCCTCCTTGCCAAATTCCTAGCATTTATGGAGTATTTACATGTTGTGTATCTCAGGTTTCTCTTCCTACTCCGGCTGCTTGCTGCGGCAGCATGATGCAGCCCGGCCGGTGGGGGCCGAGGATATCCTGCCCACAGCACCCACCACGCTAACTACAGACAGACAGTTTTAGCTACTTCAATCTACTACGGTTTTCTGCCAGATTTAAGCAGAATAGTCTGCAAAAAAAATGTGCCGTTTTTAAATGCATCTGTAACACACCATGGCCTCCCTCTCAAGACCACAACACAGTCCAGGGAGAGCTCAGGAGAAGGGACCCACCTGAGCCCACCACAGAGGTGGGTTCCTCGTCCCTGTTCAGAGGTTGCTCTGAATAACCATGAAGGACACAAGCATGAAAGCACAGCTATGTCTCTTTAACACAGAAAAAGTATTTTCAAGATAGGCCAGCTTCACTTTTTAAGTGAGCAGGGAAAACCAGAAAAAGGGGAAAAGCTACAAGCCAAACAACCTCTGGTGCTGGAGAGTCCCCAGCCCTGGAGGAATTATGCAGGAAGGATGATACAGAGGAGAATCTCAGCTTCCACTAAAAAATGCATTGCCCTTGCTCTCAGAAATGAACCAGAAAAGCTAAAAACCAAAACTGAGTGGACAAAGCAGCTTAGTGCCCAAGCCTAGAGGCTGGGGAACCAGTGGAGATTTCTTCCAGATCCTAACTTTGATTTGGGCTTCACTAGAAGAAGGTCTTGCCCAGCCACCCCACATGGCAGCCCATGGCCCAGCAGGAAGGGGCTAGGCAGGCGGGAGGGCAGACCGCAGGAGCCGAGACTGCTGCTGACCGGGAGAGGGGTTCAGCTTTACCAAAACAACCATATAGAAGTTGGTTATATTGCTAAAATCACTCTCCTGACCTGCAGCCCCGTGTTTAAACACGAACATCAAAAATGGCACGTGTCCTGCAATGTTCAAAACCTCAAGCGAGGCACAAGCAGCTTGCAGCATCGTCAGATGAAGAACCACAACCACAGGTCTCTCCGTGGGAAAACAAGAAGCCAGCAAGCACATGGCGCTTGAGGTGCCTCCTCGAGCCGGTGCTCGCTCTGTGAGCCAGGGTCAGCCACGGACTCCACATGCCCAGCAGTCCATCCCCAGGACCCAAACCCCTTCCAGAGCCACAGTTTCAGACGTGAAGACATTACAGCTTACGTACCTTCTAGACAAAATGAACATGGCCATGTTGATGTAACCATTGGCAAGCACAACATCATTACTTTGAATGGGGAGGGGAAAAAAAAAAAATCACTCGCATGCCCCACTGAAGCCAAGAACAATTTTGCCAATATATCCAGAAAAAGCATAGTCTTATGTTTCCCAAATACTTCCAGATGATATTATGGAAGGGTCAGATCTCCATTAAAGTGTGACAACAGCATAAAAATATATCACAATTATAAAAAAAAAATTATCTTCTTAATAGTACATTTTTGAAAGGAAGCCAGCTGGCATACAAACAGGTGATGTATTGAACAGGTTACAAACAAATACCTGTTCTAACAAAAATGTTTGCAACTTTTTCCACTGAGCATTTAAAAGATATTCACAGCAATAATTACTATATTCTTTGAATACTTAACAAAGAGACGGCTACATTTCAAAAAATCCACTTTCCAAAGACTGCATACGATTCTGTGTGCCAGTAAGCTACGTCAGAGCAACAACTACATACTTTTTCATATATATATACTCATAATACATACATACTCATTTATATACATAAATACATATACTTTACACATATATATTATATATATGCTTAAAATACATATTTATAGGAACAAGTCTTGTTTAAAGTTAAGTAGAATTTTATCATGTCAGAAATAAATTGCAGATTAAATTCAAGAGTGATGAATCTGCCTGACATAAGGATGGGAAAAACATTTCTGCTTCAGGTTTTTCTTTCACATTAAAATCTGCACATGCTCTGCGGTACTAGTTCGGTTTAAATTTTTACTAACTGTTTTCACAATTAGCATTTCACTCTTACTTTTCCAATCTGAAAACCAAGGTTTAGGACTGGCTGACAAAGGTGATGAGAAGTTAGTGAGGAACAAACTCTCCCAAGGTCCTTTCAGCAGGCTGGCAGCTGGGGCTTATAAGCCCTCATACCCCTTCAGGTAAAGACAGACCATGAAGCTTTAACATTCACAGGGTAGCTGGTAAAGTTCAGTAAATACATTAACCTTCTTTATGTATTTCCTTTAGTTTCAGTTGCAGTCCTAAGGAAAGTGCCTTTTCCAACACAAAATCTTCTAAACCCTTACAGGGAATTCCAGCAAAACAACTTTAATTTTTTTTTTTTCCCAGACATGTTTTTCTTCATCTATGCTTCACAGTAATCCCCAAATTCCCAAAGGGAATCAAACGTTATTCCTAGGTGTCTTCATGAACTACTGCTAGATGTCTTCATGAACTGACCACCCCTTCCAAACCATTACAGACTCACGCTTGCCCAGGTCTACCCTGCCCTCTCACTCCTCTGCAGGCTTACTCAAGAAAGAGAGGGAGATACAGCAGCTTTTGCCTCCAGCTGGCCTCAGCATCAAGTAGCCATCATCCATGCAGATATAACCTGCACTCACCTAGATCATGGCACAGCTACCCTGCTCCCCTCCCCGTTGACTTTCTCTACTCGATCAGGACGGTGGAGATTTCAGACTTGCACTGACTAGCGAAGATGAACGGCTACCACGGGAGTCTCGGGTGAAATGCAAAACTTTCCCCCCACCTGGGTTTCATTCCAACCTCTGCAACATCCTTTAGTCAACAGAAATAGCCTAGAAACTGCTGAATTACAACATGGGTATGACAGACTTCTCTGGAGCAGGGAAAATGAATTAAGGAGTCCCTCTTTCTCTTCCTTGCAGCAGCTCTCTGCGGATGTTCATAAGAATTTGCGAATGATTCAGACAGCAGCATTCACCAGCAAGATCAGCTCTGCCAATTATTCTATCTATTAAATTTAAGAAACCCCTGAGAGGCTGAGCCTGTCACAGACTGGGAGCTGAAATTAATTCACCAAGCAAGAAAAGTTGTTAGGAAACTCTTGCCACAGAGTGCTGGCTTGGACCCTCACTGGAGGGGGCCTGTGGACTCCACCGGCAAGAGCAAAATACTAGCAGACCTGTGTATTTTCCTCAGTGGAGTACGGCACAATTAGCAGCATTAATGGATAGACTATTCATTTAATTCAGTTTTTTGTTCCACAAATAAAGTCTTCTGTCTGTTTTTTATTTGGTTTTATAAATTAACCTCTTTCTTTTCTCATTAAGTAAACAGTGAATGAAGGATTACTCTGTGGGAAAGATACAAGTGCAAAGGGCAGTGGTTTTATACTGCTGCAGCAATTTCCTTTCATGCTTCCAAATAACTCTGCTCTAGAAGGCAGAAAATCATTGACGTCTAATTATTTATTTAGTAAGATACACAGTTTTAGCTTAGAGAAACTTGTGGCTGGAAAGTTACACTAAAAGTTGGTCTGTTTATGAATGGCCCCCGGTCCTTCAAACGGTGATGGAAAAACTGTTTGTGTGTATCAGACATTAAGCAGCGGTGCAGTACAGGGAAGGAAGGACCATGGCCTGATGCACTTTGTTATTTGGACCTGAAGTTCCCATCAGTCTCATCACAGGCATTTCTATCTACACTGTACCTCTAGTGCAAGGTAGTTATGCAGCTGAGGATCCCAGAGACCTGGCTGAGCCATAGCTGGCTCTGAGGTGGACCTCTCCAGCAGGCACGTCAGTGCTGGTATGTTTGCCCCAAGGTTCAGCTTGTTCTGATCTGATTGAAGCTCAGTTTCCCTCTATGGGTTTTAAAACAGCCATGTGCTAGGATCCTGCTGAGAAAAGCTAAGCTTTACATAAGACAAGGCTCTGGGGAGAGCTTACCACTGTCTACAATTACCTAATGGGAGGGTGTAAGAGGCTGAGCTGGATTTCCCTTGGAGGTTTAGAGGAACAGGGCAAGAAACAACAGACACAAGCTGAACACAGAAAGTTCCAGGGGGATCATGAACAAAAAAAAAACTTAAAATGAGGGTAGCCAAGTGTTTGAGCAGACCACCCAGAGAGGCTGTGAAATCTCCATCTGGGAGCAACTGGCTCTTGTTGGCCCTGAGCAGGCTGTTGGACCAGATGATCGCCAGAAGTCCCTTCCAGTCTAGATCACGACTCCGTAATTCTGTGATGCTATGTTCAGGTTCTGCACATAAGGAAGGTCCCCGCACTATATGCACAAGCAGATCTGTCTCAGTCAAAGCCAAAAGCAGTAGCAGAAGAGTTGTTACCTCCTCTGCCTTTTCAAAATTTCTAATATAACAAACCACCTTTCCAGAATCTTACTCCTATGCATTTATCCCTAGCCACTGCTGAAGGCCCTCAGCACTCATATGCCTCTCTTCATAATGTGGTACCTTATAGCCCTACTATATGGGTACACAGCTTCTCTCTTGGTCTCACCAGAAGGAAAAGCCTTGGCATACCACAGAGTGCACACGTGTGCACCTGTGGTGTGCAAGTAACCATGGACGCAAGGAGCTTTGCACTTAAGAAGAGCCTCTGTTACATGCTAAGCCACTAACATAATATAGCCATGACATGGGTACGTGATACCTCTGTGTTTTCACGTGACTGCTGCATGCCCTCTGCTGCTGTAGCCTTGTTTAAGTTTGGAGGTGCTAACAGAGAATTACAAGCCAGTCACACCAGGGAGGACCCTGCCCCATATTCAGGCTAAACTCCACTGCTAAGTCTGTTTCCTGTGTTTCTGTGGTACAGGTGTAGGGCCATCTTCAAATACCTCCAATGGACAAAGGCGAATGAGAAAACATACTCAAGATCTCACAGATACACAGCCAAACACAGAAATTCAATGAGTCCCAAATCCACATTTTTCTTAAGCCTTCCACAGCACTGTGGATGAAGAGTTGTTTCATATCAGCAGCCTCCTCAGGGAGGCTCCTTGAACAGCAGCACTGCCAAGACATGGACCACCACCGCTATCGCACGGAGGCCAAGGGATCCTGCAGGCAAACAGGCTCTTCCCTAGGGAAGCCCCATTTCTCCAGAGAGGCCAGCAGACTGAAAGGATTCTCATAAACCTCCTGCTTTCCAGGCTGGGCAACAGCTCTGTGCTGCACTCCTCTCCAGACGCATGAAAACTTTCTCATTTAATTAGATTTAAAGGGATTTTGGAATTTTGTTTCAATAGGGACAATTAACCAAATGACCAAGAGCACTGTATCCTACTGCCCTTATTCTCACTTCATCAATTTTTGTGTCACCCACAAATTTTATCAGAAATAATTTTATATTTACTTTCAGATCACTGCCAAAAATGATGAATAGTATGGGGGCTCTGACTGCTCCCTGCAGAGTTATATTAAAAATGTTCCCATTCAGTGATGATTCCCTATTGACAACTACTTTTTGAGCTCTGTCAGTTACCCAGTTCTTACTACATTTAACATGTGCTTCAGTGAAAGTTTATAGTACTAATATTTTAATCATAATGTCATGTGGAATAAAATCAAACGCCTTACAGAAGTTTAAGTATATTATATCTACACAGTCATCTTATCCCCCAAACTTGCAATCTCATCAGATAAATCAGGTTTGTTTGACAAGACATATTCTCCAAAAAAGAATGTTGAATGGCATTAATTATATTCCCTACCTCTAATTCTCTAAATCCTCTATCAGTTCTTCTATTCTTTTGCCCAGGATTGATGTCAGGCTAAGCTGCCTGCAGTTACCCGGGATCTTCCTCTTGCACACATTCACCCATTGTGAATTTCCAGCAGGGGTAAGAAGTTAACAGAAGCAGACCAAAGATCTTCTACATCAACTTCTTTTAGGATTTTTGACTAGAAGTTATCTGGCCCCACTCACCTGAAAACGTTTAAAGGCTACCTCAAGCTCCCTCTATGGTCCAGACTGAACTGCTGATGCTGCGAACACAACACATAGCTCTCCCGAGCCTCTACCACACACAGTGGGGTCGGTCCACTGACAAAGACTGACCGGCCTGAGATCGGAGAAGGCAAAGATGAGTTTGGTGGGAAAAGGACAGCACTGAAGAGTCTGCTCGCACCAAGCAGGTCCCTTCATTTTAAGGAATGCTCTCCCTTGCTCCCTACCCCATTCCCGTCAGTCAACCCAGTCAGTAAGCCAGGCTTACATTTTACACCGAGACTAAAGTATCCCACAGCAATCTTTGTGAGCAACAAAATACTTTCTATCAACTTTGGGTAGGAATCTCTCCCCGTTCTAGTAGATGATGACCCTACTGCAACTTTTTGTGTTTTATTACTTCTCAGTTAGCAATAGCCATGCAATCTACCCAGGCATGAAGCCTTCAGTGCTATGGAGACTGCTGCTACTTGTACAAAATGCCTCAGTGCACCTCTTCAGCAACACAAAACACAGCTGTCCCATAAGCTTTGCACCACCCAACTATATCAAATCCAGACCAGTGTTTTCTCCTGTTCACCAAGTCCCCCACAGAACGGGTCCAAGCTGTCTACAATATCTCCAGCAGTGCCCAACTGAGGGCTGTGGTCAGCAGTTTGGGTCTTCAAGCACAGTAGAGCTTTCCACTGCATTGGGAAAGCAGTGCAGGAAACAGCACTTTCCTGTGAGCTGTGCTGAGTCTGGGGCTAACTTCCCAGGAATTAAGGGAATCTTATCTAATAATACATAAAATAATACACAAAATTCACCTACCACAAAAGACCTAGTATTGCATCCCAAAAAGGGACGTGACAGATCAATGCATTTTGCTGAAATGCCCTCCACTGCCTAGGGATAGTTTGTCTGATGGTAGGAGGTGGTGCTCCAGATAGCTAGGACACGTACCAGACAGAGCTTTATAAATACCATCAGCCTGATGTGCATCCAGAAGGGAATACAGAGCCAGTGTGTTTGCTCCAGTCAGTGTTGTTAAAATGGGAGAAAATTATGCATTTAAATAAAACTCTTCTAGCAGGAGGTAAAGCGGCACTTCAATGAGAAGCATTAAACATGCTTATTCCACTTCACCCATTAACTATTTTTAATTTTTAAGCAAGTTATTACAGCTACTATAATATTATAAATATTATATTACTCATTCAAAAAGATTAAATGGTCTCAAATAAGAGCAGATATTCTTGTTGCTGCTTTAGTAGCTCTTTGTGATTGGCTACCTGGCTTCTGTACCATTCCTCCGTGTTTCTCTAGGACAGCACCCTGGATGGCACTGGGTGACCTTAATTCCTCCTCATCCTAAGGGAAAGTATAAACACCCAGCACCAAGCAGAATGAAGCTCTGAACATATCGCAGTTAAGTAAACCCACGCTGCGGGCCCATTTTGGTGTTACATTTGTGATCCATATCGCCTAATCTAGGATGCTGCAAACTGCTCTTTGCCTCTGCCTACGGCTGCACTGGTCACCAGGGCTCCAGAAGAGAGGCAGAGCGGCGTTCACGGGGGCAATCACCGCCTCAGAAGCACTCCTTGGTCTGAGCCAATTTGCACCCCGAGCGCCCGTTTCTCTCTGCGGACTACAGAGGGGTGCCGGCTGCTTTCGGCACAGAGGGAGAGGGCATCCACACTACACCAGCCAGGTGAGTCCCACCACACAGGACAAACAGCAGGGCTGAAACACTTCCTCCAGCTGTAATATAGGCTCTAATCTAATGGTTTACCTACATGTACTACAGGGTAATTTCTTATAATGTAAACCCTTTAAGGCAGGAAACAGTCCTTTTTGGTTTGTGTTTATACAGCACTGAGTAATGGCAGGATCATAGGTCAGAACCAGGCTCATCAGAGGTCTTTAACAGCGCAAATTAATGACATACTCATTAGGACCAGTACTGGTAAGGGTGAGCAGGCTCCCCTGCAAAGACCCCGACTGACTCTTTTTGGTATGCAGCTTACAGCACATTCCCATCTGACCCCTCAGGAAGGGGGGGTGAAAAAAAGTTGATGTCAACATGGGAAGGGAAGTCTTTCTTTGACCTTTCCCTGAAATGGGAACCCATGAGCAGCAAACCACTATCTCTGTCAAAAGGAGCCGGACCCATCCCCACTGGGCTCAGCTAAAGAGAGGACCAGACACCAATCTCTCATAATTAAGAGTGAATATGGCAAGAGTTGTGCTCGGACTGGAACAGGAGCAAGACCACTTGTTCCCTGATCACACTTTCTATTTTAAGAAATGTCTCTCACCAACAACCTGTGATTCATTCAATTAAAACCTTAATATGTAGCCTTTTGCTGTTATCCAGGCTCCCATCCAGTAAACATGACATTAGTTTTTCACAGCCCTTATTCATTTCCCAACAAATAAGCACACCAGCATTCTGAAAATATTCCTCCTTTTGAATTGCAGGCATCTGATGCTCTGCTTCCAGGTACTTCTCTCTGCCACCCTGTGTACAGCCATTTTGGAAACAGCACAGACAAAACCAGCAGCATTGTCATTGAACAAAGCTCCACTATCCAGATGATGGAAGTTATCAATCTAGAGTTGAAGGACTTTAACAAAACGAACAGGAAAGAATCTGCGTAAGGTGGAAGAACAAGGAGACAGAACAGCAGCTTTTCAGTCAGGAGCCACACGCCATATGCTTTAGGAAATAACAAGTTCAATAGTCAGTTGATAAATAGCTTGCCATCAGAAAGTGCATTGAAAATGACACGTAATTTCCACATATATAAGCACAGAATAAACAAGAGCCATGCTGAACCATTCCACACGCAGCTCACTGCTGATGCATGTTTTTGCCACCTGCTAATACAAATATCATCTCGGAGGCAATCCCTGCTCCCCTAAGGTCACGGGCATGTGGACGGAGTCACCCCAGGACAGGCATATGAGGAAGAGCCTCAGAGCAGCTGCGTGCCCACAAACAGCTGCTCCTCAGTGGGGTGACGGAGGGAGGAACACAGATGAAACTGGAGCAATGTTTCTTCGGTTGGGGCAGATTTATCTCAGTTTAAGGGGCTGCATCATGTGGCTGCAAATTTTTTTCTCCTTGGGACAGCTGGCGCTTTCCCCGATATCCCTTTCGTGTTTCTATACCCTTATTTGCAGTGGTCAAAGAACCTGATCTGACAGCATCCATGCCAACAGCACCCTTACTGTCTTCCCTGGGCTCCCAGGTCCTCGGCTCAACACCACCGCTCACACAGGTCCAGATCCAGCAGGGACTATTAAAAGATTTAAAGTCAAGTACATTCTTAACTGCTTTCCTGAATCAAACCCTAAGTAAATAGCTTGTCAACATAAATAAAGTCGCCAGAGCTAGACCATGAAAGATACCTGCGATTACGCAGGTAGGATTTTGTGTGAGCTTTTCAGCATGATTTAGCTCCAGCTGTTGCAAATGTGCAAGAATTTGAAATCCATCCTAGAGCATGAGATTGGCACATCTTCTAAAGAAATCCAAACAGTGAATAAATGTATCCTATAATAATTAAATATTCCATAAAATTAAAGAGACACCGTCAGGTCCTATCTGTCTTCAAAACGTTGGCATTACACAACACTCTCCAATAGAAAGAGCCCTTTGATTTCTCCAGGTGCTTCTCAGGCTGCATCCCAATGGTGCCTGTCCTACTGCATGCATGGCCAGGAGTCCTAACGCTGGACAACCACGGGATGGGGAAGTACAACCGAAGTGCAGGTCAGACCTGGACCTGCCCCAGCTGAGCCTGATTCAGGAACTGAAAAAACAACCAAAGAGCCAGAGGTCAGTGACACATATAGTATTCGCTGAGCTCCTACAGCCCGTGGTTTTATTTGTTATTACAGATAAAGGCCTTTCTAAAAAGGAAGGAGAAATGACGCTGGCAACATGGCTTTAAGAGCCTGAAGGAGGGGAAGCGCAATGCCAGTGATCTGAACAGCTCGCAGCACCTGCTCCCAAACCGAGGTGATGTAGTCAACTGAATTAACAGTTTTAACAAGGATGACGTGACACACATTTTATCTGGCCCTGGCACAAGAGCCAACTATGGAGAGACTCAACATCCCCCACCGGCTGAGCCCGCACACCCGTCCCCTCCGTGCGCAGAGGATGCGGTACCGGGAATATATTGTGGCTCAGCTAAAAGCGGAGCGGGTGGCAGGACATCCATCTTCCTCCGGGAAGGTTGCTGGGCAACTGGCAAGCTTTTGGCTGGGCGCTGACGTCTGCACGCACACGTGCGCCTCCTCCATCACTCGCAACTAACTTGATTTTGATGGATTAACATAAGATGAAAATCTACTGTGCTTCTCTCTCTCTCCCCCCGACACACAGGGATCATTAAGATACAAAGGAAAATACGATAAAGCATCGACTTGCAATGCATGCAGAAGACCGTGCAAAGGAAAACACAGGCACTAATGAGATTAATGCTCTGAAGTGATCCCTTATTCTATGGTAGAGAAAAATATTTAGTTGGTAAAATCTCGTAATAATAATAAAGCAAAACACAGATACATGCCCAAATTCTGATTCTCTTGCGTCCTTGACTCTTTTGCATCCTTCAGAAATGCCATCTATTTTTTCACTACTCCTTGTCAGATGATGTTTTAAGACTACTTCCCTTTACCTGCTGGAGACGCACCACTGGGATGCAGAAGTTCCCTCTAATCCCATCCAGCCAGGCATTTATACCACTCTTATTAGCTTGGTATCCAAGTACCCTACTGAGCTGCATTATCATTAATTGTTTCTCAAGTGTCAGCTACAGGCTCAGCTTTACACAGTACAAAGCAAAGATACGATCCCTGCCCCGAGGAGTTTTACATGCTAAACAGATGGTTAATGACAGCAGCGTAATGACAGCCTTTGGACTGGTAGGGGATAACATTTATGGAATGGGGAATAAATTAACCGGGATTCATGACAAACTGCACTTGCTATTCCTGGAGAACTCTGAAAATCTGGTGGTGACTGTTTTTCATGATACCCTGGAAATGTGTACTGGGCTTGTGACCCAAAACCAGAACCTCATTATTTTTGCAGATGAAAAGCTTTATTCTAACTGAAATTTTTTACTGAAAAACTGACCCATCTTCTTCCACAAAACACACACAGGGTGTTTTGTTAGAAAGGGGGAGAATTTTAACTAAATCAAAAATATTGAATGTAAAAAAAAATGAAACATAAAATGTTTTAGTTACCCCTGAGTTTAAAAAAGTTCTTTAAAAAAAAAGATGAAACGGCAAAATGGAAAATGACCTAAGAGCTGAATGGGAATCGGAGATTAAGGCGGCAGATCATGCCAGTGGGGTGAATGCCGTGCCGAGAATACAGTAACGCACAAGGCTTTGGGCGGGTACAAACAAGGAGCTGGGCAGAACCTACTAACTTCAAGGACAAGAAACTCAGACCTGCAAGGCAGGTGAAGGAAGCTGATGAGGATAACCACACCGCACGTGCATTATTTATTTCTCCAAGACCGGCATCAGGTGCAGTGCAAGCAGCCCCAGGCAGCAGCAGGGACATTACTGCTGGGACTGGGCTGGGGAGGGGACCATGAACACCCACCACCAGGGCTGGGGCCACCAGCGGGGACAGGGCTGCAGGATGCTGGGCGGCATCTGCCACCGCATTGGGCTCAACAAACTAATTCTGACTGGGGCGTTTCTTGGGCTCTTAACATCTGGTTGTGGCAGGGCTCAAAACAGTGTTTCTGTACTCCTCGCCAGCACATGTTATTCGTTTCAGTATACATATAAGGGCACTATTGGCTCTCGTTAGCTAAGAGACCACAAATCCGCAGAGCCTGACTTCTGGAGTACCCCATGCACATGGGTGGGACAAGCAAGGTCAGAGACCATTTGAATTCTTCTAATGCAACAGATTTTAGCCCGCTGTGTTTTATTGCTAGTTAGTATCTTCAGTTCCAGAAAGCTGTTCATAATTTGGGTAACACATAGCATTAAGTACAGGGTATTTCTGTATGATCACTAGAAGTCAATTTTTGATTCTATAATACAACCATGTAAAAATATTTTTTCTACTCTGTTTCGCAGTGTAATGCACAAAATGGTTGATTTTTTTCTCTCAATCTTATTATGACCTTCTAGTATTGGGCAGGCTGCAACAGAGAGCTCTTCCAGACACACTAGTACTTTCCTGCATTCTAGAAACACATTTCCAGTTTCTTATTCAACAATGACTCACTCTAAATTCCCTTGTGGACTTCACAGATCTTTAGATAAGAAGACACTGAAGCAGGAACTGTGGCTACAGAAAGGCTTCTCTTGAATGGTAGAAGATGCAGGTCCAGCCACCATTCAGTTATGTTGCCCCAGTTCTAGGCCTCCAAGTAACATTTTCAAGGACTGTTAAAAGGCAAGGTCCTTTTTCCATTCCAACTGAAGTATTTAAGATCTTATAGCTCATTGAAAGTCACAGAAACTTGGTCATGCATGCCATTTCTAAACCGAGCTGTATTGTTATTTCTATGTAGGCACCTAAAAGCTTGCACATGTAAATGCAAGGCAGGTAAAATACTTGCAAAAAACAACGTCACAGAAAAAAAAAATCATCAGCAATTACATTAGGACCAAAAAACATATAACCACTGAGCATTTAAATAAGGAGACAACGGAACCTTTTCCCCATTTAGATGAAAACCTTTACACCTCCCAGTAACTTCAATGTAAATTCAACTTAGAACTGCTCTGAGACAATCTAAAAATGAATTTATGAACAGAATAATTGATAAGACTCTTGGGTCCTTATTTCTGTGTGCTCACATAATGGCAATTAAAGCTAAGCACCTTTGAACAGCCTCTAAACAAGCACATGGAAATCCAGGAGAACCTCTGAGTTAGGATTATGCATTAACCTAATGTTCATAATCATGTTCAGAAACTTTGCTCTTTCAAAGCTTGAACCAGAAATGTTAATATTCTCAGGCAAATAAAAAACCTCAAGCTATTGCAAAAGGCAACTTTTGAATCAAATATATAATAGGTAATAAAACTTCAAAGGATTCATCGCACGCTGCAATTAAAATACCCAACACAGACTTTTGAATCACATTCTTATTTCTAAGGAAACCTTTTTCCTCCAATAGCTAAATTCAGGTGAGCGTCAGATTATTATTTATTTTACAAATAAACATATGCTTTCATCTGTGCTGCAGTGAAAAGCGCACAGCATCATATACCAAAGTGGCAATCAAAGCCAGTTCCACCTCATCTAATCTTGTTCTTTAAGGGTTCACAGTATCAATCCTCTTCTCAGAAATCTTCAAGTATTAACAGTTAATGCAAAACAATGAGTGGCTGTACACAAGAGAGTAACAAGAAAACCACAGGAAAAAATCCCACCCCCTCCCCAATTTCCAGACAATTAACTGGAAATCTTCCAGATTTTAGAAGAGGAGAGGATATCTGTGTACAGCATGATGATAGATATGAGCAACAGATAGGAGCAGGCTACAACAATTTCTGGTTAGCTTGCCTAGGAAAGGCAAAAAATAGGAACATCCCTGTGGAAGGTGAAACTTGTAGCTATGGCTTTACAATCAACTGCCGAACAAAAAGCAAGCAGCAGGCAACTCACTGTCAGATTTGACAAAACACCTTGAACTCTTATTCTCATTAACACAACTGCTGATTACACAGTCCCCAGTACTGTAACTGAAGTCAATGCACCCCCATGGACCCAGCCAGGTGAAATTACCCTGTTTGATTGCAGTCCCCAAGTTGCAATAGCAAGGGACAAATTCTTGGGATGGGAATCCTCCGTGACTGCCTTCTCCTAACAGTGTGAACAACCGCAGCATGAGAGCAGGTCTTGAGCACCAAGTTGGTATCGTACCGGCCTGCAAAAAACTTGCGACAGATGTTCCTTTAAACAATAAGCAAAGAAATCATAGTAGGGCAGATGAACAAGTAGAAATTTTCTAATGAAATCAAACCACATAAAATAGAAACTGCATGGTATTTATGGCAGGAAGTCACCTACATCAGCCTAAAGGACTTATTTAAGAGTGGTCCTAGCAACAGCTGAACTAGCTTGAAGTCTTACACCCAGACTACACTATTTAGGCACTCCTTGCTTCCATTCAACATAGTTTCAAAAACCAGCTCTTCTGTAGCACAGAACTGAAAAACTGGGGGAGAAAAAAATATCCCAGGCACTGCATCAGAAATCACTTCAGCTTATTTGGCACCTTTAATTTTTATAGGAAAAAAACAAACTTATTTCCAAATCACTTTGCGCTTAGTTAACTCTCGGTATGATAGTATCCATTTATCCTCAGACAAGTTCAACTTTATCCCTTGTAGCCTGTCCAAAAATGTAACAAAATCAAGAAGGTCTCGTTTTTTAAAGACCAAAATATGAGCGTGACCATTTTCTTTCCTTCATTAGCAGAAGAATCCATCTGTGGGACATAGGATGAAAACGCAACAATGCTTAGATTTGGGAGGAAAACAAAAAACACCATGAGGACAACAGGGGCAATCAAGAGAACAAAAATCAGAGAACTACATTCCTGTGGCCTACCAGAGTCTCTTTCACAGTATCTAAGAGGTGATGAGGTCAACCTACCACAGATGATCTCCGGATCCTCAAAAGTCATCAAGATCCTTCATTACGACCAGGATTTCATCCGAGTCTCTGATAATTAACATCTTTTCCGCAGATGGCCTGAACAGAGGTTACAGTTGCTACTCTAGCTCCTCAAGTGCTATTTCGGCTAGGACAAAATCCCACAAACAAATAAAATCTGAAAGCCAAGCCGCCTATGGCCAGGCACAACAGCCCCAACAGTTCTCAAACATGCTCCTTTCCATTTCTGCTGAGGAGAGTGACTGTTTGCAAGTGATCTCAGCCGCTTACTTGAACACATGTGGTTTTTCCATGGATGTGTGCTCCATCCTTACCTAAGTATTTCTGGAAATCCCCACTTTGCCCCAGATCTAAAGCAGCACCAGCTGCAAAGCCAGCGCATGCTGCGTGCCTCACCAGCGTGGACAGCTGCAGGCAGCTTCCCAAGAGAAGGACAAGCCTTGCAGTGACAACACCTCACAGACACCCAGCACATCTGGATTTTGTTCCAGGTGTGCCACAGACTGCTAGGTGATATCCAGCCACCTGGAGCATCACAGTCCCCATCTGCTGAATAAGGGCAATTGTTTTGTGGGATGCAAGAAATCCTATAGACGTCAGGATAAAAAACAACTTCCTAATCTCATTCTTTTCCTACTGGTAATTATGTCAATGTTCTTGTCAGGAAGACAAAAAACCCCAAAGCCCATATATTACAGGTTTGTTAAAGGACCATGTTTAAAACCTGAAGAATCTGCTAAGTTTAAAGGCGCATAGGAAAAACATCAGGTGTAAACACAGAAAGCGCATTTTGTCGGTAGATATACTATGTCAACAGATACACACCAGCTGAGGAACCGATATAAGCATATGTTTAAATCTCAGAAGAGAGAGACCTAGACCAAAACAGAACTGAAGGAGAAGCTGTTCCCTCTCTGAAATGGCACTGTGTAGGAAGAAAATGCTTTTTGCTGTGTTGAAACATCTCAACATTCTTTCTTCTTGTTTTTCTTATACTTTCAAAACAAGACTTCCATACAGAATGGTGCAAGCAGAACTTAATGTATTAAAACATAAACAGTTTTCACCTCAGGAGCAGCCACAGATCAATATGCGTATGGTGGCACTGAGCTTGCAAAACCCACTCAAACTCCCAACTACAGGTACCAGCAGTTTGCCAGAGAGAGGCTACTGAAGCCTTTTATAGCAATTCAAGCTACAAAAGGATGCCCGCCTATACACAATTATCACAGCCTGGCATATCAAAGCACTCTATATTCGAGGGCATCTGTCTACACGGTTGCAAACACTACTAACTGGATACTAACTTGGCACTAACCAAGGAGCTGAAAAAAGTCTTACCGTGGTCTACGCTGACAGCTAAACCACTGTTTGGCCCTGGATTAATGAATATAATACCTGACAAAAGCAATTGGAGATTAACGGCCTGTAACTGCTTGGCTACCTTGTGCTCTGTAGGGTCAAGCACACTGTCAGCAGAGAAATACTTTGTCTCAACCTGGTGCTAGCACTACAAGGACCCAATGAATGTGGAGATAGGAGGGCCAGGCGCCCAGAGACACTTTCTGCCACTAAGGTTCTCACCAGGAAGGGTCCGGACGCAGAGGGACTTCAGCTGCCCCTCAGCACGCAGCGGGGGGGTGTCCCAGCCGGGGCACATCGCACACGCCACCCTGCAGGACTGCGACTGAGGCGGGAGCTTCAGGGCAGCAAAGGCAGCAGACGTAAGTGAGAACAGGTCACTGCCTCCGGCCAGGGCTGCGGTGGAGACAGCCCGAGACTCAGACAACCGCAGGCAGCCCCCTGACCCCATCTGTTCTTTGCTTGGCACATCTTTGTACAGGAGAGAAATACGGGCCAAAATTTTCTCTTGCTCTTGGTCACTGCATTGAATTGCAAAAAATTCACCGCTCTAACATTTGCAGAAATATGCCTTTTGCTCTGCTTTACAAATCTGGTGTGTTTCCACAGGCTCCTCCAACGCCTCCTGAGCAGTGGCTGGGCTCACTGGAGCACCTGTGCTCACCTCCGAAAAACACGTGCTCAGGCTATACAGCTGAAACACCGCAGCCTAAAGCGGTACTCCTCAGATCTGGATCCCTACACGTATGCCCATACGTAGTCCCCAGCTCTGCCTGAATTAGGGTTAGCTGATTATTCATCCGCTTTATCTTGGGGGAAAAAGAAACAACAGATAATCTGGAGATTAAACTGGAACCACTCTTCCTGAGAAATTGCTTTCTGGAATGTATAGTGAAGAAAAAAAAAAAAAAGTAGGTAACTTATACAGCTCCCAGGGGAAAAATGAAAGAGTCCAGTAAATGTGCTGCGTAAATTTGTAAGCACATGATGCTAAGCCTCCTTTGAACTCCTTCAGATGAACCATTTCCCTACGTCTTTCGGGTAGCAGAAATTATCATACGCAACTTCTGGGTGCAGACAGGAGTATACTAATACAACAAAAGGTTGTATTACCCTACGCTATGTCTTCAAACAACAGAATAGTTTGAAATAATTTACAAAACCTCTCCCTTAACCCCTCTTTTCCTAAGTGTGGAAGAAAGGGCCAGAAGGAAGGGAGAGGGAAGGACAACCCCGCGGTGCCTTGCAGGAGTGGCACCGTAATACACGCACCACAGACCATGAGTTGCTCTGATACGATGGGAGCAGGAGTCACAGCAGCCAGGATGTCCTTCGACACTCAGTACATGTTTGGGAAGTGTGTCTTGGCCACAGAGGTCATACAGTTTTCAGAGATGCTGCCGGCACTCAGAGACGGGATGCTTGGTTGGATGCACCAACCCCTCTCAAGCTCCTGGGCTTCCCACGGGACCAGCAGCAGCCAGAACTCTCCTGCTGTGACCCAAGTCCCCACCAGCACTGGATGCTCCCCTCCTCACTAGCTCCAGCAATATCCCTTAAAGAGGACCTGGAAGGCGCTCCAAACGTATGTGCTGCATGTATCAGCCCCTAAAACATTGCTATGGAGCACACTGGAGCAGATATATGGTAGAGCACATCAAAGGAAGAAACAGGTGGTAGAAAGTGGCAGTCTGTAAATGCACCTTTTGACAATTTTTACTTTGCAGTCTCCTCAGCCAACAGTGCTTTAATAAAATATAGTCAAGAGAGCCAGCTTCAGCCTGCCTCTGAGAGCAGCAGACCTCTGGCCATGAGTGGGCATGGGGTAAACGGGGGTTTCTTTTCCCAACACTACCCCCTCTCCCCCTTCTGAATCCTCACCTGACTTCACATACCTCCCCATCCCAGCAAGCTCTTTAGGGCATAAACCCTTTTATCTGCATGTCTGCAGGATGCACACTGCAGCCAGCCCCTGAGCCTCGTAGTGCTTCAACACCATCAATGCTACAGCAAGGTCCACCATGGATGTTTGACTCTCAAGTGCAAAATCAGCTCTGTCTAGCCAGAGAAGAGGAAAAAGAGACCAAAACAAAACCCTGAGCATTAGTCACTGTTAACTGTTCTTTCCAGAAACATAATATTGAGAGGATTTCACATATTTCCTGGCAGGGAGATTTCATGGTGGCTTTTAAAAACGGATGATTAGTAAGATATAAATCCCCATAGCTAAGATCAGCAAGAAATCCTTTCAAACACACATACATACATATTAAAACTTGAGTATTTTACCTTTCTCCAAAAAAAGCAATCACCGCTCTCAAGCACACCCTTCTATTACAGCCACACACTCTTTTTAAGAATAGCTAATCAGAAAAACATACAGAGGCATTCAGTCAGGTGGGTTTTTTTCTTTAATGACCTAATGTTTTGGTTTGCAACTGCTGCCAACTCATGCTGGGTGGAAATTTAGTACTGTCAGCATTTAATTATTATTTTAACACAGATTTCTCTACCTTCCTACAGTGAAGAAATAGCTAGAGAAAAATGCAGCAATGAACAGCTTTTTAAGCCATTAGACGCCATCCTTGTTATTTAGCCATACTGGAAATGACCATTTAAGGACACACAGAAGCTCACTCTGCCATCCCCTGTTAGGGCAGATGCTCCCCAGTTTGCACCTCCACAGCCAACCGGAGGAACGGCATCCAAGGGACAGCCAGAAGGGACTGCAAACACCTTGCCCTGGAAGCTCGCCAGGCTGTGACATGGCTCATCAAAATATGTGCCAAAGAACTGAGAACACAAAGCACCTGGTTGGTGTTGTACCTTGGGCCATAAAGAACAAATCAGACTGGTTCTTTTTGTCAGCTTAAAACCCATTTTCCTAATTTTTCCCCACACTGTCTGAAACAAATAAACTCAATTCTGCAACCTGTAACAGGCTACAGTGAAAACATGTGTGTTGATCTGCCGCATACTGCGAGATGGGTTTATCTGATTCACACAGTGGGGGGGAAAAAAAAAAAAAAAAATCCAAAACCCCAGGTTGTATGATTTTAGAGGAAATTCAGAGCTGTGCTGCTCATGGTAAACTCCCAGCACCATGCAAGTGTTGCACTTCATGGTGCTCTGGAGCCGGGACGGGTGCGTGGAGAGAGCTCTCCCCACACTCCTAGGCAGTCTTGGTGAGAGCTCGCTCCCTGCTTTCTCCAAAAAAGCAAGTTTAGAGTTCACCCCTCGCAAAAAGCAATGGAGAAATGAGACTGCGGCAAAGCAGGGCTCCTGACAGCATGTGTTAAATGGCACAAAGCAGGAAGGGCTGTGAGGACGCACGTGGATAACTTTATCTTCCAGAGCGGATGGAGTAGTCAGCCACACACTTATTAAAACAAGTATTAGTCTGTGATAACAATCTAAGATAACACTAAAAGGTTTGTCACCCAAGGAAAAAAAAAAAATAGAAGCCAAAAGAAGATGCTATTGCTGGACCCGTGTCCATAGAAACCACATTTAACCTTAACAGAAAGTCCCACTACACCGGTAACTCCTTACCTGAGAAACACAAGCACCCTGTTTGGTATATGCTGACCTTTGCATACAGTCACACTCATATGTAAAAAAGAAACGTGTATATATAAACAGACAAGCATGGAGGTTAGGAACAGGGAGGTGACAAATTTTATTTCTCTGACGGCAAGGTAGGGCTCTTTTGCCAGTTGGCAGGAATGAAGCATTGCTCTCCTCTACCTGAAAAAAGAGGTCGTGGATGTGGCTTTTAATATCCAGATGGTCACTATAAATGGAACCTACCTGTGATAAACAGAGGCAGCTATTTCATCTGCTTCATATTAACTCTTCTCAAAGTGTGCTTTACAAGTCACATTCCTGGAGCGAAGGGCACGTGTTTTAAGAAGTCACATACAATTCCAGTTTTGCAGAGTAAAAAGAGAGGGAAATAGCCTTGGTCACTGAGAGTATTTGAATGTCACTTTGTTAGGCTGTGCATTGCATTTGACAGAGCTAGCAAAGGAAATGAGAAGTGATAACTGATAGTGCCGTGATTAGATCAGCCACCTTGGGAAAGGTGCTGAAGCAGAGATATTTCACTAAAATAAGGAGAATCCTGGGAATAGATTTCTGGCAAGTGATCACAAAGGAGATATGGCCAGAATTAGAAATGGATTTTGCAGGCAGATAAAATGTAATAGATAGAAGGCAGCTCAAAATGATATATCGTGAAGGCCTACAGAGTGACTATAAAGTTTGTTCGCAGTTATTTAACATAGAGATCCTAGAAAGACTTAACTTCAAAATACACTTGCTGTGTTATTAACTTTAATGTGCAGAAATAAAACAATGTTGCATTAAAGCTCTCTAGTAAAAAAGTAAGCTGCCTTCTGCCCAGCTATCCACCTCTTGACTCCACTGGAGTTGCATTACTTCATACCGCAAGATAGAAGTGGAACAGGAATCTCTTCTTGAGCTTCTGACTGACAAAGAAAATGTACGTTTCATTATTTTATCTTGAGGCAAGTTGCTTTAGCAATGAAGGATAACTACTGGCAGTGGTAATTAATGCATTGTAATAAACTCATTACATGCATTTCTGTAATCTAACCATGTTTTCTTCTTCTGCAGCTCACAGGCAAAGCAGTTCTTTAGGCTGCTACTTTAGGGGAAGAGGGTTAGCTTTATTGGCTATTAAAAAAGGCTTCAATCATCCTGCTGTCCACACCTGCCTGTCTGTCTCCTCCTTAGCAGGTTTAGCCAATCAAATTTAAATTTAAAGACAACTAGCTTCTTGCAGTTCTGTAAATCACAGTGGCCAAGACACAGACCTGATGAGCATGCTAACTCGGGGAAAGGCTGCTACCTGGGTTCAGTCATTAGACATCAGAGTTTATCTCCACAAGACAAACACATTGACAACCCATCTTCATTTGCTCCCATAGTCACAAGACTTTGAGATCACTCTATGGGCTTAAGCGTCTGCAAGTCAGGAAAGGCCAATACACTGTGCCCAGGGAGCTAAGTTTGGCCCTCTGCTCCTCAATTCATTGGCTGGTAAGGTGTTGAATTTTGCACAAACAAGTAATGGATTGCATGTTGTTCATAACAAGATACAGATTTCACAGTTACAGCAATATAAATCTATGTTGCAACATATCTGCATATAAAGAGGTCTTCTCATCCGCTGGCTCCAAAGAGCCATATGTGCATCACTCGCACTGCCAGAGTGGGAATACTCACATAAATCACCTTTGGTACCAATGGTGAACGTGCTTGAGAGAGTGAGGATAGCTGGGGAAGAGCCAAATATTACCACTGTTTACCTGCCATTGGAATACAAATTAATAATAACCATCATCACCATCACTATATCAGTGATGGCAATGGAGCATCAATTTCTGCATCCATAAAATCAGATGCAACTGCCACTGCAACCCATGGGAGCTCCACATGAATACATGAAGGTAGACTTTAAATATCAATCATCTACATGACCAAATACCAAGCTACTTGCTCAGGCAAAAACCTCACTGAAATCAGCTAAGACAATCAGTCAATAGATTTGGGCATTTTGGCATGAAAAGGGACAAGCTTCAATTTTTGCCAGTGTTCATGCCTACATTGGCACCAGAAGGAATGACTGGCTAGATTTTCCATAGTGCTATGCTGCTTGCTTCAACATTTGTAGAAGTCAAGGCACTTTCTCACCTACAGATGTTGCACCTGGGCTGAACCTCTTGTCCCTTGCGTTTGAAAACAAAAGTTTCATTCCCAGCACTAGTACCTGAGAGTCTCTATCAAAACAAAGCTCTACTTTCAAAATAAAACAAGCTCTTCCCAACAGCCCATGAGCTGAATCCTGCTGCCTGACTTTGTTGTCGTCGTTCTGAATGAGGGAGAGCTGGGAGGGCAGTTTCTGTCTATATTAATCAATACTTAGGTGGTTTCCTGCCCATTCATTCATGTGCTGTAAGTGTTTTTGACAGTAGGAAATCCACTGAATGTAAGCAGGCCAGTAGCAGCCGCTTGAGAAATGCCAATAATACCGTACATACCCTCCAAATTTCCCCAATGTTCATATGCTATTAGCAGATGACAGGAACTTCAATAAAGCATGTGAAATATGAAAGCAGGACAGATAATTATATTGGTGTAGAGACTTCTATACTGGAGTAATTTTTGCTTCAAATACCTTGTTTAGGCTATAGGTTTTGGGGGCCAGAAAGAAAATCTTTCCACACTATGTCCATGACAGAGCAGGGTGCTTGGGATCCCTGCTGCTCTGCGGTCCCAGCTCTTACCCTCCCACAATTAGCGGTAGTTAATAGTAGTAAGCAAGACTGAACACAAACTCGGAATGAAAATTACTATGACAAAAAAAATCTGCTCCAGATTTCAAAGCAATTCCTGAACTGCCCACGTCACACTATGAACAGGCATCCTCATTCGAGCAGAAAGCACTTCACACAAAAAAGCGAGAAGGGAGGAAGCCTGGCTCGAACACACAAAGTGCAGCCCACGCGGGGAGTGGGCAGAGTCCACCAGCTTGGGACATAACCCTCTCAGGGAGAAAGGGCAAGTGGGCAAGACTGATACTATTCTTATCATCAGCATAGCAACGGCTGTCACATGCAGCCCCTTAACAAAAGATAACACAGCTTTTCTGGTAAAAACGCCTTTGCTACTAACACTGTGAAATTATCCCCCTGGCCACCTCTGGACAGAGAGATCACCAGTCACGAACAGGGAATGGAAATGTCCCCACCCATCAGAAACAGCACCCCAGCTTACAAAAACCAAAAGGATTTTTAAAACGCACTTTACTTGATGCTGTGGGTTTTTTTTATTTTTCTTGTCTTGGTACAATTAAACTCGTCTCATTTCTAGTCAGGCTGTTTCCAGTCATCGCAGCAGGCCCCAGGACTGTAAATGGGTTGCAGTTGCTGCAGTAATGAGAACTGCTTGTGAACAAGGGTGACCATCCTAACACACAGGCCTAATTTCTACACTTTACCTCTTTTTTCCTAGATTTTACCTCGTTTTTTCCAGTCTGCGTTTTCTTCCTCCTTGCACAAAGCTACTCCGTGGTGATCTGTGTCCAGACTGCAGTCTCCCGCTCAGTCACACCACCAGCTGAAGCTGTGGTATTTTCCTCAGACCGTCTTCACCACACGCCAGCCCTGCTCCCACCAGACGTGGCAGACCAGAGGGGAACCCACCCGCCGCCTCCCAGGCCCCCCCGTACCCACAGGTGGTTCAACACCACCCCGCTCCCCACCACGGGGCCTAATAACTGGGGTCTGACAACCACAGCTACAACGCCGGTGTATTTAATCAAAACCCCGTGACTTCCCGGCACCTGTCTGCATTTCCTGAGCAATAACCCGGCTGCAACGTCTACCCCAGGACCCCGACTGCAGCGAGCACAGCACCCAGCTGGAGGTCCCCAGGGTAAACCAGGGCTGACATGGCCGCTTCACCCCCCGGCACGGCGGGGCACAGAGCTCTGCACAGAGCAGCCGCAGCAGCACCGTGCGGCACAGCGGCAATTAGTGATGCTGCCGTAACTACCCCCAGGACGTCGATCTGCACCGTTGCATGAGACTACTTTACAACATCAGAAGACAGGGAGGAAAAAAAAAAAAAAGAAAAATCAGGCATACCAGTTAAGGTGTAGTTTATTGATAGCTCAGCTTTTCAAAATTTACTAATTGTAGTAGAGACTATTCAGGGCTCACATCTCTAAAGAAGTCAATGTCATTCCCTTTCTCTTCTCAACCCTAAATAATATTTGATAAGGTTTTTCTATTCTTGCTTCCAGACTGAAGGACTTTTGTCCCGCCTTGGCTTCATGAGACGCTGTCTTCTGGCCCTCCTCATGCAGTGATGGCTCTGTACCTCCACGTCGTCCCCCCCCACTCCACAGGCGTGATCTTATTCACTCACACATCCATCGCTACCCTGCCAATGAGAAATGTACTTTCCGTCACCAACTCTCCTCTCCAACCAAGCCCATCTCTCAACCTGCCTTGCTGACATCTCTTGGCTCGGCATCTTGTCGTCAGATCAAACCCAATATAGCTGCAATGGACCTTTTGATCCTTCTTCACTTGCCCAGCCTCTCTATCACTTTTGAACAAACTTTCATCCTCCCTGTTGCTCTGGCCTGTAACCTCTTCCAGTTTCCCCATCCTTCACATCTTCACTCTTCTTGCAATACCACCGGAAAGACCATCAGCTGGTGTCAGTCAGTGTAATTCCACTAACTCCAATGGCGTTCTACCAATTCACAAGAGATGAGTTTCTGTCCTGGTGCCTCTAAAAGCAAATATATTCTATCTGACAAGTAAAAACCTTCAGCCAGGTCCCTCAACATCTACTGCATTTATTACTGTGATCTCCTGTCCTCTAGTCTCCCAACAGCCACAGTCTTTCCAATACATGTAACCTACTGAAATTCTTATCTGGCCCTTAGTTCTCCGCTGCTCAAAACCCAGAAGTTTCCCTTCCACTCTGAAGCCTCCTGTACCTACCCACTGTCCACTCCTCAGCCATGCTTGGCTTCTTATGCCATGTAAATATGCCTGAAGTAACTCGGTGTGCTTACAGTATTTAACTAGCAGTAACAAATCATGTACTAATTCAGAGGCTTATTTTATGCTAAAAAAAAAAAAAAGGAAAAAAAAAAGGGAAGGAGAGTCACCATGGAAGTTCAACACCCAATCTCAGATTGGGACACAATTAAAAAGCACCTGTTTAACACAATGTGGGCACACACCTGCAAACTTACTTACTTAATCACCAAGACTACATGAAGTGTTACATGTTATTTGTGCCATCCTAATACCAAGCACTATGCTATCCCAGGTAAGGCACCTGAAAGTTTCATAACTATTTTAATACTAGTATAAACCTCTGCTTAAACCAAACATATTGCAGTGTAAAATGATGCAAACAATAACACCCGTGTGTCTTCAAGCTCTCTAGACTGCATCGTTAAGTTTTGTAATGGTTGGAGGCTTGGCACTTAGTGGCTCCAACCCAGCCATCGCTGCTATCTTTGTACAAATGTTACCATTTTGTAAAAACCCCAACCAAACAACAAAAAAAACCCCCAAAACCCTTGCACGTTTTGTTCAGTTTACTATCTATTGGAAAAAAGAGAAAAGCTCTTTCCAAAAAGCAGAATAGCGCCTGCATTTAGGGTTTTCCACACCTGGAGGGATATGAGAGTGTGGGGGCAAGATCAGGCCCTTAATGAGACTACTAAGGAGTTCACCATATGCACAATGCCAGAATGATAAAATGTTAATGAAGTGAAAGTATATTAGTGAATTATTAAAATTTTGCTCCTCTGCAAAGCACAGAGTGAGGAAAAACTCAGTGAAGATAATAATAAAAATAGGATCAAAACATTTGGATCCCTTCTCCACCTCCAACAAAAAAGCTTTACAAAATCTGGTGTTAAAATTAACATATTAATTGGGTAGCTTCTACAAACGATCTACTGTAAAACCCAGATCAAAACAAGCTGGAGTAGGGGGTAAAATGAGATTTAATCCAGCTAAATCTGGATGGGTCAGACTTTCAGCTTCCTCCCATCTCTAATAACCTCTTGTAACCCCTCTAACGTCTCCGCTCCTTTCCGCAGCAAGCCTAGCCAGCAATTAAACTGGCAATGAGAAGATCTCACTGAGGGGAGTAAGACGGAGCGCAGCTCTGCAAGGATGGGTTGGGCTGGGGAGTTCGCGTCTGCTTGCTGTGCCAGAAGCCGACTTCATCCAGGGAGAAGGTTGGCCTCTCTACAAAGCCCAAGAGAAAAAACAAAAAGCAGCTCTACACCAGGGAGCCGCAGAGCTGCCAGGGGTTGGAAAGGGGAGCCTGGCGAGCCTGAGACACAGTCACAGAAGAGGCAAGGCCACTCCTTGGTTCAGCAGGGCCGGCACAGCTCTTGCAAAGAGCAACAGCTTTGCCGTACAGTATTAAGAAGCAATTTCCAATAAAGCTGCCATTCTGTGAAACGCTTTCTAGAATCTAGCTTGGATTGCCTTGTACGTAAAGCCCCGTCTGTTAGGAAGTCTGGTGTACTCTCCTTGCAACAAAAATATGCCCAGACGTCACGAGTGGGCTTTATCAGCAAACAGGTGGCAGGTAAGCCGTTTGCAATTAGGCTCCCACTGGGGAACCTCACACTCAGCCTGAGCAAACAGAGTTCACATACAGGGTCCCACCACAACACAGCACGTGGGAGGTGAGCAAAGGCAGAAGCCGGTGTGGGCCAAAACCATCCCAGTCCTTAAATAATACCTACCGTTATTTGGTTTTAACCTGTTTTCAGTAAAAGGTAGAAACATCTAGTGTAGGAAATTTCATTTTAACGGCTAGCATTAATATAACTTCCTGCTCATGTTGGAAAAAACAACAGAGTCAAACAGCTAGGCAAATCTTTCCATTCAGTGGCACCTACCAATGCTGACCACAGATCACACAGCCTTGCTGCCTGTCTGTCTTGCCGTCAGTGTTGACAGAGAGAAAGACCAACTCCAGCAAAGAGACTTTTAGACTACAAACAGAGAATTAAAAGGAAAGAGCGTCAAAATACTGTCCAGCATAATAAGTAGAAGTTTCACCTCCAGCAGACTTAGCCTGTCCAATTTTTGCAGACATTATGGAATAGATAAGCTTTATGGAGAGTTTTGAAGGAGCCTGATGTCACTTCTGTTCCTCCCCGAGAGAGGTGGGGAAAAACTGACCCCTGGCAAGCAAGTGGCCACCAGCGCCTGAGCTAATGTGAGGGTGATCCTACACGACTGGAACCACCTGAAAGTCATGTGTCCAGCCGTGGCAAGTTTTAACCATTCCCCAGACCCCTCTCACCAGCCACCTCCAGAGCGGAGCTATCCCACCGCTTCGTGCCCATCCTCAAGGGGCACAACTGGGGCACAGGGAGCCTCGCGCCACTGTGGGCTACGCAGGCAGCCAAGGTGCAAACTTTAAGCTAGACAACCAGCTTCAGTCAGATCAACTGAAGTCCCAAGTCCGCTAAAGGCACCTAAAGCGTTGCAGTGAAGTTAAGGAGGGTTTGAGTTTCCCTGATGCTTGGCAGTTTGACTTTGGGCACTTTCAGTGGAGTAGGATTTCCAGAGCCTAGGAGAGAGTTGCTTCCCCAAAACTGCCTTGCCTTGCAGAGCTTCAGGCTGCTTTCCCAGAATCAGCTGATCGCTTCTGAAAAAACACAGCCATAAGTTTTACATTTAAATGAAATGCTGTTTTGTTGGAGTCTTTTTTTTTTCCTTCATTATTTTGTTACAGTTTTACTTTGGCTTGGCCATGAGAGCAGGTAACAAGCCAAATGCGGTTTCATTAAAAATATTTCAAAATTGTGGCCAAAGTCGTGCTGCACTGTATTACGTCTGAAGTCATGAACTGGCAAATTCCAGCATCAGCCAGGACAGTCCCGTTCCAGCCCCGCTTAGGCTTCTCGACAGCCCTGGCAGCCTCTTCTGCCAGGAACAGCTCCTAACACCAAGACATCTCCTATGCCAAAAATCACTACTTGAAGCCACTCAGCATGCCAAGCAGCTTCTTACAAGTTTATGTAACTTTTCCACGTTTCCTCCTCAAAACCCTCTGCGAAAGTTCAGCTTAACACCATAAATTCTCCGTTGTGAGTCAACATCAGAGAAATAACATTTATTTCCCTGAACCTCCCTGCTTACTAGAACACAAAGACCTAAACCCAAGCCCTCGCCTTTAGTCTGGACCTTCATCCAAAGCCGTGTCTAATCTTACAAGCATCCAACCTGGCATCCCAGCCGTGCCACGTTGGACAGGGACCAGTAAACGACCAGTATTTTCTGGAACCACTGCTTATATTCTCACCCCTGACCCCACAGCCCAAATACATACACACTGCATTGGTGCATTAGCACGAGTGCACTCAGGAAAGGCAGACACATTTTCAAAGTTTTAATCCATTAGCAATTGCTAATTAAGGGGTAATTAATTTGACTCCAAGCTCTGCTCCTAATTTGCCTCACAACTTTGGGCAGTCCATGTGAAAGGCTACATTTTGGCTTCCTATGCTTATACGACTTTTGTGGATATTAATAAATGAATTTCTATAAAGTGATTTATGATCCATGATGAAAGGCAGTTCAGAAGTGTAAGGACTGCTCCTATTAGTAAAATAACCGGTGCATTTTTTGATCTTTTATTCTAAACGGGGGGGGAGGAAAAAAAAGCCTATCTGAGTATAATTAATGAGGCTCAAAAGGTATAAATTGCAAATTGGATACTTTTGAAAGTGTGGCCCAGAGAGGTTGGTGGGGTGGGTTTTTATAACAGCAAAAAAAAGGCAGGACAACACAAGCATTTAATTTCTTGCATTTCCCTTGGGAATGACTGACATTACAAAACTTTTACAAACTAAAACCATTCGAGATAACTAAGAGTAGCACAGACATGAAGGATGATGGAGGGTAAATCTAGAAAGTACCTAATCCAGCTCATTTCCTTCACCGTGCAAAAACAAGTAACTGACACACTTCCTGCCAGCGAACCTTCCTGCAGATAAGGGTGCTCCCGACAACAGGAAATTCACTTCTAGAACCAAGCACACTTTCGCTACCGAGCCAAACTTTCTCCATTTGAACTCCACAGCTATTAAAAGCAGCATCTGGCTAATCAGACGTGAGCTGGATTAAACGAGCGACTGCCCGTCTCCCTCATCTTTCCCCGCCGCAGGGAAGGGGGTCCCGGCAGCTCCTGCGCCCCAGTGCCAGCCCAGCCCAGCCCAGCAGCCAGCGGGGACTCCTCGCCCAGAAGCAGGCGCTGCTCCCGCCGACTTCACCATCCCTCGGGCTGCTCTGCCGACAGACAGACTTTACAGCCAGGCCTTGGGTTTTTCGGGTGGCAAGATCCAAAGGTGCGGGTGGAGAGGGCGCTGAGCACCTTCGCCTCAGCGCCCTGCAGGATTTACCTCTTGATGCAGAAGGCCTGCTCACCAGCCCCTCCCTGGTTTTCTTAAGAAATAATAATGCATAAAGTGAAATATGCAAGCAAAGAGGCAACGGAGGTCGAAGCGGTCATTTAAGGTTTCAAAGTGATGATTTATACAGTGCACGAAGCATTCAAATGCTGCTTCTCAGCTCGGTCACTGCAAAATGAAGATTAAAGGGAGCGACAAAATGAAATGTTTTGGAGAAAACACAGTGAATACTCAAAGACATATCTCCATCACAAACATCTGAAATCAACGGCTGCTGCCCAAGAAAATAAGCAAAAACACTAAAACCTTTCTTGTGAGTTTGCTGTGAAATACTTCTCTCTGGCTCCAAAAGCAAGTTAGCTCTCTCCTTTCACACACAATAAACTTTCAATAGTCCAGCAAAGTAAAACTTCAATTTACCACAATAATAGTCTGATTTTCTCATGCGGCATTCATCAGTAATGAAGTAGATTTTATTCTCATATCTCTGCTTTTGTCCTCAAATAGCATGCTATAACCAAATGGTGATTTTTTTTTTTTTATTAAAAGCAATTGCACAGGGTTTCCCATAGCCATTTGCCTCCTTTTTTTTTTTTTTTTTTTGCAGGTGAGGCAGAGTTGTGAAATGGCCTTAATACTCAAGTCCAAATTATTACATGTTAATATAACATTGAAATGAGGAGGAACAGAGGGAGATCTATTCAAACCCAGCTTTCTCTCCCAGGTCCATAGATTCCCACAAAAAGAAACATGGCCTGGTCATTCAATTAAAAAAAAAAAAAAAAGTCATCCCTCGGTACTATTTTATTTTAACCCCCTTGGTCCTGCCATTCTGAGCCTTTCCTCCCCACTGCAGGACGCCCACCAGCCGGAGGGCAGCCCGCTGGGCACGGGGCAGGCCGGCTCTGTCTCCCAAACTGCTCCTTGGGTGGAAAGTGCGGGACAGAGTCCAGAGAGGAAAGAGGGGAGACGGCGGCACGGGGTTTTATTGTAAAATGACCTTGATTTGACAGGCACGTTCTCAGGTTTCAACAGATGCTGTGGGAAAGGCAACAGCAGTCAAGGCAGTCTGCAGGCATTTCTGATGATATGCAGACTTTTTTCTCTTTTTTTTTTTTTTTTTAAATAAATGGGGGGGGTAGTCTTCTCAGTTTCCATGACAACAGTGTCTCCACTTGTCTGTTATTAGATACCATCCGCTTCCTGTGTCTAAATTTTTAAACCAATCAGAAAAGTGTTTATAGATTTTACAGCTCCTGGGACAGTCCCTCTCCTCCAAGAGAGCTACTTTAATGACACGTAACGCTTAGGCAGCCAGGGCTGCAAGGCCTTATATTTTTGGCTGCAAAGTGATCACAGTTTACGTTGTTTACCAGCTGATATGTGGGCTACGCTGGAGAAAACCGGGGGTTTGCTGCCTGATTTACCCTGCCCGTAACACACATTACCATGTTGGGTTTTTTAATACCACAGAAACTCATTTTCATTGTTTGTTCATTTTCGTTTCTGATTCATCCCACGAAACAGCACTAGCTCTCCCTGCGTGAAAAAGCATTGTCAAAGAGACGCCGTTATCCCACCGGAGTAACGGTCTGCTCTGACGTAAATGGCTCCACAGTAAAACATCGCCTGCTGCAATTAAAGTTTCAGTAGACTGGCTTGCAAGAGCAGTCGTGCCGTAGCCGTGCAAACAGATTTTCACAGACATATTTTTGATAATACAAATAACAACTGACCGCAGCGTAGTGGGCAGGTTAATAAGGAAACGCTTCTCCGGGGTGCCGGGGCACACGCATATATCGTGCGGGAATTAATTCACCGTAACTCCAGACAAGTTAGGAGTCAGCACTGAAGAACAGCAAGCACGGGAGAGACGACGTGAAAACAAGCAAACCCCCTTCCCGGCGGCTCTGACAGAGGATGCCCTTCAGGCGTGCGCGCAGGCACAGCCGGAGCGCCCGAAGTACCGAGCGCCTTCTTCCCGGGCACGGATCTCGCAGCCGGCGGCGGGCGGGAACAAAAGGGCGACGGCGGGGTGGCTGCCCGCCGCCGGCCGCGCCGCTGCCCCGCCAGCGTCCGCCGGGCCCCGGCCGGGGCTCTGGCGAGGCTGCGCACACTCCGACGGAACCCCCG
>JAVJGG010000040.1:3227454-3246468 GCA_035590195.1 Aviceda cuculoides
GTGGTGAGCAATTGCATTGTGCATCACTTGTATATTCCAATCCTTTTATTATTACTATTGTCATTTTATTAGTGTTACCGTTATCATTATTAGTTTCTTCTTTTTTGTTCTATTAAACTGTTCTTATCTCAACCCACGAGTTTTACTTCATTTCCCAATTCTCTCCCCCATCCCACTGGGGGGGGGAGTGAGTGAGCAGCTGTGTGGTGCTTAGTTGGTGGCTGGGGTTAAACCACGACACACTCCCAAAACTGTTTACCAAGACTGGGACGGCTGAGGAGCTCCCAGGCCCAGTATTGTGGGTAATGGGATCCACATAAAAATGAACATAACTGTGGCAGGAAATTGGTCACCGTACAACTTCTCACTCGTCACTTCGAAAATGGCATTTTATAGCTGTGGTGTTTACCCTTTTTATTTCTTGAACAAGTTTAGTCTCTTCATTTGAACACAAAGATGAAAGTGCCAGTACTTTAAGCCAGATCACATGTTTTCAAGGGCAGGAAGATGTCAGTGACTTTTTTCCACTTACCCATTTGCCATTCATATCCAACAGTGCAAAACCAGAAGCCAAATAAAAAAAAATATTCATCTCACCTTTCAGATATACATAATATACCTAGTACCTCAGATTTTTGCACATCTGACTTGAGTTATACTTAAGATTTTCATAGGACAAATACTCACCTGTGCAGTTCCAAGTCAATATATTATTGCCTCTCAGAGGTACAGGGCATACAGCCCAGACCCTGCACTGAAACGCTCCTGTTTCCTCTGTTGTACACCCAACCACTCCACCACGTAAGGCTGAGCCCCAGACAAAGTAGTGAAATACAGGGAGATTACAGTAATGACATTCCCTCTTTCATGCTTATGAATCAAGTCCCACTCGCATTCCCCATGGACAGCCAGGCAGACCTTTTATGGTCACAAAGGGGTATTTAATTATGCACATATATGTGTTCTTGTACTACTTTAATAACAGTATAAGAGTCACTTGAGCAATAGATTTGATTTTATGAACCAAAAGGATAAAACTCAAGTTCTCTGGTGGACAATGAAACTGGATTTTTTCCACTCTTCCTTATTTTATTTTTGTTAATATCACCCTTAAACTTTGAATTATCCTGCAAGTATTAGGGCTCATTAACTTTGTTTCGGCTTGTACTTTGTGTTAATGGGATGGTTTTTTGTAACAAATATGAATCACTTGAATGCTAAGGCTTAAATGTTTAATAAAAGTCATTAGTAGAATTACGTGCAAGGACTTATAAGAAAGATGATGGTGTTGTTATGGTTACTGCTGTACCTCTGGCTGTCAGTGGTCTTTCTGACTTACCCTCTGCTTATACCAGGCCTTGAGCTTTTACCTTTCTGTGGATGGGATAATCTGATTCTCGCATGCTTACAGCAACCTCCAGCCTACATACCCGGTGCCTTCTCCAAGCTCACACATGGACACAAGAACAGAGACCTTCACCCTTCCTGCATGACCCAAACAACATTTTTAAAACAGAAGAGCCATTTAGCTGTTGTAATAAAGCATGTTGGTTAAAAAATATTTCACATCCACTTTATCTTGTAGTCTTGCCAACGTCTACTAAATTAAACATCTACAGATCTGAGCACTTTTGGAGTCTTGCTCTCAAAAACCTCTGTTTAAACGGTTCTCTGTAAATTCTCTGGGGTCTTTCATGTCTTGCTTTTCAGGCACCCACATTCCTCCCAGGGACATCTCTCTAGCGAGCCTAGGAGGGGCACAGCCAAAACATCACAGTGAAGGGCACTTGCTTTGTTTCCCAAGTGTTTCCTCAAAAATGTATGCCTGGATCCATCTTCTCTCTCCTGGGTACACATCCTGACAATCCAGCTATTGAAGTAGTTCAATGTATGCACACAGTAAACATGTCAACACATCACATTCATAAATTATTACAGGCAATACCAAATCTGCCACAAAGATTTCTCAACTTGAAGCCATAGAAGAGGATCTTCAGTGGCAGAAATGCTGAAAGACTGAAAGCAAAAAATAAGAAGAAGGTTATGTGTTAACCTCATGCAATTAGGATCCAAGACAGCATATGCTTTATTGCCAGTGGAAAAAAGACTGATGACTATTCAGAGGCAAATTTTAGAATAACATAAAACTACCAGAAAACATTTATGAAGCTCTTGTGGTACTGCCAAACTTAGTCCTACCTGTCTGTCTGAGGGGATCACTGGGAAGCATGGTAGTCTGCGATGTTTTGTAAAACAAGTTTTTCTTTTCTTTTCAATTATTTGATTAAACATCCTGGAATTTACACAGTAGTTACAGGTGTTACTTAGGTTGCAACCACGCCGATAAGATTAACTCAGATTTTCTGGCTATTCTAGGTCTAGCCTGGGGCAAAGGGTTGCTGACTCTGCCTCCTCATTCACATCAACATCTGCTCCCCGGGGCCTTTTCCCTCCTTCTCTCTCGTTCTTCCACTTCTTCCCGCCGTCCTCAGGCTGCCCCTCCGTGCTGCCCTCCCCTGCTGCCGAGCACAGGCAGACGTGCTTTCCTGCATCTCACTTGGGGGTTTAAGGATTTTGCTCCTTGGTGTAGCTCTGCTCCCCCTCTGAAGCGACACTGCTGAGCCACCATCACGCCCTGTGTGACAGTACAGCAAAAGCTCCAGGTCATTTTTTCAGGCAGTTCAAGCAAATCTACTTTATTTACCATAGAAATGGACTAAAAATGTAGAGCATCCCAGTTCTTTGTGGCTGAGGAGCAGTCAGAAAGTGCTACGATGCTGCTGCAAGTGGCTTCTGCGGCTGCCCCCACAGGTCTCCCAGAGCTCTTTGCCAGCTCAGCAAATCCGGCTGCCCCATCCCCAAATCTGCTGCAGAGGCTTTGGGCTGCCACGATGCCTCAGACCTGGGTAGCATGGCACATGCATAAAGCCCAAAAGAGTGAAGATCAGATCATTAATCTCCTAATCTCCGTTACTTGGGGATTTGTCAAAATTTGGGGCAGCACCTGGCATGACGGCTGTGCTTGGCAGCTTCCCGAGACTCGGCTTGGGCGGGTGATGGCAATTTTAGCTCTACTGGTGCCCAGGGCTGTGGAGGAGCAGCTTCGGGTCTGCTCTGGTGTTGTGCTAACTTGCTGTGTGCTGCTGAGGGTAATCGTTCATCCTGCAAGCCTGCGTTTTGAAATTCCTGTGTAACTTCATCTGGCTTTGCATTTCCCAGTTACGTAGATCTGGCTCCCTCCAGCAATGTTTTTAGCAAGTCTCCTGACAAATTATACCCTGGCCTTCATCAGGGCACTCTCCAGTCAGCCGTTTTAATTATGGCAGGGGTTTTTTTCCCAGCATCTTGGTTATTTCACTGTCTTTCAGGTTTTGAAATGAATGGTATCTGATTCGTAGGGTCTTTTGGTTTTTTCTCTACTTCTGATACGGTCTTGTCTTTCATGTGTGTAAAGAGTAAATGGACAGGAAAGATACTTTTACTACCATCTATTTGTCCAATATGCCAGCTACATGTTTGACACTTCTTAGGCATTTAACCCCCCCCGATACCTGTATCAAAATGAAGGAAGTGAAAGTAATCAAGGAAACCTCACAGGTATTAGCCCCATACCTGATACAAGCAGTAGGACTGGAGTGTTGTGCGTTAAGAGGACAAGAGCCTTTTGGCTGTTCTGCCTTGAGAGGGTTGGAGAATCCTGACCGCAGATTTCCTCATAATCTCCCTCTTTCTCTCTTGCCAAAGTTTGTGCTCTGTTCTATTAGTCTCACCCAGGCTGATATTAGTAACCTGGCTTTGCTGGATCACATTTAATTGTTCGTATATTTGGATTAATTTAACATGAGCTTTACTGAAAGAGTCTTTCCTTCTGCAGGCTGAGAGTTTTCTGTTTCTAATAAGCACAAGCGCTGTATTATTCTATGGTCACCTCCTTGTCCCTGAGAAAACAAAACCTGCACATTTTACTGGGGTGAATCAAAGACAGTGATCAAGTTGTCTTGTAAACTCTCTTTTTGCCATTAAATAATGTAAGTCATAATAATGCAGTTAATCAGAAAACAGAACTTTTTCTGCCAGTTTTTTGCTTTTCTTGCTTAAATGTTTATGCTGCAAGGGTAGCCCATCTGGTTTAGATTGTAGGATAGAAATCACAAGACTTACCCACCATCCCCTGACTTGTAATTCTGGAAAAGACTGGAAGTAGTTTGGCAACATAATATGTTTCCCTGCCTCCTGTAGAAATAAATCTCCAGCTTCAGAGTGGATTGAAGCAGACAATGGCATAACTTCAAGCCATAGACCCAAGATACAAAATGGGCAGCCGAATCCAGATTCAGATTTCTAATAAGTCAGTGGTTGGAGTTCACATTGAGGTTTGGGCTATTATAAATTAAGTAGGGATTAGCTGTGCAATCTACATTCAAGCCCAGGTTTGGACACCGCACCCCATGAAGTTCAGCAACACCTGGATGTCTGGGTCTCCAGCCATTTCCCCCTAGAACTGGGGTGTTAATAGTCTGGTTCCTCCAATAGTTCATTGAATACAAATGTAAATGAATGCTGTGTCTGCAGCTGTTGCAGAATTATCCATTGCAGGTATTTGCATCGTGATGGTCTCAGTACCATTAATGTACTACTTCTCAACATTCATGCAATTAATGAAACATTACTGTCTTCATTTTACAGGTGAGGCATGAAGGCGCAAAAAGACTAAGACACACGTGGAGTCTTAATACATCTGGGAGTTCAGTCCTCAACGAGTGCTGCAACAAGAGAGCCAGCCCTTCCCCAGCTGATACAGATATCTGATACCTAAATAGCACTCTCCTTGCAGAGTTCCCAAAGCCCTTTGCAAAGGTGGTTGAATAGCCTTCTTCACGATTTGGAGGTGGAAAATGGAAAATGCAAGCAAATCCCTATGAAAGGGTCTTACCCACTGCAATGGATACCTGAGTCAAGAGAAGGAACAGGCTTGTGAAATGCTTTGACATAGCTGGGTGGGACATTTACCAAATTATAAGGAATGATTAAATACAGTTGCCGTTTGTTCATAAACTGTTACACAGTGCTGTGTCTAATCACAGTGGAAAATCAGAAATCCCCGTGTGTCCTTGTTCGGCTGGCAGCAGGAGGGGTAGGAGGTGCCAGGATGACAAAGCTCTGTATGCTGGCCTGTTTTGGCCACTCTGGATATATCCAGCCACAGGGAACCGATAAGGGCTTTGAAGCTATCTGCCTGATTTGTATAGAGTGTGGAGCAAGTTGTCATTTAGCCTCTTTCAGATAACTGATGTGGCCACTGGTTTTCATTACTAAGTGACCATCAAGATAAAGAGAGATTTATTGCTTTTAAGGCAAAGAGGCAAGTGACGCATTCTTCACATGCCAAAGCAGACAGGGGTAGTTCTTTCAGTAACATGTGGGGTGTTATAAGGGAACAGGACTGAAGCGGAGCTGGAGATCTGAAGCACTACCTGCTTTAAGAGACAACGTATCCAGAGGCAGGAGCATCACGGCTTGGATCTTTCTCTATGGTGGGCCAGCTTGGAACATGGGGGCCATTTTTTTCTCCTGTCTCAGATTAATTTCTATCTGGAGTGATGCCGCCAAGGCTACACAGATCCTCCACACTGCAGAGACAGTTGTGTCCCTGCGCTGGGGGAAGGAGCACAGCCCCGTCACGGGCAGGAGGGGACTGTGTGGCTGGTGGTGGCTCTGGCACTGCGCGGCTGCACGCAGAGAGCGCAGGCTGGGGCTGGCAGAGGAGCGGAGGGGTCCTGGATGTGTGCAGCCACCCCCCTGTGTCTGGGCCCAAACACTAGGAATAATAAAATTTGTCAACGTTTTCCTCCACAGAACACAACTCTCAAGAACAAATGGGACCATTGTTCACACTAGACGAGATAATGCTATGATAAAATATTTGAAATAACAGAAATAACAGAGGAAAGTATGAATGTTGGTGGAGATAGGAGGTCACAGCTTCTGGATTCCAGTCAGCAGGTGCTGGCACTTATGTACCCATGAAATTTTGGTTCTGTATCCTCTTCTGTCACTACTGGAAAACAAGGTTATGAACTTCAGACTTGGGAGGCCCGGACGCTGCTGCAGACTCTCTGAGACCTTGGGGTGGATGTTTGGCCCCTCGCTAGTTCAGTCCCTCCCTGTGAAATGGGGATAACAGTTCTTCCCTACTTCACAGAGCTGCTGCACAGATAAACGCATTAACAAGTGCGAAGCCCTCAGCTACCAAAGCGATGAAGGCCACTTAAGTGTGGTAAATAGAGCAGAAGATACAGCGTTGTGTGAAGGTGATGGTTAGCCTGCATCGCTGCGGAGTTCAGCAAACACCCGCTGCTTACTGGCTCTCGGTGGTTGCCACCTTCTCCAATACCAAGATTATAGCCTCAGGCCACCAGAAACTCCACAGCTACCCCAGAACATCTGATACCTGGCATCAGCCACCGAAAGGTTTTACCCCCAAACCCCTCCTTCAGCTGTGCTCAGGTTTTGCAGGGGCAGGCGTGGAGGTTACAGGCAGCACCTCCCAACCCGCTGTACCGTGGGGTCCCTCATGCACCCACTGAGAAAAACTTGTGGAGCCACCTTCAGAGTTTTAAGGTACATTATTCATCCAAAATACCTGCTTTTATGGTTGCTGTGGGAACTATAACTGGGAATTTCCTGACCTTGGTGCAGACAAAAATCTCTGCACAGGGTAACATGGTCCAGCTGGGAGTGGGGCAGGGCTGTGGAGTTGGTGCTAGCATTGGGCATGGTTGGGGGGCACTCCTGTGTGCCTTCTGAAGATGGAACTGGACTTAGATTATCTTTCAACAAAGATGGACATGATATTTTGCCCAGCAAGCATGCTTTCCAGCCATGCAGTCCTCCACCGCCAGGCATTGCTTCCCCTCTTGCTCCTCCTGTGGGAACACCGTGTCTCAGGGCCTCATCCTCACGGGGAGGATGTACTACGGCAAGGTCTTTTACTCACGACCGTAACCAAAGATGGAAGAAGCACCACTGGGCAAAAACACCCAGCTATATTTTCCTGGAAATGTCTATTTCTGGAAAATGCAATGCATCAAATAACAGTGCAGCTCTGTTACCAAAATATGAGGGACTCGGCCTAAAGACCTTTCTGAAAAATGCCTGTTAGCTAGTGCAGGCTGGGTTGCTTCAGGTAAAAATCAGAAAGGCAGCAAAAAACTTATTCTTCAGAAAGATGTTTTCTGGGTGCTGGGGCTAGGTAATGTCTAGCAGGGGTAGTTCAGGTGCACGCAGGCAGTCCGACTCAGGGAGAGCACCCCAGCTGCCCAGCTCTGGGGGTGCTGCGCCTGCCGTGGTGAGCAACGGCTCTTCACCACATGCGTACCACACTTCACTCCCCTAAAGAAGATGGGACATCACTGGGACAAATACTGCTCCTGCACTGTTATACACACGTGCGAGGTACACACGGTGCTGCTGTGGATTTAATTCACTTACTGTGAATTAAAATGTCTGAGCATCGCTATGGATATACTGTCATTGCACTTGCCAGAGGGAGAAATGGGACAAATCACTCAAGGATGCACAAGAGACAGGAAGGAGCAAAGAGTTCGAGTCTCTGCTTTTCTCACTGAACTTTCTTCTCTGGACAGTGTTATGGCTCCACAAACACACCTCCTCATGCCTCCCCCCCATCTAAGAAGTGTCCTCTGTACGACTTGTTTCCATCAGAATTAGCTGTTTAAAATATTCAGATATGCTTCCCAACTTTTTTTTGCTTTTCCTCTGATCCTAGAAATACAGATAACGTCCATCGAGTGGCCAGGCTTATCAGCCAGGAGCGCTTGGGTGAGCTGTGAAAAGCTGCACGTTCGCTAGTTGTTAGAAAAATCTCCTAATGCTTGCATAGCATTGTTCTGAGGTGTGTAAAGACACAACATGTGTTATGGCTCATTACGGGAAAGGCACCAAAAAGAGCAGTTACATGCAGACACTGCATTTAAAGCCATTTGCTGCGGGATTGTCAAGCAAAATTTGAGAGGGAGATTTATTCACGGAGGGCAGGGCCTTGCTTTGAAAACAGGCTCGCAGACTTCAGTCTAAACAATTTGGGATCAAGGTCTAGTTTCACTGCAGGAGGGACCTCCGGCCCCTGCCCTAAGAGAGATTCACAGATTCCGGAAAGGCAACGCAGTGGAGGAAAGCGATCCGCTGATGTGACCCACCAGCCCTTTCAGCCAGCGGCTCAGCCGAGCCCGCTGCTCCCCCTGCTCCCAGCCTGGCTTGTGGGTCTGAGCTGGGCGTTTTGGGGCCTCTCCCCCAGGTCGGCCCCTGCCCAAGGCTCTGCCAGGAGAAATGCTCAGGCTTTGCCCCTTCTCAGGCTGCCAAAGGCATGTGGCCCTGGCAGCAAAGGTGGCCCCGGATCACCTGGCTGCTGTACCATGTCCCCAAGTCCTGTAAAGGGGAGGTGGCATCAGGAAAAGATGGTGGCACACGCAGAGGAGCGGGAAAACAGCTGGGACCTGGGAATGTGATGTTGATCCCATTTCCTCCCTGCTCCGAGTCCTGGCCGGGTAATGAAAACAGGAGGACACAAGGACATCAAAGAAATCTGAATGATGCCACCCACCACCTCCCAGAGACACTAAAAGCAACCTGGAAGAAAAAACATTATCTCCTGAGAGGTTAAATCGGCAAGCCATTACCAAAAAAGATAAAGGGAGACAACTTTCCTCAGAAAGCAGCAAGAACAGGGTCCTCAGAGGGATCAAACAATCAAAAATACTCTTTTGCCTTTGTTTCTTCAAGTCAGGAATGAACCAGATGCATACGAAATATTTTCAAAAAGCCAAACCCTTGCGTTACTTAGTATGCTGCGTTACTGCATGGTGAAAAAAGAGCATTGTAACCAATTATATGCTTTAATGAGAAATGGGTCTGTCTCTCCTCACCCCTTTTCCCCGCAGAAGAGATCGGCGTGCTCAGATCTGGGTTTATTCCCTCGATTGTACACTGGCTTTTGCTCTCACGACTGCAGCAGTGCCTTTTGTGGCTCCTCCTCCCTTGCTCAGTTTGAAACTGGAACTTGTGGAAGCTGAAGGAAGGTCCATGTTGCAGCTACATGAAGATGTGGCTTCATTGCGTCAAATGAAAATTATAACAAAGATTAATTTACCCCTTCTTTGAAGAATCTTAAAATGATAAGCAGTGAATCTGGCCTCATTTCTGCCTATGTTTTGTCCTGAGAGACTTAAAAATGTAGTTCGGAGGTTATCAGGCTGATAGTGTCCTCCCAGAAACCACATTTCGGGGTCTTTTGCTCAGCCAGTGAGTCAAGGTTGTCTCAGTTTTATCAGACTCGCTAAACAAATGGGAGCATTTCCCACTGAGGCTGTTTTGCCTTCCGTTCTGGAAGTATGGGGCATGTGGGTGGGAGGAGCGAGGGGCCTCTGGAGGCAGGCTGGGAGCTTCACGTACTGCAGATACACACTCGCACACAAAAACATCCAAGAAGCAACAACCTTGAACTTCAAAATTTCAAACTGGAGGCTGCATACTTATAAAGCAAAACAAAATATTTTGAATTTCCAATACTGCCCACTGTGATAACAACCTATATCAAAGTGTCTGTGGTGTTTCTGGAATGCAGGGTGGCTGCATATTTGCAAATCAATGGGTGAAACTTTCTACATTTATAATGATATGAAGGATCACAGGAGCCATGATGGAATCACTCTGACCAGTATCTGTTCTGTCACTCATCTTCTAGCAATAATAAATGATGGGTCTAATTCAACAACATTCACATCTAGCTTTTATCTATATAGAAGTTCAAAAAGTAATCTTCCATTGCCCTGCAATGAAACTGGCTATATTTTTTGATGAACTGTGCTCTAAAAATGTGTCTGTACTTGTTATCACCATGCCTTGGTTATGAAAGCCTAATGCCAAAAAAATGAACTTGCTTACTGCATTATCAGGACATGCTGGAGGTTTTTTCTGCTTTCACCATCTGCTTGCTTTCATATGCTTTCCATTACTGAGACAGCGTATTACACTGCTAGCAGAATTAGGAGGCATAATTTAGCTCCCAAAACAAACATGATAGTAAATACAATGTGCAACATTCTGCTCTCTCTTCAGTCTGTCCAATCCACTGAAGTCTGTTCTGTGACACCTAACTGGGTCGAATTATTTTCTTAATCCTAAAGGTGCGGCCCCAATTGACTTCAGTGAGGAAATCTGGGTGTAGACGAAGGAGGAATGCAGCTCACATTATGCCCAACATCTAATTTAATGGAATAAGGGGTTTTCTTCATTGCTGTGGTATGTTACACTTTCATCTACTTACTGAAGTAGGTGCAATCTATTTAGGGCTTATCTAACATATACCATGCATAGAAATTGCAAGGAAAGGTCTCACTAGGCTGGTGTGCCTGCTGGGTGAGGGCAGCCAGCAACACCAGCTTCACAGAGCAGCAGTGAGCAAGAGGCCCTTTGAAAAGCCGGTTGTAAAGGGGTGGCTGAGGGGGGGCCGTGCTCTGCACATGGGCTGGTGGGAAGAGAGGATCCCAGCACAGCCGCCACCAGCTATCGGGGACTGCAGCTGCTTCACCCGCTTATGAAGACGACTTGAACCCAACAGGCTCTGCTGACTGGTGCCCCTTGGGAACCCCTGTCTGGTGCTGGACGGGCGGCTGTACTTGGGGTTGGCTCGTGGAGGAGGACAGTGGCTAGACTGAAAGCCTGTTTTTGTCGTGTGAGCGCAGGATTTTTGTGCTCATCCAGTAAGGAGGTGGCTTATGAATTGATGTGAGCGCTTTTGAGAGCATAACCTCATAAACCAAAAGTTTTTCAGGGATCACAGACAAGAGTGCAGGCTTTGTATTAACAAGACATAAACCAAGACAATACCTTTATATGCTATAACATAAAAAACCCAAGCATGCTAGTGATCTGTAGGGACTTGGCCATTCCTGTGTTTCTTACAGACACAGAAAAATATGGTTCTGCTGCGTATTCTTCTCTCATTCTGCTGGGGAGTCATGCACTCTGCTTCCATGACTGCTCTTCAGCATCAAGATGATGCTATATCTCTTAGTCTCAATCACTTCCATTAGTATCTCCACAAGGAGATGACTAGTCTGCATAAAAAGAAAGTAGCAAAGTGAAGAGGTTCACTCCATTGCATAGGAAGAGCAATGCAGAGAAGGACTTTGAGGTGAAGCTGAACATCTTCTCTTTATTGCATAATTACAGAGAACAGAGAAGCACCACTTGTCACTAGCTTATGCACTCTCCATTCTGCCACGTTTACTAAAGCTTGTTTTCAGGTTTCACCATAAAAGAAAATGAATGGAACCAGGTTTATCTCTGAAATGAATTGAGCACATGGCTGCTGATTCTTTTCACCCATACAGCACCATTTTGAATGTTCTGAATTAAATCACTGCTTAACAAAATAAACCATAGTATATAAACATTAATTAATATTCATAGTAAGTGAACTTCCTTCCACATTTACTTCTGGTGAATAGATCTTGGCTCTAGTCCTTGAAAACCAGCACTGAAAGAGCAGAGCTGAAGCTGTTATAAATTATCGTTTGCAATGGCAGTGTCGTAGACTAGAAGTCTATCAATGTGAATCATCATAAATCAGGAAGGAACTTACACAAAATGTGCTGCTGCAATAAACAACAGGCTTCTGCAACTGAAAAGCTCGATTGACATCAAGTTCTTGATTCAATAAAACATTACTTTCTTCATGACACGAGCTTCGCTTTCACAATGTGGCCCTGCACTGTTTTGCATTAGGATGTTAGAAATGTTACCTCCCTGAGCTGTTCGACCTGGTCTCCCCCCAGCTGGAGGAGCTGCAGGCAAATGGAACTTAATAGGAAATTTAGGATATTGATATACAGTGTTATTGGTTTAGCAGGTTTACTCTGACTTAATAACATGAGGAAAACAATTTATCTGGAATATATATGGCTAATAGCTCTAGGAAACTTGTTTATCTAATGTAGCATCTAGCTTACTTGCAGAAATTTTAATGGATTCTTCTCTGTGACATGGTAAATCATAAAGATTGTGTAAATAGGTAGATCTGAAGGTGAGAAACACTGTTGAAGATCTACCTGGCAACAGACACCCATTGGAAATCAAATGACCATTTCAACTGGCAACATGGTAAAAATCTTTTGTTATTGGGTTGCTTGGTTGTGGTTACTTGCAAATGAATTTGATTATTAGAAAAGGGAAGATAATAACCAGGAAATATTTGAGCTCAGCAAGTTATATATACTTCCCTGTTGACTTCAAAATGTGTCTAAATACATACAAATCAAAACAAGTTAGTGGCATCAGTGCCTTCATTATTCAATCCACTTCAGTTCATCTTATGAACTGCAGATTAGTTCTTCACGTATTTGTCATGATTAGGTTAGGTTTGTGAGTGATTCATAATAGATGGAGAGTGGAGTACACAATAAAGGATGAGGAAAAATCAAGGAGGCTGGTGTCTCTGGCATGCCTCAGGTGAGGATGACATGTGGTAAACATGCACTTCTTTTCCTCCAAGGGGGCAGTGAACGTTAGTATAGTATTTGTACAACTCAGGTATTCCCAATAAAGACCTTGAAATACCTGTTCCTCATACAAGGCAAACAGGTTTCCAAGGGAAGGCTTTCCTGCCTTTTTTTTTTTAATCTGGAAACCAACTTTTGAAGGGGAAAAAAAAAAAAAAAAGAGCACCAGAAAGAGAGAAAAAACGGTTAGCATTGTTATTTTTGTTGGGATCTCACAGTAAACTTCAGTGCAAGAGGAAAAAGAAAGGATGTAACTGAAACTTTACATTCAGCACACAGATTAAAATATGTGCCTCTATTCCTTGTCTGCCTAAGGCAGAAGATAAGGTTAAGAAAAGTTAGAGAAAGGGCTACTTAGTCTTTACTAGTGTAGATTAAAGGATTTGAAAGGCCTAAGGAAAATGCTATCCTAAAAATGACTTCATTTGCTTGTGTTTCACAAATCCTTGGAAGGTACATGCTGTTCAGGAAAGATGGAAATAGAGATTATCATGGCAGATTAACATTGTAGTGCCATGACGCGGTAGTTCATAAAGGAAAGAGATAAGGCAGTGTGGATGGGAAGCAATCTGTTCAGGCTAAAATAAGTCTGAGGAAGGACAGTAAAGGTTGGTTCTACTGCATCTCTAACAGCCCCCAGAAACAGCGTCAAGAAAGGTTATCGTTCTCCATAATGCTCTCACAGAAATATCACACCCCATGCCTCAGTTGCAGAGCAAACACTGCCAGCAATATTACAGCCTAAATACTTGTGGATCGAGACACTTGGATTTCTTCATCAAAGAGCCACTGAATCAATAGGCAGAGCAGAGTTAAGACCTGGTTTTGGTGAGCAGGGAATGCATCATCCAAGAACTAATCATAGACAAGAATTTTGCAATGAGAGGACATGGGCTGGCTCAGTTAAATTTAAATCAAAGAATAAACAAAAATAGGCCTGTTACTATTTATTGAACTAACTACCAGGAAACAACTAGTGAAAATAAGTTGACCAAATAACTCAAGGACTTCAATTTAGGAAGGGCTTGACATTTAGATCAAAGAAACCTTCAAGTAAATTGGGGGAAAAAACAACAGCTTCTAGTGAAATGCTTCAGATCTAACAGGATGAATAATCACTTCAAAATGGCTGTTACTCATAGGGAGATCAGACATCCCAGACTGCCAGAGCCATCCTGAAAGATAGTGATTGTCCTATATATATCCTGGCAAAAATCTCTGAGACACTACAGAGCTCTGGATTTTCCTTGTCCCCGCTCCAGGCAGCAAGAACGACCCCATCCCCAATGCCACCGCGACACAAAGATGGGGACAACATCAGCCCCTCGCCAGGTCACGCACCCCGACGTGGGGGACGTGCCTCTTGCCACAAGACCCAATGTCCTTTTATAACAAAGCAAAGTTAATCACTTGAAGCCTAAGTAATCAAAGCACTTACAAGAAATGGAAAAAGAGACAGATCAGCAATGAAAACTGACTTGGAGGTCGGAGAGTGGAGAAATACAGTGGAAACTGTTGAAAGTGAAGTATTGCAAAGGAAATTAAAATAACAAATGGCACCTCAGCTATATAAATAAAAGGAGAACAAGGAAAAAATGGAACTGCTCTGAAATGGGAATGATGTGAAGATTAAAGGTAATTCAAGTATGGTTCCAAATCTGAATGAGTACTTTGCTTTGGTTTTCTGTAATGACAGCAATACTGACTTTAACGGCAGAAAGCTGGATGGACAATAGGAAAGAAAGTCCTTACCTGGAGTGGAAGGTAGTGTGTTCAGGTGGGGAAAGAGGGAGCAAGAGGAGGTGTTGTCCCTCCCTGATTCTGAGCCATGCAGCACGGTAACCAGGACACCAAATGACACTGTCAAGGGGCACTGGCTTCCTGGATAACAGCACTGGTAGCACCTACAGAAAGAAAATGAAAAGTAATCTGGACAATTACATGTCCTTTTGCCTGAGATCAGTCCTGTGCAATTTGTTAGGACAATTTCTGAATAAAATAAAAGTTGAGGACATGAAAGTAAATGGGATAAAGTGTAACCTGAGCTTACAGAATAATATATTCTTCTGGAGAAAGAAAAGAAAAAAATTATAACTATCTGGACTTTGGCAAGGCATTTGCAACAGTGGGAAGTTACCATTTAAATCAGCACATGCAATGCACAGCAGAGCCGTGCAGCAGGCAGTGATGTGGCTGGTGCAACGGGACCAGAGGCTTTACTGAACAAGGAAGGACTGTGCTGAGGGAGGTTTCTCCACAGGGAAGCGCTGAAAGTAATGCCCATGGACTGCTCTTCTACAATAACTTCGTCAGAGGCATTTACAAAAAAGGATGTTATATTAATATATAATATTTAAATATATATTTCTATTAATAAAACGTTCTGATGTCACAAGTTTAGGAAGCATTGCCAGTGCAGCAAAGAGTTGGAATATCATGCAGAAAGACCTAGATGACTTTGAAAAACAGAAATAGGCTGAATTTATCTGGAAAAGCAAAGGCTGGTAACAAAACTGTTGCAGTAAGATGGAAAGCTGAAAATTAATTAAAGAATATAAAAATCACAGGGTACTCAGCTGCAGGGTGAGTACTTCTATAAGATGATCATACGCACTCCTAGACTGTGGTGAATGAACTCAGAAATGTTACTTATCCTCGGAGAATCATCTGTGCCATTGCAGCCACTGAGCAGGGTCCGCTGCGGATGTCTGTACCGTTCGGGTAGCGGGTGACACGAAGAGGAGTGAGTTCAGACCCAAACAGATGGGGAAGGCCTTCCGCCAGGCCCGCAGGCCTGCCTGTCCCGCACGAGCAGTCCGGAGGTGTGGGGGCTGCTCTGCTCAGAGAAAGGCAAGGCTGGGAGAAGTGCACACAGTAAGGAAGTGAAATGTGAAGGAGCGAGAACTCGTTATATTAAAGTAAATCAGTTGTGCGTGGGGCAACGCTGGAGGCAAAACCATCCAGACTCAGCAGGGCGGTGCGACTAGGAGCAAGGAAGGGGGCTCGCTGCCGCCGGTCCCACCGAGCCCAAGCAGACCTCGCGTCCCGCGGGGGGGTGCGCGGGGCCGTCGCAGGGTCGCAGCCCCCTCCGAGAGGGTGTCCGACGCCGGGAGGTGGCATGTGGCCCAGGGGCAGCGGTGCCCGAGCCAGAGCTCTCGAGCCCTGCAGAGCCCATGCCGGATTCCTGCAGAGAGGGAAATGCCTCAGCAGCGCCTGCCCCACCGTGGACCCTGGCCAGACTGGACACTGGCCAAAATCTCTCCTTTCCCTCTCCACCACCCCAGATGATGAAGTCTGTCGCCTTTATAACTTATTTTGCTTTTTGTGCATACTTCCAGGTATATGCTGTGCTGCAGCTCAAATAACATCCTGGCAGCTGAACAAGGCACTTCATTTCTGTTGACTGGGGGTTACGTCCTCAGGTACTCCAAACCAGCAAAGCTACGTTAGCTTGCCCTGGCTAGAGATCTAGCAAAAAATATCTAACAGATGAGAGAAAATACATGAAAAAAATACAGATATTAAGCAGGGCTTTGTGTCATAGCTAGCACTGGTGCCCTGAAGGCTCTGGTTTGCTGCGGGGTCCTGGTGCAGAGAAGGGGGTAACACTTGCCAAAGGAAATGCTTTTTGCAGTGTTAGCTTCCTTCCTGTGTCATGGTGCTCCAAGGCTCGAATCCCCAAATTTTCACAACTGCCCCAAGAAATGGCTGCACAAAGCATAAGCGAGTCCCTCTAGTATTGCCAAGCATATCCAAATACAGGAGAGCTGAAGCCAGCTGTGCAGGTGAAACAGCCCTGGTTTCTCTTTCTGCGCTACTTCAGCAGGGCTGAAATACTTACATTTTAAGGAGAGTCTATAAATCTAGCTGTACACACATACACATGCATTCATTTAATTTCACTATTATGAGTAGCTATATAAAACTCCACGAAAATAATTTGCCAGATTCCTACCCCCTCTTTATCTAGGTTATAACAGCTAGTATACAGATTTATATTTTGGACCTAATACAGTAATTGCAACTTTAATAGCGTATTATCCTTTTCCTCCTGATGGACCTGGCTGAGAGTGTCACCCTAAACCTAACTGTGTAGGTATACAGAGATGGATGCTTAATCTAGCAGCCACATCATTTCTCATCTTTAAGGAGAGCCCAATGCAGGATGGACAGTGCAACTCTAATAAAGTGATAGTAAAATGTCTTTTATTTCCAAGGGCTGCAATTTGTAAAGTTTTACCACTATATCCTTAACACAAGAAACCTGGCAGTCAGGAGGAAACACACAAAACAGCCTGGCTCATGGGAAGAGAAGAGAGGGATGGCTCTTCACCTGCCCGCCTGGGGCGAGGTGACCTCCGCAGTGGGAAGGGGAAAGCTGTGGCCCTAAGCAAGCCCCAGCATGCACCCGTCCTGGGGCTGGGTGGGATGGCGAGGAGGCAAATCTTCTGGGCTAGGAAATGGTGAAACAACTTAGGAAGGCCTTAACTGATAACGCAGAATTGCATTTTTCTCTCTTACAGCTCTTTTCTTTAGTAACAGCTTTCACTGTTGCAAGCCTGCATTTTTGGCCCTTGCTTTACCTAAATAAAATAAACATATGCCTTTCTTATCCAACCTTATTGAGTTATGAGACCAACAGTGAGTGCTGCGGCAGCAATGATCCCCCTCCTCACTGGGATGAGAGGTGTGTTTGGGCCGTATCAGGCTACTGTCTCTATCTGGCAGCCTCTGCTGGGTTAGGAGATTTTGGGACTCTGGAGAAACATCTCCCAAGTTGCAAGGTCCTGGCTGCAGGCTGTTAACTATGTAGGCATTTGTGATGTATATATTAAGATTAATCCATCTGACATATGAATAGAAAAGCCTTCTGTGTCAAAGCACCATAAGAAATGAGAGCAAAGTTTAAAAGAATATCCTATGTTGATTACCAAGGATGCAACTGGCAGAAATTGAGCTATAAATGCTGGGGAGTTTGTTCCCATGAAGACCAGTTGTCTACTCTGCAATAAGGCCCCATCAGAGGTGGTTCACCAGCAGAAGTCTTGTACTTTGGTAACAGCAAGATGGGAACAAGGATATGCCATAACTCTTTTGTCATCCTTCTCCTTTTGTCTCAACAGGAAAGAGGATTATAATCTTAAGATGGGGAAACAAAGACAAAGGGGAGCAACCTTGCTTTACATCCTTGGAGCAAGGACTGAGCGAGATCTGAGACCAATGTATTACACCACAGTAATTTCTCAACTCCTAGAGAGTATAAAAGGACTATCCAAAAGGCAGTTTGTCATTGCCAGAAAAGAGGAAGCCAAGAGACATGATGAGGGCTCAAGGTTCAGCATCCCTTGGCCCTTGCCTCCCTGGGCACATACAGAAGAAAGCTCTTGAGTGGGTGTGAATACATGTAAGAAATGCATGTGTGTGCATACCTGAGCAATCTGAGAGAATGAGCATGAGGGACTAGAAATAAAATTGTTTCAAATAAAATCACACTCCCTTTTCATAAGGTCTTACACTGAGTTTTGTTGCTTTCATTTCTTGCAACACATAGTGACAAATGCAGGGAGGAGTGTTCGTCAGCCTTTTTGACAAGCACTGGAGAAGTGGAAGAAGTACCTGAAACTTGGAGGTCACTCCCCTATTGTTAAGATCCTTTTCCAAAGTATCAAGTTTTCTGGTCACCAAACACTACTTTGCTTTTGATGAAACACCACCCCATATCTCTTGCAGTGCTATTTATTTCCCCCTTTTTACATTTCCTGGTCAAAGCGTGCCCTTGATTTTACTTGGAAAACAATATTGGTCAAGTTGCAGCTACTCACCAGTGTAACACCCCTTGGCCAGGTTCAGGATATTCGTAACAAATGATGTACTTCTGCATACTTGTGCCTCGCTATTTGGTTTGTTTTGTCTTTCTCCAAAAGGATACTTGTACTTCACTTTCAATTAGAATTACATGATTTACTTTCTGAAGGAGCAAAAGTTAAGATGTTATAACATAATTATTCTCATACTGACCTTTGTGTGTTTCTCATGTGACCTTTGGTCTTTCTGCTAAATATCCTGAACTCCCTTTTTTCTACAGTTTATCATGACTCACCATTACAATATGTTTGCTTCACTTGGTGGAGTCTTGGGTATATTAATTTTGGAATGAGTTTTCTAGTACAGCTGGGATATCATCACTAGTGCTGCTGCGCTTTAGCAGTCTTAAATTAGGAAGATACAAGACAAGAGATTTCTTAACAGAGGCAAGTTTCCTTTACTACTACACTTGTGTGCTGGTTTCAGCTGGGATAGAGTTAGTTGTCTTCCTAGTAGCTGGTACAGTGCTGTGTTTTTTGAATGAGGTATGAGAAGAATGTTGATAACACGCTGATGTTTTCAGTTGTTGCTAAGTAGTGTTTAGTCTAAAATCAAGGACTTTTCAGCT
>JAVJGG010000040.1:3246747-3307197 GCA_035590195.1 Aviceda cuculoides
TATTATTACTGTTGCCATTTTATTAGTGTTATCATTATCATTATTAGTTTCTTCTTTTCTGTTCTATTAAACCATTCCTATCTCAACCCACGAATTTTACTTCTTTTCCCAATTTTCTCCCTCATCCCATTGGGGTGGGGGGGAAAGTGAGTGAGCAGCTGTGTGGTGCTTAGTTGGTGGCTGGGGTTAAACCACGACAACTTGATATAATGAAAAAGGGAAGAATTGAAAATAGGATGGAAGTGCTGTCCCTCCTTGACATGTGGGTCTGTGCCCATCCTGGGCCCCAGTGAACACTGACACACCCAAAAGGCAGAGATCTCTGACTGGGTAATCTTAAAAACATATGAGGTAATTCTTGCTTGTTGGTTCAGCACTGGTGAGATCACATCTCCAGTATGTCCCAAGGAGGACCTGAAACAACCGGGGACATACCAGATGGGAGGATCAAAAGAGATCAGCTGTTTAGAAATCACAATCTGCAAGAACAGGCTGAATGAACCAGGGTTGATTAAACTAAAGGGAAGTCCAAGCTGGAACATAACAGTCTCCTTTAAGTACAACCAGGCTGTTGCACAGAGGAAAGAAATAAAGTAATTTCCATGCCCATGATGGATTGGACAGGAAGTAATTGCGGAGAAGTAACAGACGAGAATGTAATTGCAACAGTGACAATTTGAGAGATTTAGGTTAGATATTAGGAAAACCATAAACAGGATAGAGATGCACTAGAAGAGATTCACTGAGGCGGCAGTGGGATCACCATTAAAGCAGGTCTTTAACAACAGGCTAAGACAAATACCCTTCAGCATGCATAGTCTGACTTCCAGCCAAGCAGAAAACTGATGCCTTGGTGCCACATCTACCTCTATTCCATAAGCCATGTCTAGCACAACAGTTTCTGCGCCGGTCCCCCAAATCCCAGTGCTCTCTCAGTCCTGGTAACTTCAGAGAAAACAGTTCTCCACATGTAACCCACCCTCTAAAGGCAGGCAGCATGGAGTTTATTGACTGATGGGTGTAGCAACATAGATGTCAAACCTCCTGGTACACTGTGCAGGGACCTGTGATGTCCAAGCATCAGCTGGCTCATACCAGCATGTATACTGTTACATGTGCCCTCCCTGAGCCATATTGATATGAACCATTGCATTCTACTTCAATTTATGCAAGTGGGGAGAACTACAAAACACAGTGAGTTCAAAGGGAGCACTGCCATGAGCTCAAACAGCACAAGACGTCAAAGAAAGTGCAGTCTTTAGCATCCTGGGAGGCTCCTAAACATTATCTCACTTCAGCCATGAACACATGGCCCTTATCTACGCTAAGGAAGAGCACATTTTCTTTCTATTGCAGCAGCAAGATGCTCCAAGGCTGTTACTTCACCCCTGGTATCATGGCTCTAGAAGAAACAGCAAGAGAGACAAGACAGAGCTGCAGTTTCTGTAGAGCTACCACAATGCTGCTCGGTTTCTCCGTGTGTCTCTCCTATAGATCTACTTCTACATTTCCCTGAGGTGTGAAGATAAAACTTCAGGGCTGTAGCCCAGCTCCTGCAGTGTAAGAGTTGGCAGTGGCTTGCTGGGATTTTGACTGTGCAACACCCCTGGAGGCTCTACACCCCAGTTCCCTGGGCTGTAGCTTGCAGCCCGCTGGGTAAAAGTCATTGGCTGTGACTGGCTATATAACACTGTGACAGATAGCAGCAGCCCAGCTTCATTTTGAATCCCAGTTTCTACACCACTGTGGAGAGTCTCATTGAACTGCTGCTTGCTGGGGGAGGAAAGGAGAGTGCTTTTTAGTAAGAAGATCTTAATTTCTGCCCTGGCTGATGCCAGCAGTAGCCACAGCATGAGGCATGGTAACAACTGTGAAGTCCTTTGTTGGCCCGTGGCTTGTAACAATACATTCGTAGCTCCCTCAGGCTTTCTGAGGATTAATTAGCTAATGTTCATGAAGCTTTGAAGATAAAAAGCACTCTGTAAGTGTTAAAGGATTGCTGTCTTGATGTGTCATCAGGATATCAAGGAGCTACTTCTTGCTCTGCAAGGCACAGTTACTTCAGGTGATCCTACACAGCAAGCTATTTTTTCCCCACTTGTGCTGAACTTCAAACTTGATTGGGGAATTATTTCAGTGAAAGATGCAAGTCTTCTTTTCATCCCAGGCTCCCCTCACTTACATGGGCCATGTCCCCACTGCACCAAGACTGTGTCACGAGCCGTGCTCCTGAAAGGTTTATTTAAGCTTTCCAACACACTTTACTGCAGGAGAAATAATGCTGCCAGGATGCCAAGAAGAGCAGATGCAGCACACCTAGCTCTGCTTTCCTCTTCCGCAGCGACAACATGCTGAATTGGTCCAGCACTGCTCAGTCCCAGCCATACGCAACACACCAGTAATTTGCTTTCAGTTGTCCCTAGTATCTCTTCGCCAACAGTGACAGAAAACAAGAGAGACTGTTGGGTATGGAAACCAATTAACCTATAAAGACATATTTCAGAGAACAATAAGGGTACCTATCTGTACTACCCCTTCCTAGACACGTATAATCACAAAATGTTTGTAACACATAAGCTGCAGCTCAGACACCAGTGGTCCATCACACTGGGGCTGGACAAAATTCACTGCTTCTGGAATATCACCTGGCTCACCTCTGAGCTGAAATCCTTCTCTTAAAAAGTAAGTTAATCCTCATTCAACTCTGGATGCTTATGGTTGATTGTAACTCAAAACCAACTGTCAGCCCTAGAGCATATTAGAAACTGGAAACAACTTTTTATGAAAGAAAAAGGAAAAAAATACAAACCACCAAAACCCAAAAATACTTTTCTAAGCTTTCTGGGAGCAGAAAGCCAATTCCTTGACTGACAGTGGAGTTGAAGGCTTTCAAATACTCCACTCAGTCTTAACATTCAGGGGCACAGGTTTTACAAAGCTAAGCAGGATCTGGAAGCGGGCATCAAGTAATATTTGGTAGTATGTCTTGGTACCCAATTTCTATCAATGTCATTTTAAGTCAGAAAACTACAGTACAACCTTGAGTTAAGCACTTAAATCCCTTTAGTTTTCCTTGGTTACTCTGAACCAAGATTGATTATTAGATTTAAAAATGGCAGGAAATTAAATATATGGAATATTTTTTTCTAAAATACTTTCTGCTTTAGTTGGATGAGGCAGTATTTTCTAAGGGAGAAGCTAGTTCATTAGGGTATAACCATCCTTCCAGTTGGACATGGTTGGAGAACCTTAGAAAAGCTCTACAGCTCTCATCCTCTGGAAAGAAGGATGGGGCTTTGCAAAATTTGGGATAATTAATTATTTTTCAACCTCCCTGGGTAGAAGATTTAATATGTGACATAGACAAATGCATTTCATCAAACTGACATCCACAGAAATTTAGGCAAAGATATGAGATGATGTTAAAAATATTACTATTCACAAAACTTTGCATAACTTGGACCTAAAACAAAGCCTAAAGTTCTGAAAGTTTCCTGGTTTGTGTCTGTATCACCCCAAATCTGCTGTTTTATGGAAAGATGAAGATGCTAGACTCAACATATTACACATCCAAAGCCAGAGACGGCAGCATCACCTCAGATGGCTGCTGGAAAGAGTGTTTCCTATACCACAGGCATATACTCATGCTGGAGGACTTCTAAGGATTGTGAAGAACAACTCTTTAAGAATTAGATGAGACTGATTTCTGATTTTTCAGCTGATTTTCTTGCTTAGCCTAGAGAAGAGATAGCTCTGCTTTTTAAAGAGATCTTTTCAGAGCAGTTGCTGAATTGGGACTTCAGGCAAAAAATTCTCCAGTATTCTCTGGAGAGGAGGCTAATGCATAAGCATAAGGTTTCATAATTTTATTCAGATAAAAAGTATCTTGACCTTCTAGTTCTGGACAAGCAAGCCATGCTGCAGTGATACTAATTGAAAACTGGAGGCTCCAGCATTTTTTATAAAACTTCCAAAGAATTAAAAGCTTTCTGCTATTAATAATCAGCTGTACAAACATCTTCACAAAAAAACAGAATAGCAGTAGCTACAGAAACAGAATTAGACAGATGACCACTCATTCTGGCTTATTGTTTATTTCACAAAGGGACTACCATGTGCTCTCTCAGCCAAAATGACCCAGATAAGGCAAATCTGCATTTTGTAACCATAACTGACTGAGATGCAAAGCTAGAAAATCCCAGCAGGGCCATTTCAGCCGCAGCAGCATTCCTCTTGCAGTTTCTGGTTTTTACCCCTATGCCATTCACATCTTTTCAGCTCCAAAATGCTCCCTATTTTTAGTACACAATTTGAACTAAAAATTAAATAAAGTGGGAAATAACAGACTGGAAATCACTGTCCCAAAGCACTGTATGGTAATTGCAGACACACTACATGTCTTGGCCCCGTTCTCTTTCCACCGAGTTGAAGGCAAGTTTAATAGATCTTCCCTCCTCGCTCTTGTACTTGTCTGTTGTCCTTGTTTTGCTCAGTGTATACTTGGTTCCTTCCTTTGCTTTTATTTCCTTTCTCATAACATGCTTGCTCTTGGGCTAATTCCTAATGTGCTTGCACCAATGAAGCTCCTATTGACGAAAATGCTGAGGAGCAGCTAGGGGCAGGAGAGGACTGGGAAGGACTGGAGAGGGACAATGACTTTACGCAAATGAAAAATTTAAGTGGCACAGAAGTAAATCTGAAGCATAAAGCTGTTACCCTTTTTTTTTTTTTTTTTTTTTTTTTTTTTACTTTTTGCTTAGAACTTAATAGAAAATAAAGTCCTTGTAAGAGGGCATGAGGATACAATCACTCTTATTTAGGAAGCTCTTATTTATAAAGCTTACAATTATGCTCTTATTTATAAAGCACAGTTGTGTTGCCTGGTGATGCAGTTAGGTAAATAAAAGGGGAAGAGTTTAAATGATGGAGATGCAGAGTAACTTCCTGGAGCAAGCAGTTATTCCATCAGTATAAATGCCTTCAAAAATGGGTCCCTATTCTACAAGATTAATAGTATTACAGTCTGCTCCAGAGACCTCTGAAATTAGCAGAGATCTTTCAGTCTATTTTATCTGGCTTTTGATTAGCCTCTTAGCATAGACTAAAAACATGACAAGGTACAATAGAACTGAGAAACAAGGAACAGGGAAGGAAATGTTTGCCAGACTATTACAGACAACCCCCATTAATTCCAGAGAATTATGATGTCAAGTCCCAAATAGCTGCAAAATGTTTGAACTAATATGTTCTTTCTAATCCACACTTTATTTTTAAAGTAGAATCATTATGCAAGTGTCACCTGAAAGATCTTCACTGCTTAAATTTGCTACATTAGCCTTGAAGTTACTGTGTTATTAGAATCCAAGATTACCAAGGTTAATCTGCAAATAGCTCTGCCCAGAAACACCACAGGTTACATTTCTCCTGGCTATAAAAATCACTGAAGTTCAGACTCAGGTTCACTGGGCCATGGAGCCCAAGCCCATTGCAGCCACACTCTCTGGCAGCTGGCACACGCAGTATTTCGGCAGGCTGGCTCCCATCTCCCGTACCTCTTGTCTCTGCATGCAGGGACCTTTGAGGGCAAGCAGCTGGCACGTGTCATGCCCTAAATCTCCAGCATGGCCCCTGACAAGCATGCTGTCCACTCCGGCCTCTCGGTACACAGCCGGCCCTTTCCCATACGAGCGGGTACCCTGCTGCACAGAGGTGCCCAACTGAAAGCTCAGCTCAGAGCAATTTTTCTGAATAAGGTTCAGAGTACAAGCCATTCCTGTATCTCAGGACTCTGCTATTTCCCTAGACAACACAGCTACCCTCAACTCGGCAAAACGCAGCATGGAGAGAAGCAGCCCATTGCAATTGCAAAAAATGCATTTGAAAGTCTGAGACATGCCATTCCACCCCATGTTTACAACTACCAAACACATAGTGCTTTCACTTATGCCATATGGCTTTGCAAACTACGTTAGCAGCAGCATACACATATCAGTGACCTGTTACAGTCCGTGCAGAGGAGCCTAGTGCTATGCGTGTACAAAAAATACAATTAAAAAAATATGCTGCTTTGCCCCAGTTCAAAGGGCCTGGGGAACATCCAGGTCACTTCATATGCCCTAATGCAACCAAGACATTGTGTGGCAGTACCTTCTGGCCTCTTTGCCGCAAGCCAGCACCTGCAAGTAGCATCACGAACGGGATTAGAGTACCAGACTGCCCAACTTCTCACACTAGGGGTGCTCACAGTTACCTTAACCAGAACTGAGTCCTGAGTGCCCTACTAAAGAGGCAGTATATCAGCAGGAACCCTTACACATTCAACTCCTCACAAACAGGACAGGTGTTTCTAGTTGTCTCTGAAGGCACATTTGGAAGGTGTGGATGAGCCGGGTCAGGGCAGGTGGGTGCTGCTGGCACCTGTATTGCTCTTGGGGCTCGGACTTGCGTGCTGGCCAGCTTCTCCACATCAGCACAGGTTTAGCTGCTTGCAAACATACTGCAACGAACAACCAAACATGCAGAAATTACAAATGCAAGTGGGCTGTGGGGAGAGGGTGGGCTCAGCTTCAAGCTGATAAGAAAGTGTGAAGGTAGCCAGAGAAACTGTTCATCTGCTTAGCCTTTTCAAGACAAAGCATTTGGTCCATAAATTCCTGCTGGGTTCGGTAATAGCGTATGAAGATCTCTTTTGCTGCAGTTAGCATGCGCACATCACTGCATACACAAAGTGTATGGAATGACCTACTTTGCATACTCAGTGGTTATTTTCCAAACCTGAGTATCTTGGTCACATGAAAAAGTCAAGTTATAACAACTTGCACGAGGTGTTTGGGCAATGTGCTGAGGCCATAGCCCCACTCTGTCAAGCCTGCCACACCTGAACTTCCCCGTGAACTCAGGGCTAGGCCCTTTACTTGAAGAAGTAGCATAGAGGAATATTGCACACAAATAACTCTTCTAATTTTGACAAAGAAATTAAACAGGGATGAGGGATTCAAGGAAGGAAAAAGAGGGTTAGAGGGTGTTCAAGGAGGGGAATGACCAGAGCTCGTCACCTAGAGATGGGGGGGAGGTTATTGCCAAATTCCCTTAGTGCAAGTGTCATTGCACAAAGTGCAATAATGGTGTGAGAAGCTCACTATTTACACAGAAACTAAGAAAAAACTCTCTTTCCAAATATGGGCTCTTAAGGACACTTCAGTTCCAAGGCAGCCTCTACGCTGCGAGCACGACTACTTTGCAGTGAGCCCTGCCATCTGGTCTCCCTGGGGTGGTTCTCCACAACCCTCTCTGGCCTCCTACACGCCCAGTTTTCTTTGCACAGAAAGAAACATGTGAGGGAGGAGAAGGTGTTGGATCTGCAGCTTGTACCTGCGCGTGGGGCTCACGTGGTCATCAGGGCAGACACAGCCGTAGTTCAGCGGACTAGCCTTGGGAGTGCAGGCTGCACGAGATGCTGGCATCTTGACTCAGGCTGTTTCTGGAGCTACAGAAACACCGTAAAGAGTTGAATGGAAACAGTTCAATGCACGATTGCATAGACTGTTATTTGATATGCAAAACTTGATCTGTATTCCTTAGCGGATGTGTTCCATGGTCACTCTAAAACCGCTCCTACAAAATCACCTGTGCGCAAAGCACTTCAGAAACGCTGGCAGAGCGTCCAGGGAGGGGAGGTGTGGCTGGGCCTGTTTCACAAAGCAGCGTGCAGAGGTACGCAAAGGCGAGTGATCCTGTCACACCGGGGAGTGCAGGCTTGCGTTTACCTATACATAACATTTTGGACCATATCGGAGAAGAAAAAATTGTGGTTTGCCCAGGGAACTAAATAGAGAAGGAAGCTGCTTTACATGTGATTAACGGAGAGACAGGAGAATGTTTGCTTTAGCATTGCCCACTGAGGGCCAGTGCATGGGTACCGCAAGGCAGCGCTCCACAGCTGTTTCAGCCTGTTCAGCCTTGAAAGCATGGGCACAGCTTCTGCAGGGCATCCAGGTCACGCTTCACCTGCTCAGCATCACTGCCACCACTGCCAGGCTGTGCCTTAGGATATCTCTTTGCTGCACCTTTCCCTACAGTGCACATCCACAAGTGGGATTAGAAGGAGGAGCTCATGGCAAGCCTTCCTGGGGCAAGGGGAAGGACCTTTCCTGGGCTGCTGGGGCGTTGGGGGCTCCCAGGCTATGCAGCACGTCCCGCAACTCCATCTCTACACGGTTACCTCCAGCTTTGCTTCGCGTCCCCCCACAGAGCAGGGACCGGCAGACGCTGGCATGTGATCCATGGTGCTGTTGGCCAAGGGATGAAATGCACTCAGCGCACCAAACCTCAGCCTTGCCCCCAGGGCAAAGACTGAGGCACAAGAACAAGGGAAAGCAGAAGCACAGGATGCCAGGGCCTTAATTAGTGCTGCTCCCCCATGGCACCTTCTGGGGCAGTGGCTGAAGTTTACTGCTGAGCTTTCAAAGGTGTGTAAGTACCAAATCCACTTCTGGGGATTTAGGTTAAACGGGTCTGGTCTGATTTTCACAAGTGGAAAGTATCTGGGACTCCCACTGCAACTCAACACATGGGACCATTCTAAATAAAAAGATACATTCTCATTCTAAATAAAAAGATACATTCTGTGTTTCTGTGCTTTTCAAGATATTTACTCACTCTTCACCTTTTGTTTTATGCTTGAGACACCATTTGAATAATAAGATGCTATATCAGCTCTTTCCCTATTCTTTAATGCATTTTAAATAGTATTCTTTCCTGTTCTTGTAAAAGCAATGTTAAAGGGACAAATCTGGCATACAATTGAGGTAAAAGATATTTCACATAATCAGAGATCAACAGGCATGTTTTCAAGTGCCTTCTTTTTCAATTCCTTCCACTGAAATGTGTTTAAACACAAATAAGTATGTCCTGACAGTATTTTCTAATTGAACACAGGAATATTATTGTATTGAATCATCAAAGCCTAGAAGTAATATTGACAGTAAACAGATACAGAAGTGCAATGTTACTAACTGCAAAACTGTAAAAAGTAAACAAAGTAAGTAAAAGGGAGTTAAGACCTGATCTCAGTTTTCTGAGCTGCAGTGTCACAAGAGAATAGAAGCTGTAAAATGTGTTGTCCAATATGATTATTTCTCATAGCACAGAAACACAGAGAAGCCTCTATTTTAGAATTCATTAGGTTGAAGTTCGGTACCCCAACCCTCTGCTTCATAGTAGCAACCCATTTTTTGTCTTTTTTCAATACATAATCTTCTTTCAGGTTTAGTGCCATTTTTTATTATCATTATTATTTTCATTGAATAAACTTTAAGGAATTACTTCTTTTAATGTGTTTTATGCCAAAATGTTGGCCTTTTTTTTCAATGCAAAAACCACATTGTAGCACATCTGAAGAATATATACTTGCATAAGCAATGGCCACATGGCAGGAATGTGCACTCTTATTAGCCTGACTGGGGACATGATCATAAATCACTCAGATGACTTCATTGTCTATATTCAGTTTATCCACAGAATTATTGTTTGAGGTGCTTTGGCCAAGAAATGTAAAGGCCTTCCTGACAATGTCAGAAAAATAACCAAGAGAAATAACCAAGAGAAATAATGTAGCAGATGTAAGTAGTTTGCCTGCATCAAGTAAATATTCATCTGCATGTCTGCAGGTGAAATTACCCGCATAACTTTGCAGGAGGGTAGGGGAATCGCATCTATTCACCAGCTTGCAGTCAATTCAGAAATAAGAAGTATGCCTGCTGGGCTCTCCTAACGCACCTTAGCAGAGGTATAATAAAGTGTTATGTGAGCAGACATTGTTACTGACTGACCTGGAGCACAAGTGCTAGTGAGTTTTAAGGGGAGCTGAGCTTGTATGTGCTGGAGGAACTTCTCAAATTCCCACCTATATTTTCTCAGTTGTGCCTAAATCTTATAATTTGCCCCTGGAACCGAAACAAACCACAGAGAGCAATTTTGGCTCATTGTGGTAATGGACAAATTGATGTTGCCTGAGGATAGCAAATGCTCCAACTGCCCAGAAATTCAGGCAGCATCTCACGCTTGCTGTGAGAAGCTGAAGTGTGGATTTTTAAGCCGTCGAGCTTGGCAAACTTTGAAGAGGCTTGAAAATTATATTGATTGAGCATCATACACAAGACCATTATTCTTATAAAACTCTTTCATTGTTCCCCCCCAAAACATTCTTCTAAGCACAGAAATGTAAAGTGCTTTGACAAGAAAAAGCAACAGCAAGAAGTAGACATTGGCTGACTTCTGTAAACCTGAAAAGAATTAATCTTTTGAATATAGGAGTCAGATTCTCAGCTGTGGAAAAAGAAAGGCTCAGTTCCACTGTCTTCAACATAATTGTGCTGTCAGAGCCATCTACCACTGTGTCATAGTCACAAGACACTCTTGTACTATTATCACAGATTCCTCCTTATTCTAGCATGGGCAAGGAGACTGCAGGGCTGGATATGGTGGGGAGAGAAGTACAAAACAGAGACGGGGAGAAAAAAACCCTGTGAGGAAAGAAAGAAATGCAATGAAAGAGCCCGAGTAACTGCAGTGTTAGCCACTGTCTAGATGCGATTGCTTTGAGTACACAGGGTTGTCATGAATTTTAGGGAGTCACACTGCATACTAAAAGGTCTGCCCTCATACCAGGGCATCGGAGTGGGAAGCCAGACTTTACAGAAACTCACCCCAGTGTCAGAGTACACAGAAGGGAGCCAGGTAAGCAGAAGACAAGTTCTCAGTCTAGAGGGGACCAGAGCGGGCAGGGAAGAGAGAGATGGATGCAGCATTGCTCCTTTCATGGGGACTAGCAGGGGAACCAGTCTCAGTGCATACACCAAGTAGGATTTCAGGAATGAATTGGAGGAAAAAAGCTTGGCCCAGCAGCGGTCAAGGACTGTCTGCAGGAAGGGTCAAAGCAGAAACGTAGCACCGGAGAGAAGGGCACAACAGGGGCCCAACTGCAGCCTGGCCCCAGGCTCGGCTCTGGCATGCCAGCAGGCTCGTGTGGCAGTCGGGACAGCAGCAGAGAGCTGCAGGAACGGCTGCAGCCGCTGCGGCGGAGGCCTTCCCTGCGCTCAGATGTCCCCCACTCTGAACAGAACTTCTTCCCCCTGCCCTTCCCTCTACCTGGTCCCCTCCCTGTCACCAGCTGTCCATATTCAAAGCCTCGCCACAGTGGCCACGTTCCCCTCAACTCCCCTAATTCTCCAGCAGCCCTGCCTTTCCCTTTGCTGCCCCTTCTCCCATGGCTTTTCCTTCCAGCCGTCCTCACCAAACCACCTGCACTAAGGGGGAGGTGCTGGTGGACTGGTGGCATCTGCAGGGCCGGGGGCACCCGCGCCGACCATGCCATGGGCCTGCCCTGTCAGTTTTGACCACAGGCTTCTTAGGAGCCAGCACTACCACCAGCTGGAGTCCCGGGACGTTGGCCTAATGACCCGTGTTTTGGATAGAGGGTCAGAGCCTGGAAGCTGCGTGGTAGCTGCAAGGGGGAGAGGCTTTTTCATGGCTCCACGTGTGGGAGGAGGAAGAGGAGAAGGCAGCCACGAGGCTTCCCACAAGCCTGAAACAGGCAGCAGAGAATTTGTTGAGAGGGACCGCGATGTGCCTGTTGTTGTCAGCCCAAGGAAAGCGGGGGAGCTGTGGTTCAGAGCAAACCGGTGCTCTCGCTGGCTGCCGAGGATCCGCTAGATGACCCGGCGCGGTTGTTCAGCCAAGGAGGACCGGGGGCTGCAGCTTGTCGGCCATCTGTGCCTGCCAGGCTCCAGCCAAAACAGCTCCCCGCAGGAACCCGCGCTGCTGCTCACTCTCATTTTGGCAGGCGAGGAGGGGGAGACGAGGGAGGAGTGGTACAAAGCTCTGTCTTAGGGAGGATTATTAGTGTCAACAAATTTCTGTTTTCCTGTAAGATCTGTGACTGATTCCACCAAACTCCTCTTGCAGACAAAATCTGAAGAGCTGAAGAGTACAATATAAAAAATGCATGTGTTATGCAGAGCCATACTTGTCTTATCGCTCTCCTACCTGCGGCACATCCTGTGTGCTGCTGACTTCATTTAAGATATATTAGATTGAGGACTTATTTTAAAGAAACACCCACTATCTAACTGAAAAACATTGATTCATATGGATACCTACACTCAAGCATCAAATATTGAACCCCTCGTCTACTGAGTTCAATGCCTGAATAAAGGCAAATTTGGATCTGAATAAAAGTCTCTTGCATATTTATCTGAGTCTAACAATTCTCCATGAAATATTAATGTGCCTGTCTAACTATCTACTTGCGCATTAAAACTTCACACTAGCTTTCCTAACACATATGGCTGGACTTTAGGAGCAGCAACTTGTGAGTAGTTCTCAGTGCAGCAAGGCATCAAGTGCCTGTGAGCATTTTTACTCCTTGAGCGTAATATCCTACACTTCTCTCAGCCTACATATGGTTATTTACTTACTCCCTTCTCTCTGCCTTAAACATCTGAGACAAAACAAAGGTGGAGAAAGGGGACTGGGTGAAGGGTATCCAGCACCCACCTGGCTTTCAGCTGTGAAACGCTGCATGTGCTGTGGGTCATATTTTTGACAAGCCTTCAGATACAGGGGATTTCTCCTGGCACATCCCCATGCTGTGAGGACCGTAGTCTGATCACAGGCACTTTGCCTCCCTTATTCAGGGAAACCTCCTGGCCGCTTCAGTAGGAATTTGAGGAAACGCCTCAGGCTTGCCCAGCCGCAAGTGCCATAGCCATGTGGAGTTGCTTGTAGCCATATTTGCCATGTCTGAGTCAGACCAGATGATGCAGTCAGAAGATCATTTTGAATTTTCAGATACTTTTAAAAAGAAGTTGCATCGAATGAAGCATTAGCTTCATCAAAAAGCCAAATCATGCTGGATTTATCAAGTATCACTCAGCTATGAACAAAACTGTTATTCCTTCTCTGGGCTTATTTGCTCTTTTCATGTCCTCTGTGTTAATTTCCCTGGGGTTTCTTACCCCTAAGTACTGTCTGATGAGGATTCTTGCATTTGGCCCCTGTTACATGATCCTCCAACCGCTTGGTGACAACAGACATAATTAGCCCAAACGTGAGGGAACAGCAAAAGATAATCCTGCGAAATGACACCTGCAAACATCCCGTTTGATAGTCTTCAGCGTGCGTTAAAGACTGTTTTCAACACACACCAACGAAACACAGTGCAAACATGACTGTGGAGTGGGCATGCACGAGAGCTGAAGTAATGCAAAATCTTCTACCAAATGATAAATGGGCAAAGAATCATTATAGATAATTCCTTGCTGACATATCTGAGCAGACAGATCTTGGTCCATTTCTGCCCTCAATTACATGGTGCAGTGACCAGGCAATTTAAGGGGGATGGCACCTACGTTAGTGATAGCAGCCTGGATCCTCCATATATTATAATTACAGGAGGCAGGGCAAGTTCTCAAACATGCTTAAGCACAGCTTACACCTAGTTCTGTGAATGAAGCATATGAAGCATGCTGATATTTCTTCATTATTCTAGTTTTACATCTAATAATTATATCTAATAAAATAAATCTAATAATTATACTATTATTACTACTAAAGCAAATACAAAGCACTTAGCATTTTGTCACAGAAACGTATAATTTTTTCGAGTTTCACATTCCTTGGAGCACTTACCTTAGTCTAGTGAATCATGCCTTTCATTTCCTTAGCCTTTCAGAGAATGTATCATATTAGAAGAAGCTGTAACTTACCTTTACTGTAAAACCATTGAAGTGACTCAGGCTTCTTTGGAGATCAGGTCATTCAGCTACTTGTACTAGCCTTAAGAAAGGGAACAGACTTCTGGAACTAAAAATGTTCTGCATCTTGGAATACACTTATGCGTAGGTATTTAAAAATGTATGTCTTCATTGTCAGGTAAGACAACGTAAGTAACTGTTAAGTTAAAGTCTGTTGATACTGTTTTCCGCTATCATTAAAAATAAAATGTCAAACTAATTCTAAAAGTCAAATCTATGTGGAAGGGGAAGATGTGCTGGATTTAATGTGGACAACAAGCAAAGAACAAGTCAGACTATTCTGGGGGTCACCTCAAGTCAGAGGTCTTGCTATGTGATGAGGAAAAGGGAATTTGTGACTTGACGTGACAATGCTTTTATGTTTGTTATGTATATTGACCTACAAGCTTTACTGTGAGGCTTGCACAGTCTTTAAGTATTAATTTCCTTGCTTTTAAGTCTTGTTTTGTAAATACTGTGATAATTTTATCTGTAGTCATTTCACAAATGTGGCTTTTGTAAAGATATCTATTTTCTACATTCTCTTGTTCTTCAGATGTATTTTTCAGATTTTACTTTTCTGATAGATAGCTAGACAAAATAACAAAATAAATGGAGTCACCAAGGTCACCAGATAATTAAAAAAGAGTGAAGGTAGCTGTGGCTGGAACTGGATATTGATGTCCCATTGCAATTATACCTGGAAAGCACCGGAGAGCAAAAGTGCACTGTCTGCACAGAACGCGAGCTGTCGATACACTTGCAAAGGTGCGGGGCACTGCAGCTGCTGGGTAGCACGCTGGCTGCCAGCACCGTCCCGGCCAGGGGCTCCGCTTTGCTCACCCACACCATGGGCAGCAAGGGCACGCAGCGCTGTGCAGCACATGCTCTGCTTTGCCCTCAGCTCTGCTACGGAGATGTGCTCCCAGTTCTCAAATAAAGGCAATTCCCGTTCCATTGTGCTATTTCTCACCTTGAATACTATGATGTGATTTACTTTCAAAAGCCTATCTATTTATTGGCGTCTCTAAAGCACTTATCTCCATGGTGTGATACCTTAGCATTATACATGGAGTAAAATAATTACAGGAAGACTGCCTATGGGCAGCTTGTAATGATGGCAAATATTTTCATTTATGCTACTATTTCTGTAGGTAATTTTGAAATAAACAATGTGCACTTGCTCAGCTTCCTATGAAAAGACTTGTTAGATTTATTCCATTTCCATTTTTCTGTTTCTCCTGAGCTTCTTCCTTTTTCTTGTCCTGCACATGAATTTCCTCCCTTACTTCTTTCACATTGTCCCTAAAAGAGATGAGAACAAATAAAGTCAGAACCTTTTAAAAGAACATTTCCATATAGTTCTCTAAAGAAAATGACTGTGCTGGCTAAAAGAATGTATATTGCATCTGCTGTTGCTTAACTCGCAGAGAAAACTTACCTATTTTAATTTGTAGCAAGGCATAGCACTGGATGAGGCTGAATAGATATGTGAGCTCTTTTGTTGTCTGAGCTTATACGGTCTAAGCTAAAAAACAGACCTGGTTTTACTAAGTTACTATTTCTAGTGACAAGATCAAATAAATACCCAAATACAATCGGGTCTATTTAAAACAATGATTAGAAGATAGACATGCTTACACCTAAACTCTTATATAAACCTGAGAAAATGATGAGTTTTCACCCTGAGATAAACAAGACACAAGACCCACTGTTTGAGGGACAGCACTCAGATCAGAAAGGAGACTCAGACACAGTTATGCAAAGGGGACAATTCACTGAAATGGCAAAAGTCTAATTAGAAAAATGCTTATGTTATTTAAATTGTTTGCAATGAGTTCCTGTTCTCATGCAGCTTATTTCTAAAAAATATGAAGTGTCTTTCCTTCTATTTGTATACTTTCTATAGACCTTAACTGGAATCAATTTGCCCCTTAGAATCAAATATAGATCCAGCCTTTTACCATATGATTTAATAATCCCCCAAAACCTGCTCAAGTTCTTAAAGGGCCTTTAGTAATCTTCAGCAGATAAATAAGTAGCATGTAAATAACCATTTACATTGTTATTTACAACTGAGTAACAACCAAAACTGCCAGCCATCTTCCTTCTCCAAGAAAAAAAAATCATCAGAGAGATCAATGGGTAAAAAGAAGAAACTTGTAATTTACCCTGAATTCAACAGGGGCAAAAAAATGTTCTTAACAAATCAGTGCACATCTTTATACACGCTGGTAGAAAAGTTTGCTGGGAAGCCTCCTCAGCTTGGGGGCACCAGAAGGGGTCACGGGGAGGGCCCTGGGGGACCCCAGGGGCTGGCAGGAGGGAGCAGACCCAGACCTGTGGGGACCCAGGGAGCAGCAGGTTTCCCCAGGGAGCTGGGAGAGAGCTTCATGGGCTTACCCAGCCTAAAAAGCCACTGAAAATCACGGGATGGGAAAGCCAGGCTTGAGGGAAGGATGCACCCTGCAGGGAGACGAGGGCAGGAGGAGGCTGGTTTCCAAACCTTGTGCTCTGTTTTGGGCCAGGAAGCTGAGTTAATCTATTGAAAAAGGTTATCCTCGTTTAGTTTAATATTATAGCATATCAATAAGATGAAGCTCTAAGGACTGGACAGTGCTGGTGTCTTTTCACATGCTCACTTTGAAGAAAAAGAGGGATGTGCCTGGCTCAGGGTTGCATCACAGGTAAGTGCTAGTTCCCAAAGTGCTGCGCTGCATGGAGAGGATGGACTCAGGCTTCTGGTGGAGTAAGAATGGAAATGCAAAGCAGAGACAACTGGATAAAATTTACTTTTCTTATTTTTTATTTTGTCCTTCATGTTGTTACATTCTTAATGCATACAGCATTCAGAAAGAATTCCATTTTTAACAGAGGGAAATTTCAGATTCTCAGCCATTGATAAAAACCAAGGAGAGGTCTCTGTCTTTGAGCAAGCGTTATGCTTTTTGTACTCCTGACAGATGGTAAAGGATTTCCAGGGATCCAGAGATCAGCTCAGTCTATCAAAATTCTGCCCTACAAATGAGATAATGCACCACATGCCACTTTGCACAGCCCAACAGCTAGATTCACTTGTAGCTGGCAGCATCTTGGCAAATTCCGCTCGATGTCTTAAGCAAAAAGGGGGTAGAAGAAAGTTTCTGAATAGCAGGTGCCAAGCTCTGCTTTCAGAAAGCCGGGGGCACAGGGAGAGCAGTCCGTGGGTTTCTGTCGGCTCAGCAGCACAGCAAACACGAGCAGCATCGCAGCCCCCTCGCTTCCATCCAGTTCCAGGGAGCGTTCGAGCGCTATCAAGGCAGTCAGACATCTATCTCCTTCACTAAGCACCTCACTTCAAACAGCGAGATTTTCAAAATGTTGAGCAGCCACAGCTCCCACTGAGATCACTGAGGGTTGTAGCAATTCAGCATGTGCGAAAGATAGGGGGATTTTAGTTTCCACATTTAAATATCAACTTTGGTGCCTAACTTCAGGTGTCGAACACTTACAACGGGAGCCAAAGCAAATAACCATGTCTGCTCCTGACTAATACTTTTTGGAAAGCTGAGCACATCAGAAAATAATGCTGGGAATGAAGACTTCTTTCAGGAAAATTGTTTTCACATAAAGACTAATAGAACAAAGCAGTATTATTTTTTTTATATATATTTAAGTATTTGTTAATGTATTTACTCATACAAAATAACAGTCATTTCTAATACAGGGCCATATGTGTGGAGCAAATAATAGATTAGACTGGAGTTTTCTCCACTATGTCTTTTCATATCCTCACTTCTGCTTCAGATTAGGTTGGAAGCACAGTGCTGGGATGGATTAATGAACATCTACCCAGTAATTTATGTGACAGGAAATTGAACAACCAGCTTTTTGACCATTATTTCTGTGAATTTCCCGAGCTGTAAATGCATCAAACAATAACAGAAAAACATAAATTCTGTTAAGCAAAAGGTCTCATTTTTCTAGGTATGTCAACAGGCTTTATGGGAAAAAAACCTCAGAATTAACCTGTTGACAGAAAACCTGCAAGACCAAATGTTTACTTGTTTGATAATGAATTACCATGGTGGCCTAAATTGGCTGAAAATGTTAACGATTTTAGATACCCAGTAATATGGGATCCTAAAATCTAAAAAAAATATGTTGGTGTCAGAAAAAAGCCACATATCTGCCACCCAAACCTCAGACCTTTTACAAAATGTTTCAAACTGGGGGTCCAAACTGCTGGACACCCTGAACAGCTCAGTATTTTTACCCAAATGTTAGCTGGTGGACTTGGAAATAGAGAAAGGGGAGATTCTTGGTGAGGAACATTACTCTGACAGGTCCACAACTAGATGCTAAAGTACCATCTTCCAGATGTCCTACAGATATATGACTTTATTTTGTTTACTCAAAATTAGGATTAATACCACTAGGAGTTTATAGAATTAGTTTTGAAAAACTGGAGAGAATGACTAACTTTGTGAACCTGCCAGCCATAAATTTGTAATCGGATAAAATATATTTGAACAAGGAAAACTCTGTGGTTCCTTAGTAACAAAAACTTCAGTGAAGTTTAATTCTTAGGTGTGTTTAAATTGTCTGAAATATACTACATCAAAACCCTCAGCAGCAGCAAAGAGCAAGGTGCCTATGTCCATTGAGTAATACAAGTATAAAATTCAATTCTATTTTTTCACTTTGACTGCCAATTTTATGGCACTTCATTTAAGCCTGAATCTCTAAAGAATCAATTCAAATTAGCTTTATAATTTTCCCCAAAGAATCTGCTTTAAAATAAATTGAATAGGAACATAAGACTTAGTAAATGAGTATAAAATTCAAGTGAACTTCTCTGAAGGAAAATCTCTTTTAATGAGAAGACAAATAAAGCTCAGGTGCAATAGTATATGACAGGTCTAAAAATAGTTTGCCCTTGCTGGTAGTTTAACATCAGACAAACCATACTTCATGTAGTTGTGATGTCTAAGGGTTTCTTGCCATGTTACTGGGTATATGAGTTGTTATATAAGGTTGTGTTTTAAGGCAAACATATGAATCCTTTTTTTTTTTTTTTTCCCCAAGAACTGCCACTTCATCAAATCTTAGTGATGTTGTAGCAGGGCGCCAGTGCTTTTTTGACTTGTTTTTGTACGGTTGCGGTTCAGAGTGAGATTTATGCAGTTTTCCATCACTGACAGTGGCATTGCTTGTTACAACGTTGGATGTTTTCTGGCACAGGTGTTAAAAGTTTATCCTTCCCAAGCAGGTGATAGGAAGTTGGGGGATTGCATACCTGTGACCAGGTACTGTGACCACTGGCAGTGGGCACAGGTTCCCGGGGACAGAGCAAGGAGGTGGGACAGTTGCAGCAGTCATCTGCCAATTCAGCTCAGCCTTCTCCCCGAGGAGGAGGAGAACAGCATGTCTGGCACTGGGCTGGAAATGAAGGCACAAAAGCATAGCTAGCAGCCAGTGGAGTTGTCAGGGAAAAACTGAGGATGCTCACCTAAGGTGATATTAACAGATTTTAACCAATGACAGGGTGTTCAGAAGAGCACTGAGCTCAGACGCCAACAGCCCTTCTGAGTCCTATCCCCATCCCTAATTTTCACTATGTCTCCTTGGCAATCCATTTAGCTTTCCTTTACAGTTCTGAATAGCAAATGCTGAGAAAGTGCTAAGTTTAATTATCATGCCACATACACATAAAAATCACTTTGCATTCTACTTATACACGTTGAGCTACGTTCAAGGTGGAAAGCTGAAACTGAGATAATGTTAATTCCAGCCACAACTTCCATCTGCCCCGGTGTCAGATGTCCCCAGTAATCTACCTAAAGAAGGATGGTTAGGAGGTGGGGATGTTCTCCTGTGGACTCCTGTGGCTCTTGCCCCATTCTAGTCTTCAGAACGTTCACCTGAGATCCAGCTGAGGGCGTCATCTCCTGTTGCCTCACACAGCGGCAGAAATCCAGGTCTCAGCTTCCTCAGCACTAATCACAAGCATATTAATAAAGTATTCAAAGGAACAAAAAATCATGCCTTCATCTTGTCTGAAGCCACACATTTACCGAGGTACTGAGTAGTCACTCATGTTGTCACCTTCTTTTTTCTGCAAAAGCAAATGAAATCAGCAAATCGGATTGCCTACAATTTATTTTTTAAAAAATGCAAGGAACAGATAAAATAAGCAATTGGTCTGCAATGGCTGAGGCAGGCCTGTGGCTGAACCCAGCAGCTCCCGCCCCCCGCTCTGTCCTTCGCTGCTGCATGGCCTGTGAGAAGAGTTGCCCTTCTTACCACTGACATACCAGTTATTTGAACATTTCCTACCACCACCCACTGCAAAATCGTTACGTACAAAAGACAGCAGCTACATCCAACACGCTACCAAGTCTTGGTGTTTTGGGAGGAGCTGGTGAGGGAATGGCAGCATTACCTCAGGAGTCCTAAAAACGTGAAGATGGGCCTTGGATTTTTCATCCCCAGAGGAGTCCTGGCCTTGTTCGGTGCGGCACGGCAGGACGGTGTGACCACCCAGTGCTGCTCGTGGTGGGCCGGTGCTGGGGACTGTCTGAATCCAGGAGGTGAACAAACCCTTGGGCCTCTCCCTGCGGCGAGAAAACAACAATGCACAGAACTCAGGTTTGTATCAGGACAGACCGTACAACACTTCCAGTGTAGCTCTTCTACACTTCTGAACTTCAAAGAAACCACCTCACAACCTGTTGCGGCAGCATGGGCTGGTGACTCCCAGTTGGGCCTGTCAGTGTCCTCAGGGACATGATACGAAATCTACTATTCTTATGTTTTACCCTCTCATACAGACAGATACAGTACTGAAAAGAAAAAGCCCCTCTGTGTATCTGACAACCTTCATTAATGTTATTTCTGGCTTCTGCTTGAAAAAATACATGGCTAATATCCATTTGGGCAATGTGATGCCCAAGATGCCCAACAGAGAACAAACAACAGGAGTACAAACACTCCATGGATACAGTCAGAGAAGTCTTCATTCAGGACACCTCATTATTCACTTAATTATTCATTTTGTTTATTTACAGTAGAGATATTACACATAATATGGTGTAAATCCCTAGCATACTCAAACACCAGATGCTGGTTTTTCTCTCCAGTCCCAAAAGAAAAAAACAAAGCATCACTGTGAGAATTAACAAAAAAGTCCAATTAAATTCCTTGCCAGAATGTTAATTTCCCGAAGATAAAAGCAGCAAATTAATAATAAGTTTCTAGTCACCTCCCTTATCACTTTTTTGCACATTTGAAATGACAATAATCTGTGTTTAAAATGGACATTATCAGGTAGACAAGCAAAGTTTAAAACTGATTTTAAAAGAGCCAATATATAATGCTTCACCATTTTCTTGTCTCAAATACGGGTCAAAGGGAAGAACTGCTAAGGGCATTGCTCCTTTGAACGACAAGTTATGCACAAATGTTGGTATAAAGGCATGGGAGATGGGAAGTCTTCATACAGAATACAGAGGACCACGGCAGGGGCTGGAAGGATCTCAGAGGTTGTTCTTTCATCTCCTCGCCCCATGGAAGAATGGACTATATCTAAGATTTTCTTGGCAGGTATACATTCAGCCTGTTCTTGGAGCCCCCCTGTTAATGGGTATTTGACAACTGCTCCAGGCAATAGATCCCTGCCAGTCACTCCCTGATCATTAAAGAGTTTTTCCTGCTTTAAAGTAATCTCACTTGCTGCAGCTTAATCACATCACTTTTTGTACTATCAATGGACATGAAGAAAGGATTTTTTAAATTTTTTTTTCATATCTGCAAGTCTTTTGTGCATTTGAATAATGTTACCATGTCCTTGCTCAGTTTTCACTTCTTCCTGGGATTTTTTCCAATTGCTCTGACACCACCCCCTGTTTTGGGTGGAGAAGGGCAATGTCATGCATACTTGTGTCAAAGGGAGTTTTGCCATTTACTGCAGTGGATGCTGGCCTGAGCCCCAGCCACCTTTGAACTCCCCTCTTCCCTGCCATTTCCTCTCTGCCAGGGAAGCCCTAGCGGTGTGTGATAAAGTGGGCTGAAGGCTTCACACTGCCACTCTATGCTCATAGTGAAAACTAAATTTTTCAGGTCCAAAATAATCAGGTATCTTTCAGCCATATTTTCATTCAATTTAGAAAAATTATTATTAAAACGCACATTTCTTGAAAAGTTTTGACAAGGCATTGCTCTTTTTTTATATCAGCATCCTACAAAAGCATGCAGGCTTACATTACACACACTTCTGTTTCATGTGTGGGACCAAATCAGTGCTTTCATTATCAATGAGCAACACATCTTAAGTTGCAACCAGATGGCACTTGAGCAATTATGCACATATATTATCTGTCACAGGAAGGAGAAATATCAAACATAGCTTGCCAACCTACTGTTGCCCATGTGATTTTTATGATAATACCAGAGACTATTTCACAGAGGTGAAATATTTAGGTTTTCTGTTGATTGATTCAGGAAGGGACATAAATAGATTTTGCAAAACATGCAAAAATGCAGTATTCGCGTAGCTGGAGATCAGTAAAATCAGTCAGAAAACAGTGGAGTAAGGACGTTATCTCAGCGGGAAGAAAGACGAACTATGTACCCTGTTCTTAGAGGCAGAGACCCTTTTAGACATGTTTGTGGAGTACTTTGCCTACTGTGATCCTGTGCAAGGATAGATGCTGCTGCAGTAAATATTCCTGAAATAGTGATCAAGTGTATTTAAAGGAAAGAAAAGATTTTTTACTGGATTACATGCAGTTTCCAGCATGCTGGCTTTAAAAGTCATAAAAATACAAAGTTTAAGATAACCCTAGCCCATATTGCAGGTAAGTGAACATCACATATATTTTGCAATGTACAGTAACGGTGTAACTGTAGTTAGATTAACTGCTATGATCTGAAAAGTGACTATAAAATGATATCGTGGGGGTTCTTGTTTATTGGGCAGCAATGATTTTTGAACTGAATATAAGTTGTAAGTAAAAAGGTGCTTCACGTAGTTGCAAATGTTCCAACAAAACTTCCAACAGAAGTTGACATGTAACTAGACTACTGTTTTCATGCACTATCATCAGAATTCAAGATTCTGCCGACAAAATAAAATCTTCACTGATACCTCTGATTCCACTGACTATGGATGGGATATTGAAATATGTCCCAGGGTATTTCTCTGCTGTGGAGCACAATATAGAGACACCTACAGTTAGCAATAGATGAACTAGATCAGATATTGAAACCAGCTTAGCTTCAGCTACTTTTCACTGACATAAATTAGCCCATGCATATCTTTATGTCCTGAGTCAAGCCCTAAGGTATTCAGCCATGATGTGTTGTACGTAATTCAGTGAGGCATGCCACTAATATTGCTATTATAAATCATGCTTATTGAATAAAAATATACCAAACAAAAAAAGTTTCATGTTAATATAACTGCTTTTGTATGAAAACCACAATTTCATTTGTATATCTCCCTCAGGACTTTAAGTGCATTTCTAGCATCATTTTCTAAAGTTTTCTCAATTTCTCCTGAGGTGTTCTGGTCAGCTAGACAGGCTTGGTCTGGTTTGTTTCTGGACCCTTCTCAGTTCTGTTCTTCAAAGCAGTGTCCTTAGTAAGTCTGTATCAGCATTTCTGCTATACCATCAGCAGGACTGTTTAAAGACAGTAACATATTTAAACCTCTTTGTGCATAACAACGTTATCAACAGAAGTCTAAATTTTGTTTAAACTAGTGTAAACTAAATTCATGCTGTTGAAAATTAAATAGAAAAGGAAGTTGAAAGGAATTTGAAGTCATTCATGTTAGAATATGAAGATTCAGGCTACCTCTGGAAAACAGCAAAATACAATCTGTTTAACATTTGTCTTCGCTTCAGATTCTCCTTCAGAAGAATTTTTAGGTAGACTTCCCAGAGATATACACTCAGAGGGTCCTTGCATTAATTGAGATTTTATCTCCTGGAAATCTCCATTTTTCATGTAATAACAGGATGTCACATCTATAACCATTGTGTAACAGAAAGAGTGAAGAAAACCTCTAAAGTGAGAGATGGAAGATAGGTACTTCAATTATTGCCATTCACTTGGGAAGATGTAATATTTCCTGGAATCCGAGATACTCTGTACAAGCTCTCAGAGAAGCCCACAACCTTAAAGACATACAAAGTTACATAAAAATAACCATGCCTATGATCTTCATTTGTTCATTTTATACCATTTCAGGAATATAAATGGATTTTCAAAAGAGTACAAACTACATTTACACTCATTCTAACATCCCTTTGCAGTGTGAGAATGACATAAAAAGGCCTAAATATAAATAAGAACTGCAGATAATGGATGAGATAATATAATACCTAGTCAATAAGATCTCACAGGATGGTGCTGTACTTATGTCAATCAACACATTTTTAAAAATCAGATCTTGTTAAATAAACTTTACGTGATTTTCCTATGAAATTATAAGTCTGGTGTATTAATGTTGTTCTGATGTAACAGCCTCTGTGAGGCATTTGACTCAGTAGTAAACAACACTTGGATTTTGAAACTACTGTATAAAAGCAACGCAGCATACACTAAATGGACTCAAGTGTCCAAAAATAGTCTCATTTGTGAGTTTATGAGGAATCTTTTCTGAATTATTTTCCAGAAAAGTCATTTTGTGATCTTTCTTTATTAGTATGTTATTCTTTAATGATTGTCTTAGGTTGTAGATTAATGAAGACTTGCAAATAATGAAGTAGACATTATTTACCACAGTTAAACACTTGATGCAATACACACACCACATCAGGCAGTTCTTTAGGAAATACAGGGATATGTAATCGAGAAAATATAGTTTTCTTATTTTCAGCCCAAATAGATATAGGGTTTGAAGTAAAATATAACTGAAGGATTTTCCACTTCTTCTGTATGCAAGTCCATCTTTGGATCTTTCCATTTTTGATACCAAGGTCCCTGTTAAGAGCTATATCTTTGCTGAAAGCATGATAAAAGTCATTTAAAAGAAAGTAGGTGTAAGGGAGAGCAAAGCTGCCACTGAAGAATTTCCTCTGTTGTCAGAAGGCTGTGGAAGACTATTAATTAGCAGTTAAAATCTAACCTCATTTGTATGCTTCCTAGAAAAAAGGAGCATGCTGTAAAAGAACAGTGAATGACATATCTATATAAAAGATCATAAATATACTTTGAAAGCCTTTGACTGTTTACACTTTCTTACAGAGTCTAGACTTTGTTTTTTAAACAATGATTGGAAGAGTCCAAGCCATTTCAAGTTTAGCTTAGCCTGTGTTTAGCAATTCTTGTAAAAGTAAATGTTTTTTCCCCCCCTCATAGATCTTTAAGACTAGCAGTGTGCCCTTCAGCTTTCTTAATCTGGTGACTACGGTTGCTGGGGCAGTATGCGGGGACTGAACCGCAGGTAGCATCCAGGCTTGTGTGCTCTTTCTAAATAGTGTTTCCCACGGGCATGGTTGGAAACGGGCTATTGAACTAGATGGACCACGGACCTGACCCCATAGGGCATTTCTAAAGTTCTTATGATTTTAGTAGGACAAAAGTGCCTGAACTTCTTTATGTCCCTTGGCCTATGTACACCATTTCTAAATTTTTTTGTTCTATACTATAGTTAGAGAACTGCCATAAAGAACAGAGAACTGCAATGATGAATCACTGCAAAGGAGAGCTGGTACAAATCAGAGAGCTACAAATATTTTCTTTATGATCCTACTGTTCTTTTTGCCATGACCAGCTCTCAACTAGACATTCAACATGATTTCTCACCCTTGACTTACAGTCCTCAGTTTTATATGTCTAAGAATTGGTCTTTTCCTGATCTAAGTTTTAATACATCATACCAACTTGTAGATTGTTTTCACAATTAGGAGCAAAATATTACCATCACGGCAGCAATGTAAACAAAGTTTCAGTCTTTGTCAAAGGCACCTAATAAGTTTCAGTATCAAATGATTTTTTAATAAATCTGGATGACTCACTTTTCTTAAGCTCCAGTAAATTTAGGTGATTTGCTAAGTTTAGAAATCTGCAGCTGTTCTCACGGATCACTGTGAAGAGAGAAAATCCCTCTCTGAAGCAGCCTCTCTCTGATCGTAATACACCCAGGTTGCGGCACCGCACAAAGGTTTGAACGCTACTTGCCTGAGAAAGCAGAGCAAGCGTGGGAGAGCGCGGCACACAGCTGTGTCAGCGCAGCCGAGCACAGGACCCGAATCTTGCTTCTAGGCAGCATGTTGCATGATACTGCCCTGCAGCGTATAAATACACCAGTGGTCAAGTACCAGTCTGAAGATCTACCTCACGTTCTCAGTGAACTGCGGGAGCGAGGCTGTCTATTTTATGTGTCTGATTTTTAAAATTCTTCTTTTTCCTATTTATTCATATGAAGGGTCTTATTTTAAAAACTTAAAAACGCAGGCCGATTCCTTCAGGATTTTCAGAGCTGTGTACGTAGTTAGTGCATGAACTACTAGATTCCAGTAGAAGCTAGCACTTAGCTGCCTCAACCACTTTGCAGATTACAAGAGACATCTTCCTATTCAATTAGGCACTTAAATATTGCAAATAATCTGGCTTCTAATTTTTATTTCTTATTTATGATATATATATGTATTTTTATTTATGATAGTAAAGCTACATAATGTATGAATGAAGATAGTGGCAAAAATAAAGAGAAATCTAACTGCTCGCTAACATCATTTCTGAATTAATTGTACATCCATTTCACTACTGAATCTTCAAATTATTATTATGAAAGCTATAGAATATAAAATAGGAAACACGATGCTGCTATACAAAGCCACAGTTATTTCCACAACTTCAGTAGTGAGCACAGTTCTGATCATCTCAAAAAGATTATACTAGGACTGGAAAAAGCACAGAGAAAGGAGCAAATGTGATTCAAGACAGAATCACTTCTATAGTATGGGACATAATAGAAAGGAGTTGTAAACCTCTGGACACTCACTCTTCTACACCCCTACTGCTATATGGCTAATCATCACTACTGCCAACTGTCAGACTGGACACTGAAGAACTGGATCTTAGATCTGTCCTGTGCAACAGTTACAATTTTCTGGCATTTAGCTTAAGTTTCGAGACTCTGCTTTTAATCTTTTTTTGTGGTGAAATTCTGTCTCTGCCCAGACAGGGCTTTTGGGCTCCATCATCTGCACGATCCTGCAATTGGCCCTGTAGGTCTGACTTCAGGGCAGTATTAAAATCTCCAGTAAAATGTGTTCATTTCACAAAGCTGACTACAAAAAGAACAAACCAAAACCCTCAAAACATTTCATTAAACATATTAATTCAGATTAAGAGCATCTCAGAAAAAAAGAAAGCTTAAAACATGTTGCTAATATATTTGCTAGCTTATCAGGTGGTGACTTACTGTCCAAATGGGGAGTTGGAACATCTAGGATACTTGGGGTCCTTCGTCAGGGCTCCTCTCTTCAGGCACGGTGTATCAGTTCTGGAATAGGGCTTCCCTCTTCCAAAACAATGCTGTCAAAGCTCAGAATTACATGTAATTTACCTTTTGAGGCCTTTTGCGACAGTTAAATGTGTCTGTGCGCTGCTTCCCCAACAGAGTGAGTAAGTAGAGCTTCAAATGAGTTGTTATTTGTACTCTTTTATCGCTAGAATTTCATATTACTAACGCTAAAGATTGCCCTTAGCCAGGAATAGGAATGCTAACAAATATATGACACTTACAAAATTAGTACAATGTTTGACTATGACATGATTCCATAGCATCTGTTACATCTCAATATGTCACTGAATATTTCACAATTATTTAACATCTATCACAGCTTTCTTCTCCAAGAAAGATAAGTATTTCAAAGTTAGTTCCCTTCTAGTGTAAATGTTCTGCAGCTACTAGGGTTTCCTCAGTAGACCTATCTCAGGTCCTTTAATGCAGCAACTCATCCTAAGATGTACTATTGTAGGTGCCTTATTTTTCATAGCTAGTTTGTAAGCCATCTTTAGCTACATCCTTAAACATTTTCTTGAATTTAGTAAAGCTAATGGTAAAAGTAACAAAATTTTCACCTTACATATTAAATGTATTTAAATTAGCATTACTGTAACAGAATTATGTATCTAAATGCAAACTTGACTGGAGTGCACATAGAAATACCCCTCCTTGGCATCAGTGAGAGATTTCATCTGACTAAGGCTGAGATTTTGACCATAGCATAGGTATCAAAGCAATTTTAAACACCAGACTCCCTGGCTAACTCTACATTAGCAAATACTTCAGTGCAATAGCAGTGGTTTAGTATTATGATGCCATTGGTGCTGAGTCACTAGACGAAATGTTCTCACCACACATTTTGTTCAAAATTGTCTGAATAGAAGCTATGCCACAGAACTGTGGCTTTCTTGTCCAGAGGACCCTCTACCCTAGGAAACTCCATGCCATCCTTTTGTCTGTTTCACGCAGAAGACAGTAGCTTGTCACTGCCCTCTCTCCTTAAGGTCTCAAATTGAAAAGCAGCTTTATTCTGCTGATCATTCCTGGCTGACACCACGATGCTGGTTGCCAAACTGTGCCCCCACTCTAAGTTTGAGCAACATCCAAAGGTCCCATTGAAGGGGCTAATGAAGGCCTGGAGACATGGAAAGAAATCCAAGAGGACACTGTGATGGCAGTGACACTGGCTTTTCTTTCAAATGAAAAAAAAGACATGGAGAATGGAACGCGTTGCTCCTGTGACTGTTTGCTGATGGTCAGCTGGACTGCTCGATATATGCTGGAGGACTTGGAGAACTTCATGGTGGTGCAAGTTAGTCACCATTCAGACTCATGTCTCCATTAGGTATCAAAGCATGTTTCATGCGTGCCCAGAGTGGTCTTCTAGTTTACTTTCCCCCCAAATGAATCTTAATTTGCACATACCGTAATGACTCTGCAAACTGAACCAATACACAGAAAGTGGAGAAGATCAGGGGATTCACTTCAGAACTACACTATGTTTTGAACCAAAATGTTAATACACATGCAACCTCTGGTCTCTTTCAAAATTCATCACTAATTTTTTATTTCTTGCAGATAAGAGGCTCAGATATGGAACCTTCAATAACTATGATAAAAAACCACACCCTTGTTATCCCTATTTCTTATGGACAATGGTGCAACATATTTTCTCAAATGGTTATTGGCAATCTCTACACAAAAAGTTATACAAACAGGTCTGACTCTTTTTTACATTTGGGCAGCCTTCCCAAAGAACAGTGTTAAGGAATCAAAGCAGGGATGCAGCTGTAATTCATCCTGATTTTGAGACTGCATTTCATTGCCACAGAAGCGTAAAGCTGATATGTTATAGTAAATGAGAGTAATGCCAAAGATTTTCTTTGAACTGTGACATTTTGTGTGTCAGCTAGTTACTGGGTTTGACTTGTCAGCCACCACCCACCCAGCTGATTAAAGATAGAAGACACAGTAACACTGCCACAAACCTAATGTACTATGTTTACACTAAGTTTTATTTTGGGAACCTTATAGGGACATATTGCATATTCTATGACATACTGCACATACTTATTTTCTGATTCTTCTGATAATTGAACAAATGGATTAAATACTCATTATTTTTACACCAGGAAAAAAAAAGTAAATAAAATATTTCAGTGAGGACAGTCTTGATATTGGGCTTAATAGCTTGAATTCTTTTTCAGTCAAAGCTTTCCCAGATTTCAGTATACTATACTTGCAGGCTACCAGGAATGTTATGTTGCCCAAAGACCATAGTTTAACAACCACTCATTCAATCGATAAAATGTTAGAATCATAGAATGTTTTGGGTTGGAAGGGACCTTTAAAGGTCATCTAGTCCAACTCCCCTGCCATGGGCAGGGACACCTTCCACTAGACCAGGTTGCTCAAAGCCCCATCCAACATGGTGCTGCCAGGGATGGGGCATCCACTGCCTCTCTGGGCAACTTGTCCAATCTTAATCTACCCTCTTTCAGTTTAAAACTGTTGTACCTTGTCCTGTCACTACAGACCTTAGTAAAAAGTCTAAACCATCCAAATCCTTTAAAAGGAAATTACAGATTACTAGATTTCAACAGCTATAGTGAATTACAGAAGCCCCAGGGGAACAAAACATACATTGATAGTATTTATGGTTATATAATCTACCTATTTGCTATAAAATGGCAGCAACAAGCTACATGTATGAAGTATCCACTTGCAAATAATTTAAATAGATGATTCCTCATTTGAAAACTTGAGAAAAGTAAATATTCTTTTTATGGATATTTTTAACAAGGCAATCCTGCTTGTTAAGTAACTGAGGTGTCAGAAAACAACAGAAAGTCTACATAGTAAGAAAGCAAATGTGCTTATAAACTTGGAAAAGATAGTATAACATTCTGGTAGGTAAATCCTGAAGATCCACCTCTGTGCTTTTCCATAGGGTACATGAATAATTATTTGTTGAAGAGCTATGGCTCCTTAGCTACTGCAACTCATTTATTCTGTGCTGGGGTTTCTGCCACAATTCAGTTCCCAGGGTTGTGCCCAAGATGGTAGCCATGAAACAAAAGAAAACTTCTCTGGGCTGATATAATTCACATCACTGATGTCCTTACATGCTTGGAAATATTGCAGATAAGAATGTAACCTGCTAATGAGTGTATAGTTCCATTTCATGTCACTCCAGAGTTGACATGAGCTGTCACAGTTGCAGCTTGTGCGCTAAGGCTGATCATAGCTCTTAGCTCTGCTGATCCTTTCATGTTGACCTTTCATGTTGAGCTGTTACATAAGCAATAGAAAACATAGAAAAATGAAGAGCATGTGGCCTCTTTCATCCAATAGCTGGGTACCTATTGCTTTTATTGTTTCCCAAACCATAACTGAGAATAGGCCACCGCCTAACCCACCTAATAAATGTCATTCCTAATTTTATCAATTTGTAGTGATAGCTGAAGTGTTTCTGCAGTTTGCTAGCCAAAATCCAGATAAGCAGTAGCTAGTAATTAATTTTTATTCAACTATTCAGTAGGAAGAGTGTCACCAGGGCCTACTCAGTTCCACTCAGCTGTGGTCATCTGCAGTTTCTTTCTGTCAGTCTTCATGGTAGGAGAAACGAGAACACTTTTGAACACTTTAATACAGTTCTGTTCTTTTCTAAAAAAAATTTCCAACATGGTAAAATAATTTCATTGGCCTCTCCTGGAGTTTATGTTCTCAGTAATTCAGGTTCATAGCAACTTTTCAAGTCCTTGAGAAAACAAGGATTGAGAACATATGGAAATAAAAGAGATAGAGAGCACTTTCCTCTCTAGAGTTCCTTGCCATATATACAAGACATATATATTTCTTAAAATGAAAAGTATACAAAGACCTTTCTGTCTGTTATAATATTTAACAGAAGACATATAGCAGATGTATTGTCAACTATTTGGACAACAAACCACAGCTGGATGAGAAATATAAACAGGAGGCCATAGACTTTCTAAGTGCTCCTTATAAACAAAATAATTTTTTTTTTAAATAAGTAAAATAATAAATAATAATAAAATAATATATCATAAGAAAATAATACTACATGGACTCAGTGTTTAGGAAGGGTACAGGGTCTGGGCACAATACAAACTGAAGTCTTCTGACCAAAAAATACAATGTAAGTAATATCACAGCAAATCATCATACATTTTTTCATAAATGTGTCCAGACCTGTAGTGACTATCCCTGTGAGATAATAATTGAATCTCAGGCATCTCAGAAGAGGCTGTGATGATATTGCTAATTAACATCCATGGTGATGATTCGCTTATGAAAACATTCATCTGTTGGGAAACAGCATTTCTATGGCAAAACCTCCAATCTATTAGCATGTCTTGCCATCACCTTTCAAAGGTAACACCAGTTCGCTCCCACTGATTAGCACATAAAGGATGGTATTTGAGTTACAGCTCATTTCACCTGATGGGTATCTAGTTCTTATATATAGAATCAGATACATCTGCTGATATATTCACTGTTTCCAACATCCTCCCATTATTTATATATTATCTGCCTTGGAATTAAAAAAAAAAGGAAGATTTCACTTTGCCTGTACCTAGTGAGATACATACGTGTAATGGAACAGAAAACTCAGACATCATTTTATAAATACTTTACCTGTAAATTGTACTCTGGAATGCCTCACTAAAATTTGAAAGAAATTAGAGACTCTCTTAAGAGTAGAATTGATACTCTCTTCCTCTTACTGATCATTATTATTTGTTATTTATTTACAGTAGTATTAAGTATGTGCTACAGTCTGTAAACTCACTTGAGGAGAGGATTGCTTCTGGACAGTTTTAAAAGAAATGCCTAATCCAAGCAAATTAACAACTGGCAGGCAAACACAAAAGAAGCAATAGAGTGGACCATATGATCAGAGACAGCACCCATAACGAAATCTCTATTATCTGTTACTATTAATATGAGCACACAAAGACAGTAGGAAGTAAGTGATCACAGATAAAATAAATTGAATAAGAAAGATTTATCTCACTCTAGCACAGCTTGGATGGATGGATGTATATGAAGTTACAGCAGGAAAGAACATCTCCCAGTTACTGGATAAGAGAGAGAGGAGGGAAGATAGCTTTGTAGACAATGACAGATTCTACCTTATACTTCCCCTCAGCTGTTGGGAAATTCTCTGATCTTGCTAAAGTGTGTATATATATCCAAATTCTTCCCTAAAAGTCAGAGGAAGGTTTGAATACACAGAATTTTCAGCCTCTGAGACTGAGGTCCATGATGTACACTTTAAAGATTTATTATCTCCATTTTAAAAATTGTTAAAAAAATAAAGGTAAGTATTTATGCTTACTTTACTTCCTTACATACACAGTTCATGATAATTATTCAGAAATAAATCAGGTAGCTAATTAACCAATAAATGTTAAATTAAAAAAAAAAAGTGCAACATATAAAAAAGAACAATATACAAAAGTGAAACAATAAAGACAAGACAAATATACTACTAATTTAAAAAAACCAGGCATTATCTGCTGTAAATTTAATCAGTTTCTATACATGTGAGATACCATGGTCTGTCAACAAGGGGCTGTTGAAAAAGTGAACAAACTGATTTCACAGTAACTGGAAATCAGAGTTGCTCCTTTTTCATCTGTTAAGTCAAAAAGAAAAAGTAGAGTTACAGTTCCTAGCTAGGGTGATTAGGAATCAATTGAGATTTCAAATATTTTAAGTATTCTACACACACATACACATGTAAATTAATACACCCAACTTGTCAACAGTAAAGCTTCAAAGGCTGTTCTTCAGAGCTACACTTACAGTCAAAGTTCTTAAAATGCTGGCTGAAACAAATGAAGTTTCATTGATTTTTAGATATCTTGAGATCTGAAGTTTTCACTTCATCTTTTCACCAGAGAATATTCTTTAGGCAAAGTACACTGGTGATACTTCATCTCGTCTGTACTTCATTGCAGATTCAAACCCTTTGAAGCTGATATGGCCATCAGAATCCTGATCAACTTCTTTGTAAGAGAGAAGAGATTTGGTATTTAAAACCCAAAAGACATTATGCAAAACAGGCATTATATTTAGCTGTTGATATCCAACACCAATATTGTTTTTGAAGAGCTCAAGACTCCTACCACTTGAATTCTCCACAAAGAATCAATGAACTAAAAAATGCTTTTTGTGTAGTACATCTCATACGAGGACCTCAAAGATTTTTTAAAAAGAACAAGTATCATTATGTGCATTCAACAGGATGTAAATGTTATTTACAATATGACTTGTGCAAATTTAGCACTTTTAGCACAAATTTAGTTCTTACACCTCATTCCTAATTCCCCAAATTCAATCACCTGTGGCAGAGATCCTCTAAGTTCTGTAACACAACATGCAACTCAAGACTTCTAGGTCTTAAGATACCACAAACTTACATTTAAAATTTCCCAAATTGCCCCATGACCTGCCACATGCTGCAAGCAGTTTATTTTGAAACAAAGATTATGTTAACAAAGACCTACTCCTTGTGGTTGTAAGAAAAAAAAGCTAATTTGTATGTTAGTATATGCTAAAGTGGATATTCCTATAATCAAAAAAAGTCTCTGAAAAGTAAAAGCGGTTATTATTTATTTCCATGATATAAGGTGATAGAAGACGGCAATTCAATAAATGCCATTAACACACAGGGCTAAGTTTTATCAAACACATTTTGCAAAATTATTTGATGTAGTTATAAATTAGGCTGACAAAATAGTATTCTTTAAAGTATTTGTCTTAGTTCTGCCTAGCTTTCTTACTAGAAATATGACACTTATAAAAAAGTTAAAATTAAATAATAAAAAAATGATTAATTGCTGGATCTCAACATTCACTCATCATCTAGGAAAATATCTGACTGGTTTATACCAAGGCGCAGTACATAATTTTGTTCATAATTTGGAATAAAATTTATGATTATTAGTGTTAAAATTTACAGATGACGCAAAGATTGCTAGAATTAGAGTGCTGCAAACTTTGCCATCACCATCAGTGTTCAATGGTAGTAGCCCCACCATCTCGCAGCATGCAAAATAGGATGCATCTTCTACATAGACAAAATTGAAAATTCCAAAATAATCCATGCTGTTTAGCAGAGAAACATTTTATTACCCTTTGAATGCCCTGGAAATTTCAAAGAGATTCTATATCCTGAAGAACTAGTACAGTAATTCAGTTTTAAAGAAAGCCTTAGACAAAGGGATAGGATGTCCTGTTTGACACTTATTCTAAACACACTCTCGAGAAAAGCCTAGTAAAGGTAAAAGAAAATAATTTATTTACAACAGCTTCAAATACAGAAACACAGTTACAAAGGTTACAAAGACTGATAAGAGAAAACAGAAAAGTGCTTACACCTGCCTATCCTTACCTCAGTTGCAAGCAGCTTCCCTAGATTATCCAGCTTTCAAGACATCAATGACTACCAAATCACAGGACTAAAGAAAGATTTCTTCTGAAAAAAATACTACATCTTTAAGTTTGTCTTCAAAGAATAGGGTCTTGATTTCAAATATGTGCTTCCCCTTTCCCTGAAGAAGTACTATTTAGATTAAAATGTTATTATTCTCTCCTTCAATAAAAATTATTAATCTTCATCTTTTTCAAGAACCCCTCAGACTACCAACTTCCCACCTCTTTGGAACTTTTAACATCATTTGGTAACATTCCTCTCATCTTTCGGCAATAAACAATCTGTACTAGTGATTAATTTTGCTATCAATGAACTATCAACCTCTTGTGAAGTAGACTTGATCAGACAAAGTTCAAGCCTCATGGTGCAATAATGAACCTTATATAGCCATAAACATATGAAATGACACCCTGTTGTTATGGAAATATTTAAATTAAATTAATTCTTTCAGCTCATTGTTGGCTCTAGATTAAGACTAAAACATAATGATATTCTACTGCTTTTCATGTAAGGACAAGTTTGAGGTGATGATCACCATCAACCAAGTCTTTAGGGACAACATGATAGCTGGAGATGGACCAGTCATTCAGTTTCTTGGTGAAAGGGATCCTTTCAAACACCACGTTATAATACAAAGAAATGCAAACTTATTCACCAGTGAAGAATGAATGCAGGTCATAATTACAAACTGGAGATGCTGTCCTGGAAAGCAGTGACTGAAAAGGACTGAGTTGTAGAAAGTAATGAAATCAAGATTATCTCCTACTGCGATGCTTTACATGAGAGGGTGAATATGATCCTTGAATGTATAGGCAGGATAATATCTAAAACAAATACAAGACTGATTTTATTTCAGAATACAGTGTTAGGAAAATTGTGAAGGAAATACTGTGTCTACTTTCTGGTGCCAGGACTTCAAAAAGGATACTGAGAAACTTAAAAGAACTGATACAATAACTACAGTAATTATACAAGTTCTGGAAAACATGCCTTATAATGAAGACATTAAAATACCCTGTTCAAAAAAAGATTGGAGAACTGATCCAATCAAATCAAGACCCTAAGCATCTCTAGGGAAAATATTTTGGATAGTAAATGTCTTTTTAAGCCTACAAGGAAAGACATGATGATAGGCACAAGTTGAAGCTAGAAAAAATTATAATTTAAATAATGTGGTTTCTGTTAAATGAGGTTGATGAGCTATTGAGGTAACTTACCCAGGGATATGGGAAGTGATACTTCCTTTGTATCCTCCCTTGGTTTATTCTCTGTATGTTCAGGAGTTTCCTAAACCACACATGTATGTCTGCAGGTAATTATTTGTGATGTATATTTATTGCACGGATTTGTCTAACAGCTTTCTGAACTGATGTGAAGCCCATGGCTTGAGCACCTGCTCTATGATTAAGTACCACCTCTTATTTGTTTCGAACCTGCAAGTCATTTGATACTCCTTATACTTTAAGTACCTTTCTCAGTGACTATATGTATCAGAGGGTGCATAAAAGGGATCCGTTTTTAAAGATCAACCATTGAAGCATTTTTTTTTTAAAAGCCTATTTTAATGACAGTAATTATTAATATAACCTGTGCCGTTTGCAAGTAAATTAGTTCATTCAAAGAAAATGTACAGATTTAAATACCAGAGAGAATGTATAATAATCAAATAGCAAAATCTATTTTTTTAGTATTATGATGTATTCTCAGAATTTAATTCTGGAAGATCACTTTGTGAGTGTTTTAGAAGTTAGTGCTGACAATCTGGCTAAACTGAAGTTAATGGCACTTTTGCCATTAATTTTCAGGAGGCAAGGATTTCACCCAAAATATCTGAGTTATGGGCGTAAATCACATCTTTAATGTTTATATGTGTGCCTGTTTGGAAGCTGCTCTTGAAAAATGGCCCTCAACTTTACATGGTGTTTTTTCAACACCCTGAAAGCCACGAAATGACTCTTTGAATTAAGAATCACTTTCTGAACAACCTTTCAGCAGAGATTAGCAAGATATGTTGGGTGATAAATAAATGACAAATAAACTGGTAAGTAGTTAGCTGTTGCAATCTGAAGAAACACTACGTTTATTTAAATGTTATGGATTTTTGGAGCCTTGCCAAAAGTAATCTGAAAGTGAGAATGGTCTTGGAGTGTTAAATTTTCGTTTTCATCTAGCTGAAGCAAATGAAATATTCATCCTTGTGACTATGAAAATACTATGTCACAGCATATTGATCTTTATTTCACAGGTCACTATTCATTTAACATTCTTACTAAAATATATATAGACATTTCAAAGTATGTAGTGCCTCGGGTAGATTGTCTGATCTTTCACTGAAAATTGAGTAATAATCAGCATCACAAGTTACTGACTGCGAGATATAAATTATTCTCTTATACAATTAGGTAATTGAAGACTCCCCAAATCACCTAAGTGTATTTTCATAGGAAACTGGATTAGATAAATGGTACTTTCCTTCTGACAGGAATATTTTAACTGTAAATCTGAGTAGAGTAAATGAATAACCTAAAAGACTAATGTTTAATACAAGTTGCCTCTAGAAGTTTTGTGTTTATTAACTCACTGAAATAAATACTTATATAGAAAAGTATCCACATGCAAATACAGCCTAGCTTTTTATTTTTAAAATAGCTGTATATATTAATCAGTTTCTTAAGCTTTTTCTCAACTAAACCCACAATAATTTTCATATGGTCAGATCTTGTAGTTCCTGAGATAAAAACACAAATACAGAATTTGGCCAGAATGTTTCTTCTTTTTGTATGGAAAGACTCTCACATAGGCACTACGTTTTATGTGTCGGCACACAATTTGAAATATACTGTATCTATGTGATTTATAATTTTTTTCATTAATCCATCATATCTGTTCAAAACATGCAAAAGTATAGATCAAAGATTTTAATTCTACCCTGTATTTCTCTAGATAATTGAGTATCTGTCCTAAGTGGTAAATCACAGAATTAAGCAATCATTTCTATTACTGAAAAGAGTAGTGAATGCACTGCAGAGCCAGCAGAGACTGCCATTGAGTTGGCTTTCAACTGGTTAGCTCAGTAGGACAAGCCCCAAAAGTCAAATAAGAGCCAGGATAAACTCTGCTCAGATCTCTGATGTCATGGCCATATATCAGATACATGCAAGTGAAGAAGGTGGCTTAAAACTAGCTTAGGTTTCTCCACTATGTAAACATCCTTAGAGGTCATTAATTATACTACTGAGGATGGATGGTCTTCACTTTTACTTTCAAAGAACTGAAGTTAACCCTTGGAAGGAAGTTTTCATTTAATATATTTTATGCAGGCAGAAGTTTTCATAGAGATCAGTGAGGAGAAAACACCAGATATATCACATAAATGAAATACAGGAAGAGAAATATAACATATGGGATATACCATTGAGAATGAAAACTTCAAGGTTCCTTCTCAAAGCATTCTACATAAATAGGGGTTTGCTTTGGTTACTGCTGAAAAAAAAAAAAAAAATAGTATTTCTTTAAAAGTGATAGGAATGGTTACTTGACTTTCCAAATAATTTATTGTCTAATGTATCACTTAAAAACACTAATAACACATTTAAGTTTGGGTAAAATAGCATTAAGAGTTAACATAACTAAATATAAAAATATTATTTTGTGTTTACAAATAAACATAAAGTTAGAAATTTGAGGAATTTTAAATACTTGTTCCCAAACACTTTTAGTTTCTAGTTAACTGAGGTATTATGAGAAACAACAAGTTACAGAGGCCCCTACTTTCCATACACAGCTGCAATTTATCAAAAGCCTACATGTGGAGGCATAATACCTGTTTTTTTCTGCATTGCTATAAAACAACCATTTTCTCAGAGCAGATGAAGACATAGTAAGATATACCGTATGTATAAGTAACTTATTTCTGCAATAGTCCATGAACTAGAGCGATTTTCTTAATTGTCTGTATTTTTTCTTCCACAATGAAAGACTTAGCAATACTATATACTAGTCCTCCCGATTTAGAGACAAAAACATGCCAGGCACACAGGGCTGGGTCTTCAAATTACAATTTCTCTGCTATTTAGATTTCCTTGGTTTTAGGACATACCAAGAATAGCAGTGGTTTTTCCCTATTTATTGTAGCCATAAAATTGAGATTAAGCATTCACATGCATTTCTATCATGAGTCTCCAAAATCTATGTATGTCAAGTTCCCTGCTATCTCAATATTTAGGTGTATATTGTGAGTAAAAAGAAGTTGTGTGTTTTCTTTAAATTATTTCGGAGAAGTGCTAAGGAGCGCAGTTTCCTGAATTGCCATGCTAGATTGTATCTGAACTGCTTGCTCTTAAGTACTGTGAGCCATTCAGCAGTACCGCCTTGCAACTCTCACAATACATTTATTGTTTCATTAAATATTTTCTACATTTTAAATGCTGTATCTTACTCAGACGCCAGAGGCCAGCAGGATTGCTTGCTATGAATGATTTAGGCCTTGAGTCTTTTCTGCAAGTATTTCTGGGCATAGTTCTTTTATGCTTAAGTTCCCAACACCATTCAGGTCTAACAATGTTTGCCTTACCTTCACTATTCTGACCTGGCTGTGACAATCCAAAGCACATTTTCTACTAAAATAACTTTTCTCATTGTATTATTTATGGAAATATAATATGAACATCATAGGGAGCCAGTCTATGCAGGAAACCCCTAGTGATTTCATAAGGAAAAGGCACCTAAGAACCCCACTGCCTTTTTCACTAATATCAAATGATGTTAAATTTTTGATCTAACTTGTATTTTCAAGGAAGCAGAAGTGCTGAAGAAATGCAACTTACCTTGTGATCCAAGGACCATCCTTTACTGATTCTCCACTATTTCTGACACTATCTTTCCTCTGCTTCAGTCAGAAAATCTGGATTCAATTTCCAAGGGAATCATCTTTCCCATTAAAACTTCATCATCAGTTGTACATGCCCTGGTGATAAAAATTTCAAATTTTGTTTGTCTACTGTATGCAAATTCTATTTAACCTTATTACTGACATCCTTGTCTTCCACGTTAATTTGCTCTAGAGCCACTTGTTACAACATTCTCCAAACTCTCCTTGATGCACTGAGCTTCAAAGCAATATGGGTAAATGATAACTTGGCTCTCATCCTGTTGGCCCTCATTTTAACTTATGCCTTGTGACTAGAACAATGTCAAAAGATCTGTAGGGTAACATGTTGCCTGCCTGCCATGAGTCAGAGATGACTGCTTTACTGCCTTTTATCTCAGATTAAATGTTAAGAACACGGGGCTCAGAATTTTCTTTTATGTCTTTGCTATCTGACTGAGAACTTCAATCCCGACTTCTTTCTTTGGGAATTACAATACAAATAATAATTTAAAAAAAAATAAAAATAAGAGAATTTACAAATACAGTTCTCTTAAACATGTTTTCCTACTATATGGTCACACTTTTATAAATTAATATTGGCTCCTACGGGCAATTATCATAAGCTAGAAAAAGAAGTCATATTGACTGGAAAAAGCCCCCTTTTTTTTTCTCCTATGCAAACTGCTTATGGAAACAGCAATAAAAAGAACAGAACATTTTCTGAGACATTCCAAAATACCAGCCTGTGAAACAAACTGATTCATAAAAATATTCCATATGATTACAATATAATTCCAGAGAGTAAGCAGAAATATCACTTGAATATGCATTAAACTATATAATGACCATACAGACCTGTGGATCTACAACACCTGAAAACTTGTATTTCACAATTTGAATTGCTCTGATTAAGAAACTCACTACTTGACAATTATTCAGAAAAAACCTACCACCACCAAATAACCTGAAAACAATTGCTAGAAACTGCAGAAATTGATCACGTATATAATCTCAACAGTTTAAGAATAAAGTTTTCACATACAGAATTTAAAATGGATTATATCTTTTACATCCAAATTTTATTGCTATTACATTTATTTGATATTTTTAAATAAACCATCAGGGAACAATTTAAATCAGAGCCCAGACTTTCACTGCATTTAGAACCAAAGCTGTCATACTGATTGAGCAGCAAAAGTAAAAATTACACTTCATGCAAAGAGTCCCTGCCGAGGACAAAATGACCCACCAATTGAAGATTCAAGGATGACAGCTTCTTCAACGAGCTGCCTTCTCTTCTGATTAACCAGCTGGTTCTTTCTACTCATCCTGCTTGCTTCCTTGTTGATGGGATTCCTGCAGAGCTCCGCAGCTGTTTTGTTACTAATGCGTATATTAATTTCACTTCTTTAAAAACCTGAGTGTTGAGAAAAGCCATTCTGATCTTTAGTAAACATGGAAGAATTATGGAGATATGCCTGGTTTTGCTTCCTGAAACAGGACATGCTGTTGGAATACCAGCAGTCAGAAGTTTCAGTTAGGTAGGAGAGCTTAGGAAATATTTAAATTGTCATAGAATTATATTAAGGTAGAAATGCACTTCACTTTACCTTCAATGCTGCTCAGGTTTTTGAAATTATTTTTAAAAGTAGAGAACAAATGAATTACTACTGAGGGGAGAACTGCACCAACAATATACTACCTTCAGTTATTTCTTCTCTGGGATAAATACTGACCTTTTTTTCTGAGTGCACTGCCTTACTACTGCTCTCAATAACTATAATATACTTTCTTCTTGATGCCCAATTGTCTACCTGCAATGTTCGTTATCCATTAATGCATGGTTTCCCTGATTTTCTTCTCTCTGAACAACGGAAATAGTCTTGGACACCCTAGTCCTGCCAAATTTTGTCCCTTCTTTCTTAACTGGTTCTTTTTTCTAAAGTCTTTATCATTCATGCCATGGGTGATCCCATGGGGCTAGTAGTGGTACTTGGGTGGAGTAACTTTTCAGTTTATTTCTCTGAATGCTTCTCCATAAGCAAACTACCCCAGACCCTCTTCTCTTGGTCACTTCTGCCTTCTTTTTCTGCTGACCAGGAGAGCACCATGGAAGAACCTCTGAGCCTGCCTCTACTTCTCTGAGTGTGTTTTGTAGCTTATCTTGAATTTTTTGGTGTGCAGCTGCCCACTGTAGCTTGTCTCCTGACAGCTTCTCACTCTTTTTCACTTAGGAAAAATAATGTATCCTTTGAATATAAATGACACTTGCTAATGCCAATATTTTTTACTGCTTGTTCTTAAGCTTCTGCCTCTTAGAAAAGATCTACTGAAACCTACAAGGATCTCCAGGTTTTATAAGTGAATTAAGAAATGCCTTGCAGAGCTCAGGAAAGCACTGCCATTTGGAATCACTACCAAATGTGTGTGTTTGTCAGATTTATTTAACGAGCAGTTGTAGGAACACCACCATTAATAAATATTTTCATCCCTGACTTGGAATTAAGTAGAATTTATATTATATGTATTATTATGATATATAATAATATAATTATAGGTACAACATAATATATAATATAATACTTAATAGATAATATTTAAGGTGTACTACAGAATGTAATCCTTATATAATTATACCATCTTATAAATATTATATAATTTATGGATGATTCAGAGAACGATGCAACAGTATGCAACATGGAATACATAGTAGTTGGATACAACAGTCTGAATTTTGCAGTAAGCTTGCCTGTTCAAACAAAATCACTTTTTGCAGAGTCAGAACTAGAAGCCTAGAAAAAAGAAATGCAGATTATATCCCCAATGGGAGGTTTATCATGGAAAGATGATCATAAAGAGCTCTGGAATCTTAGTGGAAAAGCAACCCAGCATGAGCTTTTAAGGAGCAGTCAAGACATAAAGAGTGAACCCAGTTTTAGTTACACAAATAAGGGAGAAGTGCTATTTGTGCTGCAAATGTAAAATGCCATGGATAACACCAATACTGGAATACTGCATTCAACCCTGGTGTCTGTTTTTTGAAAAGAATACTTAAAACATTAGATGATGCAGAAACCTAGCCTGCCAAAAAATAATTTGGAAACAGAAATTGCCCAAGGAATTCAGTTCCTCTGTTTCCATCAAACGCTGTTGACATGACCATAGTGTACCTCCATAGAGAAGATATTCAATATCAAAGGGCTAGTGAACCAGAACCAGTGACAAAGGCTAAGATGAGACAAAACGAAGAATAAACCAAAAATGTCTAGGAAAAAATCAGTCAAATTATATAGCCTGTAACGTACAAATATTCAAGCTAGTATCTTTAAAAAATCTTAATCACTATGCTTACATCAAAAGTTCAGAAAATCCCTCATCTCTTCCCATTTTAGTAAGTGTAACTGCTTTAAAACCATCATCCTTGCTGAGGAGTAGACACCTAACTTTAGAGCTACTAATTCTGTCTTTAATTGCTCGGTAAAAGCACTGAGGCTGACTCAGAGATTGACTATTTTCTCCGTAGTACTAACTCATCAGATGAGGAAAAAGGGGAGTTTAAATATCAAGGGTTTAGATATATCTAGTGTATTTACTATTTCCATCCTTCTATTTCCTCTGAATAGATTTATTTGAAAACATGAAATGCCTTACTTCATGGCTACTTATCTAACTATTTTTATCACTAATATTCGTCTTCTGCTCTTGCCTAAAAGCCCCAGTCAGGCTTGAGGTCTCATTTAACAAGGCACTATAAAATACAGAAGACAAAACCTGGAAAAAATGAGCTTATACCTAAAAAAGAAGACATGAAAAAAACTAATCAAAGTAGATGCATACTAGTCCAACCAAGTGCTGTCTAAATTGGAACTTAAGTTAAAACTTCTTTAGACTCCAGGTGGCAAATGGTCACCCTGCTTTCCAGAGCTGCCGAATCTTTGCGATAGCTCATTAGACATCGCTTTGCTTAGCCAAGGATCCTGTGTGACAGCTGTTTACCCTTGCTCACCCAGGTTTGGTAGAAGTGGAGGAGGGCACGTACCCACCTAAAGCTCTAGTTTGAGCAGATGGTGACCTGCACTCTCCCCATGTTCCCTGGAGAAGTGTAAATAGTTAAACATCACCAAGAACTAAATTCAATGTAACTAGATGGTGTCCAGTTTTTGCCTCCTTCCTATCTTAACATTTTTTTATTCTAATACCGGAAAAGAATACTATTCTCTAGCTAACTTGCCGACTGCAGGAAAAAACACATACATATATTTCATGGTTTTTCTTACTATTTAAAGTTGCACTCTCAGATCTTGCAAGCTAGGTAGGATCAGATCTGAAAAGTTTCAAATAAAATGCATACATTGGCAAAGAATAATGTTAGTGTTCCAATATTCATTCCTCTAAGTCATTCCTGAAACAATATTCTAGCACGGACAAAGTAGATACTCTGTGACATCAGTTGCTATCTTTCTACAAAGATTAAAGCTGAGTATTGAAGGTCATGGGCACATGAACAGACTGGGAGGTGGCGAGTTGAGCTCTCCTATTTGTCCAAAGCTGCAAACCCATGATGCAAACTTTGAAAGAAGTGGCAAATGTCCTCCTTGATGAATGATGCAATTTTCTCACACTCTTAAATGTTTATCTTTCATGAACAGCCTGCTTGTTTCTCATGCTTTCAAATGCACATCTGCTCATCTGTGTGCAGCTGCCGTGCTGCAGCAACGTTTATGCTTTGAACTTCACAAGTTAAGATGGCACCTTGACGTGGTAGCACTACATGCACCCGTCTGAATCCAATGTCACATTCAAAAGATATTCTTGCTAGATCTTGATTACTATATTCTTGTTGCCTACACTTTCAACTGGATGCTACCAATCACCTGTCATGATCTGAATTTATTGCAGAACATAGGATAGAAAGAGCATTACACTCAGACAATCCACACTATGAGCACTGTAGTCACCCCTGCTCCTTTTCTACCTCTCTGCAGCATTTGCCATAGTTAATGAACTATGAACTGTATGTAAAAGAGGCTGACTCTTTTGAAACAGTTTATTTCAAGAGAGCCAAAACCAGAGAGGAGCAGTAGAAAAAATGTAGCTCACAGTTCCCTTTTTCTTCAACCTTATTTAAAATACAGACACAGAGACTGAAAGAACTGGAAAGGTGTCGTGAACTCCATGTAGGCATTACAAAATTCCACCCTTTTATCATATTGTATTGCTTACAGTAACACAATGTCACCAAACTGCCTCAGTACTTGAGCTCATGGATAAAAAGCAGAAGATAGAAGCAGAAACTGAGAAAAAGATAAGTTACACTTGGTGGCAGGAAGAAATGCTTTAAGGAGCTTGTGGCACAGTGAAGTACCTACTGGCTGATGTTACACAACCCCATTTAGGCAAGTCAGTCTATAATTTAAAACTGATCTTGGACTTCTCTTTCTGACAATAACTCTAACACAGGTACAAGAATTCATCCTGTCCTTACTGTTGATGATTTGGCCTCTGTAATACATGCTTTTGTCACCTTTCAGCTGGACTACAGCAATGCAATATCCTGGGCACAAAGCCATTAGCCCTTAGGAAACTCAAAATAGTACAGAACACAGCAGCACATTTCCACTGCAACCCAGGGTACTATAAGCACATCAGATCTGCTTTCATCTTCTACAGTAGCTCCTACAAAATACTGAGCCAAGTTTTATGTCTTTGTCATTATCTTTAAGGTGTCCAATAGTCTAGAAACAGAATACCTAAAGGATCAACTGGGAACCTGCAGCTCTGCCCCATTAAGGACAAAGCTTATTTTGTGCTGTAGATAGTTTTCACAGAGAATAGTCTAAAGCAGTTGAACAAATGCTCATAACATTTAAAGCACCATCACTTGCTATTGAGTACAATAGGTATTTTTTGGAGCTTAATCTCAATAACTAGTCCTTTTGTAATAATAATACAGCAGTTTGAAGCAAAATCACAAAAATCTAACAAGTTTTGTTTGCTGTAACAGAAGACAATGAAGGAAAATAGAATCACACTTATGTGTTACCCCTATTTGTTCTGGAAATGACTCAGCTATAAAGATAATAAAGTACATATAAACATCTGAGTAGAAGAGCATTTGCTGTTTCTTCCAAACACAGTGGCACTGCATGTCTTACATGAACCAGGATATTCCATGCCAGTGATGATTAATCTAATTATTAAAAAAAAAAATACATCAGAGAAACATGTTTTAGAAACCTTTAGGAAAAAAGCAAAATATTAAGAGGCAATGTAAAAGTTTCCAAACCACTTAAAAAGTTTGAGGGTCAAAGTGTAATTTATTTTCAGTGAGACAGAATTGTAAATGCCTAACAGACCCAGAAAGTAATGTGTGTGTTAGGCACTTTTAGTAATTCTATTTAAATTTTATTAGACAGTAGTATATTTAAGGTGATATAAAAACCTGAATTTCTCATGCCACATCTCATGTCCAAAGATTAAATTTAAAAAAGGACTGAAATCCAGAAACACTCTATTCAGCAAAGGATAAATATAAATGAAAATTTCTTCAGGGATATATTAATCTTAGTGACTCTGCACAAATTATCAAAATGGATGCTATATAATATTAACAAAAACATAAGTTTTATCAACAAAAACTGTTTTGTAATCAACTCACCTTAGGAATACTATGAATTATATAATCATTATGCAATAAAAGCTTTTGAAAACTGATGATTATTCAAGTGAAAGGTCCTGCCTCCCAATAAGCCTTCTCTGAGGCATCGAGTTCCCATTCTCTACACCTAGTTCAGGCACAGAAATATTTCTCAATTTCTTAATTGTATTTATTAGCATCAATGTAAATAAGAGAGTTTGAAATCTTACCTCCAGCATATCAGTTCCTGTTAGATAGTTTTACACTCTAAATGTCACTCAAGTCTTCGAGTAAGGGGACAGTTATAAGGAACCATAAGTATATTAACATTAATGGAAAGAAATCCATCTGTCTTAAACACTGTGATACCAAAATAGAGATCAAATAATTTCTATTTCAAATATATAATCACTTCAACTGAGCTATCCAGTACCATCTTGAAGTTGATTATAAGATGAAAGAAACGGGACAGAGATGATAATAATTTAATCCCTTAAGAACAGCTATTCTGAAGAGCTTTCCACTTTGTGCTCAACAGTATTCTAATATGTTATGATCCAGCTAGAAAAGAAGTATAATGATGAGTATAACGATGTTTCCAGTAACAGAATTTTCATGGTAATGGGAAGTTCTACAAGAGAAGAAATACAGGAAAACTGACCACTTTAACAGATGGTGTCATAGATGAGTGTGCTGATGCAGTCTTTGACAGTGACGAGTTCCTATCATCAGCTGCAGTGAGGATTTGTTACTTCAGAACTAACCCAGCAGAGATTAATACATATAAGACAGTCCTGGCTGCTGAGAATACATACACACATGGGACTGGATGGGGTGAGAGACAGCATGGTTCTGCCTGTACATTCACTGATACATTCAAACGAAATCCTAGTCATGATTCCCAGAGTGAAGATGCGGACAGATGACACACCAACACCCACACGGCTTCGAGGTGGGCTGTGGGAAAAGAAGGCAGTGCAGCTGCTCAAGAGGGAGTTCCACGGACCCTCTGAGGACATTTGACTAAGGACAACCAACCTATTTGCCAGCTTGCTGGTGTTCTTTGCTGCTAAGAGACTGCAGTGGATCCCCAGAGGAAGGGATGCCTGGGGCGTCCTGAGGTCTGCAGAAACATTGATGTCCCTGTGGAACCCCGACACCACCTTCCCGCAGGGTGGGCAGCAGAACACCGCTTCCAAAACAGCTCCCCGTCTATGTGCTGTCTTTAAAAGAGCATGAAAATGACTGGATAACCTTCCTGCCAGGTAATTTTTGCTGAGTCTGCTTTTACATTTTCAATTGCAATTTTGAAATACTTCAGAGAAGCTTGTCTATGACTGTCAAATGTTTTAAAATGTTTTAACCAGATGCCCCTTGGTGGCTGAGTAAACATGGAACTACTGTTGTGTTGAGATCTAAATCAAACTTGCATGCGGTCTAAAAGACTAGTTTCAAGAAGAAAACTAGTAAAAATACCACTAAAGCAACTAGCACAGCAACATTTGATTAAACTTGATTTGTAAGATCTGTTCTGTATACAGGTTACCAAATATTTATGACTAATTTAATTTCTTTTTATAATATTCTATGTGGTCTAGGGAGGACAGCATTCAACACAGGTTATCCTTTTCAGACCACAACACAATTTCCTTTAACAAAATAAAACAAAACCAATGGAAAATAGGAACTAATATCAGTTATCGTGCTACACAAAGGGAACAGTATACAACATAGAGCTCTGGTTCATAATATTGCCATATGTTGTTAACAGCAGTTGGAACTGGTACATACCTCTTGACTTAGAAGCACAGAGATACAGTCATAATAGGTTTGTATTAAAACTTCACTTGCTAGACTTATCACACTGCATCTTCTACCTTCAGATTTACATAACTGATTCCTTAAACTATGCATGAAAATATGCATATTATTTAAAGATTCAGTTTCTGAGGTCAACTTCAGATACACAACTTTCTCATAATATTTTCTAGAAAAAGGAAGAATGTGAACATTTTGTCATATGCGCTACTGGAAAAAGTAAAATGTCAACAAGACCTCATTTTAAAGCACTGGCAGTCATATGAGATTTTGTAATTTGTATGTACTTGGCTTTTAATAAGAATGTTTTCTAAAATATTTCTATGATTTGTGAAAAATTATTATCTCTCAATTAATTTTATTTGCATCAGAAAGTCTCCTTGTGATCATCTATTGATACTACTAATTAACCAGAACAGACTTCTCAGTCTTCTGTGCACTTTAAGAAATATAGACACTATGGTTTCTGTGACTAGCATTACATGAAAGATAAATCCTTCATGAGGTAAGTAAGAATTACTGAAGCACGCAGTCAACCTTATACCTTTTATTATTACATTCTGCCTGCCTAAACAGCTCTCTGTAATTGCATACAGTAAGCCTTACGTATTGATTCCTGATTCTCGCATTACCATACATTTCTGCCACATTTCTCCTCAGAGGTGCCTTTATTCTAATGATGGGTTAATGAGTTTGCATTTATGATTGTGAAATGTGAACAGATGCAAAAATGCAAGTTTCTAAAAGTATTTGTATTCTACTCTGTAAATCATAAATTTTTTTCCAGTACCAATGGGCCAGACTATATTATTTGTTTTGAGGCATAAATCTGAAGGAACATCAATCAGGAGGTAAGACTACATTCTGAAAGTGGTATCAGGAATTTACACATTTCACTGATGCTATCTGCATTCTAGTAAGAGTATGTCACATGATGGACACCTTAAAATAAATACTTGCATTCAAAGAACTGATATTTTAGTGTTCTGTTTTCTCCCACGTTTTTCCTATGCACCTCCATGTCAATTTGAGAACACAGCAAATAAATTTTTCTAGATATTAAGAGACAGTTTAGGAAATTATTTTAGGAAACTATTTTAAAAACAAATGAACCTGAAAAAAGTGTTAGTTACAATGAATCTGAAATCACTTTTGTGCTTCATTTTTTCACTTTTACTAAATATTATTGGGAAAAAACCATTGTTTAAGAGGTAAAAATAGCATGAGCTGTGCGTCAGTCTTGTTTCACTTTGAGGTTTTCAGGTATTTATGACTTCTTATTAATTCTTCTCATTTTTCTCCCTGTTTAGCAACTGGATTCACCATCTGTTTCAGTATAAAGCATCACATAAGGGTAACATAGAACGGGATAACATAAACTGCCTCAAAAGCCGCCTTGATAAAAACAGATGGGATCATACAAAGATAATCTTTAAATGTGCAGTTGCTGAAGTTATACTTTTTCTTTATAAAAGGGAACTTTCAGTATTTATTTAAAGAAAACCAGACCAGCTATCTAGACTATTTCAGTAAAAGATATGTTACTCTATATTTTATACACTGAACTAAACTATCATTAAACCTGCATGCTTCATTAGGTGTGCTCCTATACAGCAGTATTCTATTCAACAAGAAGTAAAGATATGCATCAAAGCATAAAAATACAAATACATACTAAAAGCAGTTTTAAGAAGAAAACAGTAGAGGTAAATAAATCTCTTCTCAGATTTACAGAAATCATAAATTCAGAGGAAATCCTAGTTATTTACTAAACTTATTAAATAAATGTTTTATAGAATTCATTATTTTACACTGGCCAAACCATATTTTCATTAAACTGTCTTTATATACATTAAAAAAAGACTTTATAGATGTACTAAAGAAGAATAACCTGGTTTTACCAATATCATATTAAAGTTATTTCAAGATGCACAATATGAGCATATGCTATGCCTCAGAAAGAGAAGCAACACATTTATATTCAAAATTCCTAAAGAAAAAAAAAAGGCTATTTACCAGTCTATGGAGCCAGAGCTTTCTGTTTCAGCAAATCCCCACTACTGGGAAGTGCATGCTTTCACTGTGGAAAGCAGAGGTCTGTGAACCAGGTGTATGCTACATCACGAATACGATATTCCATACTGAGTTTCATTAAAAGCTATGTTGTTTGCTGTTGTGGGGATGTCCACAGACTAATTTAAAAAAAGCCCTAAAGAAGTGAGAAAATCAGAGAATTTACACTTAAACTCTTCCACCCACTGGTAAAATTTCTTTTTCTTTCAGGAATCAGTTCTAGTTTTCTCTCTGCTATTGAGATATGACTGCAACAGATAAGAAAGGTAGTGGGAAAGAGTAAAAACAACATGATGTTTTCAAAACAAGAATCTGATTAGACTCAGAGGGCATAAGTTTTCATTGTCGCTTCACGTTTTTCAAAATTTATACATTCCTACAGCAATCTATAGAAAGCTACTTCACATTTTATGGATAAATGTTCTGGTACAATTGCACCCTTTAACACTATAAGAAGATTTAATGCAAAACCTAATTCATTTGCATAGCATCTGAAATGAACTAGCTTTTCTTTTAGCCTTATGTTTTCACATTAGAAATAAAGAATATAAACACAAAAATTGCCATACTGGATCAAATTATTGGTTTTGTCTTGTACCTAGCCTTTGACAGTTATCAGTAGGAGATACTTAATGAAAAAATACTAGTACTTGCCAATAGTCTTATGTATTGAAACAGGCATTCACAGAGGAATGTTCTTCCCAGTGCTGATTGATATGTGGCTGCCTTATACTCTAAGCATTCATATTTTCTCACCTAAATAAAAATCTAATTAATATAACTTTCTGTACTTTTACTCCTCACAGAAGTAAAAGGATTAAGCTTTTTCTGAATGCTACTGAATATTAGGATTGATATAACGTGTTCTGTGTTCATGCAAGCCTCATTGCATTTTTTTCAAATGGTGTTTGTACTTTTATTACACTAGAAGATAAGTACTAGTTTGGAGTTCCTTGTCTTCTTTAACATAGTTTTTTTTTTGTTTCTTTCATTCATGCATGTTCTTATTCATCTCTTATCCAAGCTAACTGATCCCAGTCTTTCCAATTTCTTCTCGCATGCAAGTTTGCCCTTACCTATAGTACTTTTTGCCCATTTCTGGATTTGTTCCATTAAAAACCAAGCCCTTCCAAGTCAGGAAGTAGAATTTATGGGGTCTAACTTGTCACCAAAAAGTTCTGTCAAGTCGAAACTAGTTATCTTGGTTTCATCTAGCCACTGGAGAGAGGGAGAGGCACCTCCTGAGAGGAAGGCATCCCATCCTACCACAGGCACCTAAGACAGGTGGGGTCAATCATCCCCTGTAAATGATCCTTGAAAGAATATGAGAGATGAGACTATCCGTTTCCACTGAATCACGTGGAGCAACCAAAGGAAAGGAATAACAGCAGTTTACACCAGTGTGTTACAAATATTGCAATATTGCTTTTTTTCTTGTTCCTTTCACTTCCCAACACTATCCCCATATGTTTTTGATATTACTGAATACAAGCGGAGATATTTATTGACATGGCTATGACAGTATGCAGGTAATTTCTTAGCATAGTTGCTGAGTTAATTTAGAACTGAAAATGCACATAATTATTGCAAACCATTCCTTTGGCTATATATAACCTTAATTCTTTAGGTAATGGTGTTTATCTCCTATTGGGCTACCAATTTACTTTGCATTGAAGGTTCCATTAGATATCTTGATAAACTCACACAGTTTCAACCAACATAAACAATCTGACATTCTTTATTAATCAGTAACTTTGTTATTCACCCCATCTTAGTTAATAAATGTATTTAAAAAGTAGGATTTAATCAGATGCCATCCCACTATTCAAGTCTCATGTTTGCAGTTTACTCTTTATTTTATGCATGTACTTTTCTGTTTTTTCAGACATAGACACAGTATTAATCATGAAGGTGCCCAAAGCTCTGATCAGCACGGAAGCTTGTACAGAACAAAAAGTAAAACATCCACAGAGGATCTCTAGGGTCTTTGTGGAAAGAAACATATTTTTCCCCACCCTAAATGCTCTTTCTGAAAGTAAGCGTGCTTTTTCTCCTACTTCCACACCTGCCAAGGCTAGGTGAAAAACAATTTAAATTAAATACGTAAAGGCAGTTAGGTAAACTGGATCCCCTATACCCGTAAGTCCCAAGGAAAGTAATGAGATGTCATTATTTAGCAGTGTAGATTATGTAAAAAGATCATATGAAAAATGAGACAGCCAACCTGCAATGGTGAATGTTTTAGAAAATTTAGTAAATCTTCTACCACATATTATTAATTTACATGGAAATCTACTTATAATTATCTTTATTTATTATAATTTGGTTTTCTCTATGACAAAAAAATCTCTGTGATCAGATGCAACTGTTTATCTTATGCTGAAATACTGCAAACTGTCAACAGCTCTATAAGCAAAACAGAAAAACAAATGAAAGCAGAGTAGTAATGTCTTATTTTACTATTTAGATATAAATACAATATTCTTTCCAATGAAGGCTTGTAGTTGCTCTGTAAATAAGTTACATTTCTGTTTCTCAAAGGAAATCATATACAATTGGAAATGCACTGCATAAACAGTGGAATGTGTCATTCCACTTAAAAATTGATATATGAATTTAATAACCAATCATAGACAGAATCATAAAGAAGAAATATGGCTGGTAGACAGATGGTCTAGTCTAGAACTAGAAGCCTGTGCTCAGTTACTGGTGTTTCTATTTGTTCCACGTGTAACACCAGCCAAGCCATTTCATCTACTCTGCTTCGACTTTCCTGTTTACAAGACGAAGAGAATGCAAGCCTTCACTCCCCAAAAATCTCTCATTATATGCTTTAAAAGTGGCTGCAGGATACTCAGATCCTAGTGTGAGGACATAAAAGTTCCTAAGAAATTTACTACACTCATCATTAAGGTAATTCATAATTTTATTATGATATCCAGCACAAGAAGACGTTTTTTCCCTGTTTTGGCCAACATATAGATAAAGTCACAGCTGCTTAGTAGTTTAACCATGAGCCAACTGCAGTTAAAGGGTTATTTTCCTCTTTTCATTCCTACCTGTGCTGCTTTTTCTCTGTTTTCATTCTTTTTTGCTGTTCTTTCATTGCAGCTATTGAAAAAGAGTTGACGTAACGAATTTGTATTTGGTCCTGAAGACAACAAGACTAGGTCAACTTTCTTCTGGTAAGAGCTTTAAAGCTTCTCTTGCATTGAGGAAACTGAGCTTTGTAGTTCATGATGGATTTAAGAGTTGAAAAGTCATTACTGGAATTTGGGAAGCACTACCTCCAGCACCTGTTTTGGGTTTGTGTGGTGGGGTTTTGGTAGCAGGGGAGGGGCTGCAGGGGTGGCTCCTGTGAGAAGATACCAGAAGCTTCCCCAGCTCCAAGTCGGACCTGCCTCTGGCCAAGGCCGAGCCCATCAGCGACAGTGGTAGTGTCTCTGGGAGAACAGATTTAAAAGGGGAAACCTGCAGGGGGGAGGAGATTAGAATGTGAGAGGAACCCCTCTGCAGATACCAAGGTCAGTGAAGAGGTCAGAGGGAGAAAGTGCGCTGGAGGAGGGGGTGCCCCTGCAGCCCATGGAAGTAAATAGTGGAGCAGATGCCCATTTGCAGCTCATGGAGGACCCCACGCCAGAGCTGGGGGATGCCCCCAAAGATGGCTGTGACTCCATGGGAAAGCCCATGCTGGAGCAGTCTGTGCCTGAAAAAGGACTGCAGCATGTGGAAGAGACCCACACTGGAGCAGATTGTGAAGAACTGCAGCTGTGGGAAGGACCCATGCTGGAGAAGTTCGTGGAGGCCTGTCTCCCATGGGAGGGACCCCACAGTGGAGCAGGGGGAGTGAGGAATCCTCCCCATGAGGAGGAAGGAGCGGCAGAGACAATGTGATGAACTGACCCCAACCCCCATTCCCTGTCCCCTTGTGCTGCTGGAGGGGGAGGAGATAGAGAAAACTGGGAGTGGAGTTGAGCTGGGAAGGAGGGAGGGGTGGGGGGGAATGTGTTTTAAGATTTAGTTTTACTTCTCATTATCCTTGTTCTGATGTGATTGGTAGTAAATTAAATTGATTTCTTTTTTTCCCCAAGTCAAGTCTGATTTGCCTGTGGCCATAAGCTGTGAGTGATCCCTCCCTGTCCTACACCCATGAGCTTTTCTTTATATATTCTCTCCCCCATCCCACCTGGGGGGCAAGGAGTGAGCAAGCAGCCTCGTGGTGCTTTGTTGCCATCTGGGCTTAAATCACAACACACCTTTTACCAATATTGTTAAAAGTATTTAATATGAACACTAACCCACCAAATTCAGCTACGCATAACAGGAGACTTTATTGCTGGGTAGGAAATGCCAGACTAATGGTCTTAAACAGCTTATCTGAGCACATGGATTGCTACAGCAAAGACTAACGTATTGGAATCTTCATTAGTTCATGAAGCAGGCATCACTGTAGCACAACCTACATGTAAGACAAAATGCAGTCTTCTATTTATTTGCATACGCACAAAAAAAAAGTGTGTTTTTGCACGTTTCTCGCTCACCCAGTAACTCTGTGGATTCCAAAAGGATATCACTTTCAGTCTGAAAGGTGACTTGGCACCTTGAAGAAAAAGTTCCTCTAATCCACCCTTGAAGTTTCTTCTCAGAGGTGTTTTAGCCAGCTTTAGTCTTATCCAGACAGATGAAGAATTGGAAGGTAGCACAATCTGTGACAAGTGTAAAGGAAATGTAGAGCTGAATAATGACTGCATAGAGCTGACATTAAGGACTGCTGTGTCTCAATAGCCTATATTAGCCTAAACCTAGCATTAAAAATTAAAGAAAAACTAACTTTCCAAATTTCATAGGCAAGCTTTTTGTCATCACAGAAGAAGATGCTCATCATTATTTTCAATGACAATATAAAATTAATGCAGCTTTCATATATTCTAATTTTTTTCTTCATTGTTGATCAGTTGCTAAAAAGGTAGAAAATATATATATGGCATGGCTCAATTATCTTACTTTGAAAAATAAGAGACATATTATGAAGGGAATTTCATGTCTCTGAATAAGAATAGTTCCCCATCCATTTCCAAATTAGTAGATGGTTCTTTAATTTGGAAATCAAACATCCAGTTTCTGTCAGACAAAGAATTTTTTGGTTTCAGAATATCAGTTATGATAAAATCAATGTAATGTTGTCACAACTGAGATGATAGTCCAAGAACTGAAAAATTCTTGGGAAGAGGTAATATACTTCATTAGACAGTTGGATAAATCAGGCAAGATTTCAAGCATACAAGTTCTTCAAATTTTGTTTGTTTTAAATGAATTCACTTTTTTTCAATAGAAAAAATGCATTAAATGCAATATTATAATTAAAATGGAAGTAAGATAAAGGGAGCTTTAACAAAACCAAGAATTTTTAAAAATAAAAATAGCACATGCTAGTTTTTTGCACACTTGGAGGCCACCACTGAAAGTTTTTTTATGTATGACATCTAAAGAGCTAAGGTATATAAAGCTCATAGCTACAGTGAAAACAATGAGAAATAATGGTTTAAATGTTAAAAGATCGACTATATCTGACTTTCTCAACTCTTACTAGAGCTAATGAAGATATTAATTCACAATTTCTATGAATAAATTACATGTGAATTTTTATTTTGTCAATATCTGACAATAGTGGTGGGATTTGGGGAGGAAAAATGTTTGCTGACCATCATTCTCCAAAAGTAATTTTCTTCATTGCATCTGACCAGCTTTATCCATTTGTGCAGAACATAGTGCATTTAGTGTTTTAGAAATTACACTTTCAATCATCATCAGCCCAATAGAACAAAATATTAAAGTTAGAGTGCTGAAAAGTGTATAGCTGTCTATGAATTCTGGTGGGTAATTATGCAAGACAAACGTTATACATTTGTAGTAAATGGTATTTACCTTCCTTCCATCCAACCATTTTTCTGTTATAGAGGAGAGTCATGCTTTTAATTTGTAGCTCCTCACATTTTTACTATGCAAACCAATGAAGCAATAAATTTGTTTGTAATGAGGGAATATTTCTGCCTGTTGAAATTTTAATGATAGTGGCATCAAAATACGTATTTAACCTCATAACTATGAAAGAGAACAATAAAACCAAATTCATATACACTCTAACATATCCACAAAGAAAATACAGTTCTGAAAGGTACAAAATACTGTTAATCCTTTACTATGACTTTACTGATTAGTAGATTGTTCACAGGTCATGAGTTCACCATGTTTTCCAATAGATTACTTATTAAATACTTCTGTGCAGATAACATGGTTTTAATAATAATTTTTTGTATTAAGTGTTTTAGAGAAAGAAAAATAATATTTCTCATGTGCGAATGGGTCAGAAAGCAGATATGCAAACTAATAAAAAAGGAAGAAATCAGTTTAATGTCTCAGTATAGTTTGAATCTACATGCTACCTGCTTCTCCTCTATTAACACAGTGGCATTTACAGCCTAATTAATTCCTCCGTTATCATTCTTAAATTTTTTCTTTTCTCTAAATTCATATTTCTAAATTTATATTCATCTTTCCAGACTACCTTACCTTTCCTCCTATTGCTTAAATCTTCAGTGCTATTAAAGAAAATATATTCCCCTTTATTGTTCTTTCTTTCTCTCTTACCAGCTCCTTCCTAAGTTCCTAATAAAACCTAAGAGCTGTATGCAGGAACAGTAGCATCTATATGCATTTTCCTTGTTACTCCCACTGAAAACATATTAGAAAATGATGATGTTGTTAAATTAGTAATGTACTGGTTGGAAAATAATTATAGCTAAATGGTCTAAGTCAAATGATGAACATTTTGGACGTACAGACATTATCAGTGTCTTCAGAGGGGGTGAGAAATTGCCAAAGTTTAGACAGACTGACAAGTATAGTATTCCAAGTAAAGTCTATAGGAGCAATACAAACTGGGTATTTCCATATCGGAAGATTCTGAGGAAGGACATTTTTACAAGGATTTTAAAACCGAGAAAATTAGCAGTTACTAATGCAATTCGTAGCAATCATTAATAGGCACAGAACACTCACTATACAGTATTACATGTAAGTCTTGGCAAGATCTAGAGAAGAGTGCTATACTATTTCAGTGTAGGACATGTGCTGTGCCAGATCTGAGGGTCATAACCCTCACAGATAGGACTGTCAAGCAGCTTAAAGAGAAACTGACAGCAGAACTGAGACTTGCAACCAGGAGGGATAAGGAATCATGTATTTAAAAGGTTCAGATAGGAAACTGAGAAACTAAGTCATCCAGCCTCTGTACTTCCCTACCAAAGGAATTCTCTAAATTCCAACTGATTTGGTATTGAACCTTTCATCAAGTGATTTGGTTTCTTTATTTGTCAGCTGTTGCCCTATCTATCTGTTTACCGTTGTGGACAGGCCATTTAGAAGGCCCTTACTAAAACAAACATCTCATTTCAATACAGTGAAAAATTCAGGAGAGAGAGAGCAAAGTGATAAATATTTTGTATTAAATAGTAAAATTCTTCACATATGAAATCAGACTGAAAAAGAAGGTCCAATGATGGCTCTACTGTCTCTCAAAGTAGGACCCACTTCTGGAACATTTCCAGTATTTAGATTAGCAAGTATAGACATTTTCAAAAGCTAATTAAGAGCATTATTTCATACAGGCATAATGGTTTACAGGTAGCAAAAAACATTTCTTACTATATCAAAGTCTTAACTAGTGAGAAGATAGAAGAGTATTTTTTCAAAATACAGACACACAGTGTTTCAAATGAGTCTCCATCTGACAACAGTGAAATTGTTCCTTTAACTTGTAGTAGCTTAAAAAATCTACAATTCAACTGATTACAGACAGATGATTAATAGATTCATGGGGTTAAAAATGAAATGGCTTGCTATAATCATCTAGTCTTCCTCGATGCATAATAGGCCCCAAAATTTCCAACCAATAATGCCTCTGATGAAGTAAATTATTCAGTTTGGCTTTACAGCTAGTCAATTTAGGTTTTTACCTAATATAGATATAGATAAAACTGCTTTATTTTCAGCAACCTTTGAAGAAATAAGAGCTGCTTTCTATGGGATAGGTATCTATATATTCATTAAATGTTTTAATGAGCTGATTTAGATAAATGGATGAAAGGCAACAGCTTTGATCATAAAATACTATTTCAGTCTTGGAAACCATCTCCTTCACTATAACCTTGAATTATATAGTTAAGGAATATCACTTTATAACATCTTATACTGTTAAGTTATAACAGTATCATTTTATACTGTTTATGTCTGAAATATTTTCACCACATCAAAAGATTGCATGAAATAAAACATTTAAAAACCTAAATTTCATTTTAGTAGACTCATTCATTAGAATGTTTTGTAACAAAGATAAAATATTAGTTTAATTTACAAAAATCCACTCCTGGAACACATACTGTGATGTGCAGCATTACCATTCTGTGGCAGAGCCTAAATGACATCTCTCGTATTTCCTTGGATCTCAGCCGTACTAAGGTCTAATTTCTACCTCTCTGAAGAAATAAGAAGTCTGATGCCCCTGTCCATGCACTTCAACTATATCATTTAGGAATGCTTTAATTTCTATGAATATTGGGCCTGCTTGAGGCAGTGGAAAAAACTGATTTTTACATGAGTCTCAACAAATCATAATACAGAGCACATTATGTTAGTAAGGGACTTAAACATATACTGAATGCTTTCCATCACTCACAGTCCTTAGCCCCTTGTATCTAAGGTATCTAAAGTTAACAGAAGGGCTAGCTACAGTAAGTAACATTTTCTTTTCACATACAATTTTCACATTCCATGTTCACAGAAGAGGAGCTGAAGATAAAATTCCTACCTGAAATCTTTATGAAGTACGTAGAAACAAAAACCCCTAGCATTATATATCAATCTGTCCAGTGCTCAACTACAAAACTTGCTATTTGGAGAAAAGCTAGTAGGAACCATCAGTCTAGATTCTGGTTGCATAGAAAATACTGCATATGAAATGAAATATTTTGTTTGACAGGTCCCCTCACCAATCTTACATGCCTATAACCATGGAGGCAAAGTCTGTGATGGAAAGATGCAAATTTTGCTGTTGATTTCATTCAGCATGGAGTGACGCTTCTTGCATTATATTTCTCATATGGTAAATTGAAGTAAAAGTTCATTCTTTTGCCTGATGAACAAAGAAAATGCAATGAACCATAAATACAAGAAAAAGTTTAATGTTGTAAAAAATTTTATCACCAAGATTGTCAAAGATCTGGCACAGTCCCAGATCATCCTAAGAATGGAACTAAATGTGTACAAAGCCAACACATACAAATGATTCCTAGAATAGCAGAAACTCACTAATCAAAAGATTTGCATAATAATCATCCATCTGTATGAAGCACCATATGGCAAACAAGACTGTAATTTCACTAAATATGTTTTCTAGGAGAAACATGTTGCTTGCATTTTCAACTAAGTAAAAAAAAAACCCCAAACCTAGTCATAAAAGGTTGATACACCCAAGTAAGGGGAAACTTTTGATGTAAATATGAGGAAGACATGGAAAGCAGAGTGCTGCAATAATCACACATCTGAAAAATATTTTTCATGTGTGTAACAGAATATGTAAAAAAAAAAACAGTTTCAAGAAGAAGAAAAGCAGTGGGCTGCTGGCAATGAATTACATATTCAAATCTTCATAAGATTTTTAACATAAATAATTTCAATTTACTAACATATCAAAAAGTGAATTCCAGCTTATCTTTTAAGAGGTACACTGTATAAATAAAATGAACACTTCAATATTACTTTCTTACATTTCTTTGAAATAATAGAAAAGATAATCAAGATTACACACACAGGGATAAGATCTAGAACTCTTGTATCTCTTTATGTAAATTCTGAGGATATTAAAATTGACAGCTTCTTCATGAACAGAATCAAATTGTAGCATATCTATATAAACCACATACCAGTCCATCTATATTTATATAGCTGTGCTTCACCAGAAACATGAATTCACTGATTTTATAGTAAACAATTTTAGCAAGGCAATACTTTCAATAAGGATTTTAGGAATGCTGCAGAGCTGCATGTGCACTGAGAGGTTTCCTGGTTTTAACCATTGATGAGGCAGCCTTTTAGGAAAAGCATTGTCGTGGTTTAACCCCACCTGGCAACTAAGTACCACACAGCCACTTACTCCCCCCCCCACACCCCCACGGTGGGATGGGGAGGAGAATCGGGGGAAAAAAAGTAAAACTCGTGGGTTGAGCCAAG